>JASFXW010000051.1:0-400253 GCA_030490835.1 Annona cherimola
CATACGAGTTACTGTTCACAGAGACGTGGTTACTGTTCATGGGTTACAAAAATTGATATTTTTTTTTCAAAAATAAAAAATACGACGACATACCTTATGCCTAGTATATCATAGGGAAATTTCATACATTTTAAATTTATTATCATTTACTTGGCAAAAAAAATTATTTTCTCCATATACTAAAAATCAACATAAATTCACTTAAGCATAATCCTTAATTTCAAAAATCATAAAATTAATATATCCTCATTACAACATCATATTTATCATAATAATACATCCCAAATCATCATTTATCAATTTTGGAGCATTATTTTCACATATCATATGCTATCTTCCCGAATACCCTATCTTCACTCCAAATTTTTGATGTTTTGGCATAATTCCATTTAAGCATTATATATATACTTATTTTCTCATGCTTAGGAATTATCTAAGCAATGGTTTTACCCTACTTAACATTAAAAAAAATTTCGGTAGAAATCACTTAACCCAAAGTGGAGATATGTCACTTTTTCTCACCCTTTTCCTCTCTAATTTCCTCCTTTTCTTCCTTGGCGGTGTGGAAAAGTTTTGGGAACTTGGAATTTTTCAAATGGAGCTGAGTTTTGGATGCCTTGGACGTCCACCCCATGTTGCCCTATTTATAGGGTTGGATTTTTCAAGAATTTGGAATTTAACCCCTAGTTTTGAGGTATTTAATTATAAATTGGTATTTCTTTTTAATTTTGAAAAATGCTTTGAGCCATGTGCTGCCCACCCTAGGCCTGCTCCATCCACCCTATGCAGCCCTATTTTTTGCCTATTTTTTAATTTTTAAAATTAATTTAATTTAGGCTAAACAAATCTTAGCCATTGATTAAAGATGATGATGATCATGGACCATTGATCATGGTCAAAGCCTCCCAACTGCCCCCCTAGTCACGTCCCCCTGCTGCAGATGCAGCTGCATTTGCATTTAATTTTTTATATTTTTTTATCATTTATTTTATTAAAAAGTAAAAAGTGGAATTAATTAAAGTTAAGCTACTTTTTGGATCATCAATTTGACGTTTCATCTTGACCCTTGATTTGTGATTTTCATCACATCTTAACCCATTCATCATGTCCATCATTAATTTTTAACCATCCATAAAAAAATTCATTGAATTCCGACGCCCGGATTGCAATTTATGAATTTTTTTCTATTTTTGTGGAAAAATCCAAATTTTGATTAAAATATCCAAAAGAATTGCTATTTCATCCTGTAGTGATTAAATCTCTATTTTGTCTTTTGTGATTAAGTTAATCCAAGTGATTAACTCTTAATCACGTGTCTTAATCCCCGGTTACTATTCTTGTTCACTATTCACGTGCACTATTCACGGGGTTAAATTCCTAATTATTTAAATCTCCAATATACATATCCATCAATATAATTCTTGAATTTTCATTTATCATAAAAATAATTACAAAAGAATCTAGGGTTACAAAGTCGAAATGACGCGTATTTTGTCGGGGTTTCACAGAGTCCCATGATTCGAGTTGCACCCTTAAAATTTTCATTACCGGCTCAGATTCAAAAGTTGTCTTTCCTAGACCTTTCAAGGCGTTAGTAATCTTGAAAAATCTAGCAAATATTTCAGAAATATTTTTTGTTTCTAACATCCTAAAACTTTTCAATTCTCCAATCAAAATATTTTTTCTTATCCCTTGGACTTGAGAAGTTCCTTCATAGATAGATGTTAATGTATCCCATATCTCCTTGGTGGTCAAACAAGAGGATACTCTATCATATTCAGAAGCAGTAAGAGCATAAAATAATAAATTCATAGCCTAGGTGTTGCTCTTAACAACTTTTACTTCCTCATCGGTCCATTTGGAAGCTCTTTCATCAGTAGGCCAAAGTCACACTGTCTTGGATTGCAATCCAAGATTCCATATCTGTGGCCATGATGAGTTATTTCATATGTAGCTTCCAATAGCCAAAATTGTTCCCATCAAACAATGTTAGCCTCGTAAAAGATTGGCCTTTGGCAAATGCAAGAATGGAAGTAGATTGGGATGTCATATCAAAAGATCTCTTTGGTAAAACTCAAAGACCTGCTCTGATACCATTTGTTGGTCCCGAGTTAATGGCAATTACCCAAGAGGGGAGGGATGAATTGGGTATTTAAAAATTTTAAACTTAAATTAGAAACTTTACCCTGGTTTAGTTTAATCCCCTTTATGAGACAAACGGAAAGCAATAAGATAATGAAAGCGGAAATGAAAAACAATAGACAAGATTTATAGTGGTTCGGGCAACCTTCCCTACTCCACTCTTCCAAGCTCACACTTCTTGTGACTTGGGTTCCACTATGTATTCCGCGAATACAACTAGAGCCTCCGCTCTCTTCTAGATTCTAGCTCTAGGGGGTGTATACAACAAGCAGCACAAGTAGGTGATAAGTTCCACTCCAGTCACAACCCTACTTTGCTATAACTTTGTTTGAAATGCCAAACTCAAACCAAGCACTAAAAACCAAATAACAAGATGAAATGAAAGAAATCTACACTTTATAAATTTGTGTAGCAAGTTTCAACTCGAGGAAGAATTCGTAGAAGCGACGAATCGATTTGTGTTAAAATAAACAGCAAGTTGAAGCTTGTTCGTCCTTTAATCGTGTATAGATCACTCAAATATAGAAGAAAGTAGAATATAACTCTTACTGGCACTTCTTTCCTCTTTTCTGCTCTATCTTGTATGTTTCCACATTTGCTTGAGTGTCTATATATAGAGGAGGGAGAATTTTGAACGTTATGAAGTTGATTGGCGCGTAATAAATGCTCCAACGTTTAAAAAATTTGAATGTTATGACCCCAAGTCGCAGGTGGAGTCGACTTTAGGTGCGACTTCGCCCAAGTCGCATGCTGGAGTCAACTTCGGGTGCGACTTCGGCGGTGCTCAGCTTGTTCAAGTTCTTTTTCGGGTCGACTTGGCCTTGGACTTGACCCAAGTGGCATATGGAGTCGACTTCGGATGCGACTTCGGATTCTTCCAGTTTCTAAGTCTGTCTTTTAGGTCGACTTGGTCTGGGACTTAACCTAAGTTGATGCTGGAGTCGACTTCGTTTGTGACTTGACCTCCTTATCTAGCCAAGTGAGCTTAAACTCTCTTGAAATGACTTTGGTTACTTTAATTTATTCAAATTTAAGTATTCTTCCTTTGTTTTGCATTTCTTAGAACACTGTATGATTATTTATCTTAAAAACCTTGGATTCTATTTCTTGAATTCTTGAGTACTTGAGTCTTGAAATGCATGGAAGATGTCCAAGTATCTGTTTATGATCCAACATGATGGATTCACGCAACCTTTTTCTTGCTTTGGACTTGTTTTGATCTTCATTTGATCCAAGTCGAGTATTTGAGTTGACTTGGTCTTCAACTTCACTCAAGTCTGGCATCAAGTCGACTTGGCCTGCGACTTAGCTCTTGAAGTTTTGTATTTTCAATCTGAAGTCGAATCTTGAGTCGACTTGGCCTGCGACTTCGCCCAAGTCGCATATGGAGTCTACTTCATGTGTGACTTCGGCAGCTTTGCTCCCCAATTTCAACGTTAGACAAAAATCGGGCTTTGAAGTCGCTGCTGGAGTCGACTTGACCTCCGACTTCGCCTAAGTCGATGTCTGAGTTGACTTGGGGATCGACTTGGCCTGTTATGCTTCACATTTTTCATTTTTACAACCTTAAACATTGCACAAGACATGTTAGTAGCTAAAGCATACTCAAATTGAGTTGTTAATCATCAAAACATATGCTTTGGGTATTTTACCTTTGATTTGAACAGTTGTTTCCAATACTATAAGTATGGACAAGCAGGCCATGTAGCCAAGGAATGTTGGACAAGAGAAGCAAGGGATATTAAATGTTATAATCTGTGACCAACAAGACATATCGCTCCGAACTGCCCGAATAAGGCACAAACGTCACAAGGACATGGGAGACCTGTTCAACTTAAGATACCTGGAGCAATGAATAAGCAGGGAACCTCTACAAATCTGGTACATGTTCATGCCTTGACTCGGACAGAGTCACAAGAACAAGAAGAAAAGGTGGTCACAGGTATGGTTTACATTTTAGGAAATTTGGCAGTTGCTTTGTTTGATTTTAGTGTTAGTCACTCATTCATAGCATGCCAATATGTGGCCACCAATGGACTACCGGTAGAGGAAACTAATGAGATAATTCATGTAGAATCCTCTATTTATAGGTTAGCTAATACTAGCCAAGTATGCAATGCATGTCCTATTAGGATAGGATCATTGATTTTAGAAGCCAACTTGCTATTACCTATGACGAAATTTGATTAGATTTTGGGTATGGATTGGCTGAGTCAACGTGGAGCTATGATTGATTGCAGAAGAATAAGAAAGTACAATTTGAAGCTGTTGGAAACAAATGTTGAAATCAAAAGTAAAATACCCAAAATATATGTTTTGATGATTAACAACACAATTTGAGTGAGTTTTAACTACTAATATGTTTTGTGCAATGTTTAAGGATATAAAAATGAAAAAATATGAAGCATGGCAGGGTTAAGTCAATCATCAAGTCGACTCAGGCATCGACTTAGGCCAAGTCGATCTCCTAGTCGACTCAGCATCTACTTCAAATGTGTTTTTTGTCCAGCGTTGAAATTGGGACCAAGAGCTGCCGAAGACGCAAACGAAGTCGACTCCACATACGACTTAAGTGAAGTCGCAGACCAAGTCGACTCCAGCATCGACTTCAGACTAACAGCACAGAACTTGAAGAACAAAGTCGCAAACCAAGTCGACCCGATGTTCGACTTGAGTGAAGTTGAAGACCAAGTCGACTCAAACTTTCGACTTGGAACAAATGAAGATCAAAACTAGTCCAAAGCAAGTAAGGTTGCATGAATTCATCATGATGGATCGAGAACACACACTTGAACATCTTTCATGCACTCCATGATCCAAGTACTCAAGAATTCAAGACATGGAGTCAAAAGGTTTCAAGTTAAAATAATCATACAGAATTTCAAATTATACAAATCAAGGGAAGAAAATTTAATTTGAAGGAAAAAAGTGACCAAAATCATTTCAAAAGAATTCAAATTCAAACTAGCAAGCTGAGAAAGTCAAGTAGCAACCAAAGTCGACTCCAGCAGCGACTTGGGTCAAGTCCCAGTCCAAGTCGACCTAAAAGAGAGACTTGAAAATTGGAGGAATCCGAAGTCACACCCGAAGTCGAATCCACATGCGACTTAGGTCAAGTTCAAGACGAAGTCGACCTAAGGAAAAACTTGAGCAGCCTGTTCTCAACTGAAGTCGAACCCGAAGTCGACTCCATCCTGTGACTTGGGTCGCAACGTTCAAAAATTTAAACGTTGGCGCATTTATTACGTGCTAACCAACTCTCTAACGTTCAAATCTCTCCTTTCATTTATATATAGACACTCAAGTGAACGTGGAAACATACAAGATTGAGCATAAAAAGAGGAAAGAGAAGCTACTAAGTTTAATATTCCACTTTCTTCTACATTTGAGTGATCTATACACTTTTTGAAGGAAGAACGAGCTTTCAACTTGCTGTTTGCTTCAATGCCAATCGACTCGTCACTTCTACGAATTCTTCCTCGAGCTGAAACTTGCCTACACAAATCTGTAAAGTGTAGATTTCTTTCATTTCATTTTGTTATTCGATTTTTGGTGCTTGGTTTGATTTTAGTGTTTCAAACCAAGTGATAGCAAAATAATGTTTGTGACTAGAGTGGGACTCGTCACCTACTTATGTTGTGTATTGTACACGCCCCCTAGAGCTAGAATCTAGAAGAGAGTAGAGGCTCTAGTTGTATATGCCCCCTAGAGCTGGAATCTAAAAGAGAGCGGAGGCTCTAATTGTATTCGTGGAATACGTAGTGGAACCCAAGTCACAAGGGGTGTGAGCTTAGAAGAGTGGAGTAGGGAAGGTTGCCCAAACTACTATAAATCTTGTCCATTATTTTTCATTTTCACTTTCATAATGTTGTTGCTTTCTATTTGCTTACTAAAGGGGACTAAACTAAACCAGGGTAAAGTTTCTAATTTAAGTTGAAAAATTTTAATTACCCAATTCACCCCTCCCCTCTTGGGTAATTGTCTTTAACTCGGGACCAACAGAAGCGGCCCCAGAAAAGAAATAGCCATTGGAAAGCTAAGACAACCTAAAAATTCGACGATATTGATATCATCCATGAAAGCAGTCAAGATGATCCGCCAAAGGTGCCAAGCTTATCTGGTATCAGTTAATATGGAGATGGGTACAGAGGTAAAAATACATCAAATCTCGTTGGTTAGAGAATTTTCCTGATGTATTTTCAAAGGAAACTAATCACATTATCTCCACAAAGAGAAATGGATATGACCATAGACATTATACCAGGTACCACTCCAATATCCAAAACTCCATATAGGATGACACCGGCTAAAATGAATGAGTTGAGGACTCAGATACAGGAGCTATTAGACAAAAGTTTTATCAGACCCAGTATATCGCCCTAGGGAGCTCCAGTATTATTTGTAAGGAAAAAGGATGGAAGTTTGAGGCTATGTATTGATTACAGAGAATTAAATAAGGTCACAGTGAAGAATAAATATCCACTGCCCAGGATCGATGATTTGCTCGATCAGTTGCATTGAGCTACAACTTTCTCTAAGATTGATTTACAGTCAGGGTATCATCAGTTGAGAATATATCCTACCGATGTTCACAAAATAGCTTTTCGAACTAGGTATGGACATTATGAGTTTTTAGTGATGCCTTTCGGGCTCACTAATGCCCCTGCTGTATTGGTGGATATGATGAATAGGGTATTTCGGGGACTATCTTGATCAGTTTGTGGTTGCGTTTATTGACGATGTCCTGATTTACTCCAAAACAGAGAAAGAACAGAACTTCATTTGCGAAAGGTATTGAAAAGGATGAGAAAAGAGAAATTGTATACTAAGTTAAAGAAATGTGAATTTTGGTTGAAGCAAGTAGAATTTTTGAGTCATATAATATCAGAAAAAGGTATTCAAGTTGATCCTCAGAAGATTGAGGCAATTTTGAAATGGCAAAGACTGACGACCGTTACAGAAATCCGAAGCTTTTTGGGATTGGCAGACTATTATAGAAGGTTTGTTGAAGGATTCTCACAACTATCAGCCCCATTAACAAAATTAGCTCGTAAATGAGTCAGGTACGTATGGTCTGAAGAATGTAAGCGCAGTTTTCAGGAGTTGAAGCAATAGTTGATAGAAGCACCTATCCTAACCCTACCCGAAGGAAACGAAGGTTTTTGTGGTTTATAGTGATGCTTCAAAAAAGGGTTTGAGGTGTGTGCTAATGCAGAGAGGAAAGGTGATAGCTTATGCATCGCGACAGTTGAAGCCTAATGAGGTAAGCTACCCCACTCATGATTTAAAGGTAGCTGCAGTGATGTTTTGCCTTGAAAATATGGAGACATTACGGGGACGTTTGGGAATGTAAAAGTGGTGGTAAATGTGGTATTTGGTGGGAATAGAAAATGGAATATTTTGAAAATTTTGTGATTGATATGAAATGATAGGGGTAAAGTTGAATAAATATGTTTATTGAAAGGTAGTTGATAGAGAAAATGATTAAAATATAAGGGTAAAAGTTGAAAAATATAATGATTGATTGATTAATGAGCTGCCTCGAAACCCGTGCTTCCACAATTTCCCTCCCACATTTCCCACACCCGAATACCAAACGTCCCCTACCTGTATGGTACTAGGTGCGTGTTGGAAACATGTGGAAAATAAGCCAAGTCTACGTTTTGATGATTAACAAATCAATTTGAGTAAGTTTTGGTTACTAACATATTTGTGAAAATGATTAAAGGATACACAAATGAAGAATATGAAGCATGACAGGTTAAGTCGATTTCCAAGTCGACTCAGGCATCGACTTAGGCCAAGTCGATCCCCAAGTCGACTCCAGCAGCGACCTCAAAATATCATTTTCGTCCAGCGTTCAAATCGGGGAGCCAAGCTGCCGAAGTCGCAAACGAAGTCGACTCCGCATGCGACTTGGGTGAAGTCGCAGACCAAGTCGACTCCGGCATCGACTTCAAACTTCTTTTTCTGTCCAGAGTTGAAATCAGGGACGAGAGCTGCCGAAGTCGCATCCCAAGTCGACTCCGCATGCGACTTGGGTAAAGTTGCATCCCAAGTCGACTCCAGCTTCGACTTCAGGCTGACAGCATACATTTTGAAGATCACAACAAGTCTAAAGCTAAGTAAAGATGCATGGATTCATCAATTCAAATTAAGAACACACATTTGGACATCATTGGGCACTCCAAGATTCAAGTATTCAAGATTTCAAGATATAGAGCTTAAAGTTTTCAAGCTAGGATGATTATACTAAGTTCCAAGAGTTATAAATAAATGGAAGAACAATCAATATGAAGAAAATCAAGTGATCAAGGTCATCTCCGAAGATTTCAAGTTCATCAAGCAAGTTGAGGAAGTGAAGTCGCATCCAAACTCGACTTTACCTGCGACTTGGGTCAAGTCGAGGACCAAGTCGACCTAGACTTAAACTTGAAGAAGTTATGGACCGCCGAAGTTGCACCCGAAGTCGACTCCATCTGCGACTTGGGCGAAATCGCACCCGAAGTCGACTCCACCTGCGACTTGGGTTGCAACGGTCGGAAATTTTTCGAACGTTGGCGCATTAAATGCGCGCCACCTACTTCCAAACGTTTGGATTCCCTCAATATTTATAAAAGACATTCAATATGAACATGGAGGGTAGCTGAGAATTCATTGATTGAGCACAACTCCCGTCTCTAAGAGCATTAAGTGATCAAACCATCATATAGAAGAAGAACCTCGCTTTCAAACTGCCAAGAGTTGCTCGTTGAATCTTTCAGACTGCATTACAAGTTCTTCTCTGCGCCAAATTTGCCTCTATACATCAGTAATGTGTAAAAACTTTCTTTTACTTTTTCTTGTTGTATTGAACTTGATTTAATTTGGGTAACTAAGATCAAGTGTAAGCAAAGTAGTGCGTGATTGGAGTGGAACTCGTCACCTACTTGTGCTGTGAATTATTGATGCCCCCTATAGCTGGAATCTAGAAGAGAGCAGTGGATCTAGTTGTATTTGTAAAATACATAGTGGAACTCAAGTCGCAAGAGGTGTGAGCTTGGAAGAGTAGAGTAGGGAAAGTTGCTCGAACCACTATAAAATCTTGCTTGTTGATTTTTATTTCTGCTCTCAGCACTATATTGCTTTCCATTTATTTCTTCATAAAGGGGACTAGATTAATCCGAGGTAAAATTTCTATTTAAGTTGAAAAATTTTAAATACCCAATTCACCCCTCCCCTCTTGGGTAATTGCCATTAACTCGGGACTAACAAGTGGTATCAGAGCAGGTCTTTGAGTTTTACCAAAGAGATCTTTTGATATGGCATCCCAATCTACTTCCGTTCCCGCTTTTGCCGAAGGCCAATCTTTTACTAGGTCACCATTGTTTGATGGGAACAATTTCAACTATTGGAAGCTACGTATGAAACAACTCATCATGACTACAGATATGGACTCTTGGATTGCAATGCAAGATGGTGTAACCTTGCCTACTGATGAAGGAGCTTCCAAATGGACCGATGAGGAAGTAAAAACTGTTAAGAACAACGCTAAAGCTATGACCTCACTGTTTTGTGCTCTTACCGCTTCCGAATATGATAGAGTATCCTCTTGTTTAACTGCAAAAGAGATATGTGATACATTAATATCTATCTATGAAGGAATTCTCAAGTCCAAGGGACAAGGAGAAATATTTTGATTGGAGAATTGGAGAGCTTTAAAATGCTAGAAACAGAAAATATTTCTGAAATATTTGCTAGATTCTCTAAAATTACTAATGCTTTGAAAGGTCTTAGAAAAACTATTTCCGAATCTGAACAGGTCATGAAAATCCTAAGAGCTCTACCGAAATCTTGGACTCCAAAGATTACTGCAATAGAAGAAGCCAAGGACCTAAACACATTGAAGCTAGAAGATCTTATTATCTCATTAATGTCACATGAGCTAATCAAGAAAAGAAATGAAGATCATCACAAAGGAAAAAGAGCAATTGCACTAAAAGTCACCCATAATTCAGATGAGTCCACCTCCTCATCTCACAATGATGATGAGGACATTGCTCTACTTACTCGCAGATTCCGAAAGTTTGTGAGAAAAGAAAAGAATTTCAAAGATTTCAAAGAGAGACATCGAAAAGAGAAGAAGAAGGAGACTACGAAGTGTTATAGATGTGGCGGTATGGGACATATGCAAGCTTAATGTCCTACATCGGAAGAAAGATCAAAGGATCATCATGAAAGGACAAAAAGATATGCAAGCCAAAATTTTCAAAGGCCCAAGGGAAGAGGAATGTACGTGAATGAAGAAACTTCATCAACAAGTAGCTCCTCAACCGATGATTTTGAAGTGGCAAATTGCGCAAGAATATGCTGCATGGCGCGGATTAAGCAAGAAGAAACTTTGAACACAACGGAAGTTTTGGAAGAGCAAACCACCTCAACAAAATGCACAAGTAATGAAGAGGTAACTTCCAAATTTTGTCATTCTCAATCTACTTATTCTTCTATTCAAGAATGTCTCAAATGTGCTGAATTAGAGGAATTACAACATGCATATGATTCATTATATGAGGAAATCAAAAAACTAGAAAATAAGTTACATTAAAGAGACAACAATGCAATTCTATTATTATTGTAAATGGAAAACTAGAGAAAAGTACAGCAAAACTGAAAGAAGAAAATGAACTACTATTGAAAGAAGTGAAAAAATTGAAAAAGGAGAATGAATCCTTAAATGAATTATTAACTAAGTTCTCTAATCTAGGAGAAAGTGTGAAAATATTTCTGAACATGACCTCTCAAAACAATAAAAGAGGTCTTGGATACTCTACATTTGTGAAACCCTAACCCAAGTAAGCCATATGTATGCATTGAACATGTATTTGATGATTATTTATGAATTATGGAATTATGAAGGTATTTTATGATTTTTGCTAATTATGGCAATTAGGGTTATGGGTTAGCATTAATGATGTGATTAAGCATTTTGAGCCTAAATGAGATAATGGGTTTAGAATGAATTATTTGTGATTTAAGTGTGTAATTATATCATGAAAAATCATTTTTTCATGATTTAAAATGAATTATGGAGATAAAGATGGAAATTGTCAAGTGGGAAGGAAAATATTGGAAAATTCATAACTCAACGCCTAAAAGGCGGATTAAAGTGAAATTTGAAATGAAGATTGTTAATATTAGGCTTGGTATTATGGAATGAAAATATTATGAAAATTCTTGATGAAATGAGAATTATGAATTTTTTTTTAGTATATGTTCATTTCAACCGTTAACTTTAAACGACTATAACGGGAGCTAGGAAACTCGGATTGAGTTGAAATTTGAAACGGTTGAATGAAATGGTGAGATATTTATTTGTAATGGCTTGGATTAAGCATGACATGTTGGGAAAGTGCCCGCGTAGAAAAAGGTGAGCATGGTTGACTAATACACCTCAAAAGTACTCTACATTTAATGCTAGAGTACAAAGCATGAGTGCATAAATTTAATGACATTTGAGGTGTCAAGTGCAGGCCATTTCTAAGGTATTTTATGCATTAATATAAAATGCAAATATCTAAATAAAATCCCAGCAATGAATGTTCATAATTAATGAAGCTATGAGTGCTCAAAAAGAGGATAGGAGATATGGACGTCCAAGTGATGATATTGTTGGATTTTTGAGCAATTGTTATTTTATAAATGATGTGTTTATATGGATAACATGTTGGGATGTATAAATAATCATTTAATTATGTGAAAAAAATGCAAGAAAATTCGTGAACAGCAGCTGCCCTTGATGAATGAAAAGTGGACAGCTTGTTTGCATACACTTGACGTGCAATGCTAAGTGTGATTTCCGCAATTTTTGGTAAATTGTTTTTATACCAAATTACTGCATGAATTAAGAGGTAATTAGGTGTATAAATTACCCACATTTTGGGATTTTAAAAATGATAAAAATGGGCAGCAAGTGACGTGCAAGGGCTGGACAATTTGGACGGTCTTGATGCATGCAGATTTTTGCAATTATGAAAATGTGGAAAAAATAATTTATATGGCTAACAATTATCCAGCTCATTAAGGGGATAAGTATGCATTAATTGACTGTGGAAAATGGCTCCAAAGTGGGTCCCACAGCTGGAGAAAATCCAGCTCTTCAAAGGTATGCACGATCACTTGAGAGAGAGAAGGTGTGAATGCACAAGGGGTTTTTCTTGCTTAGCAAGAAAGCAAATTTTCTAACCCCCAACCCCTTGAACGTGCCAAGCAGAGGAAAACCAAGGGAATTCAAGGGAAAAAGAGGAAGAAAGAAAGAGGAGAAGTGGAGGAAAGCAAGCTTTTCAATTTTGGATTGAATCCACTCAAGTTCAAGTAAGTATATGATATTGAAAATTAAATTATGGTCGGAACAGTAAATGGATGGTTTTTATCATGAAAATTTTTGAGAACAATTATCATGCTATGATTAAGGAACGACCCAATTTTCATCTTAAAAGGATATGTATGTTGGAAATTAAAAATCCGTGAATATTAGCCCAAACAGGGTAAAACGGGTTACAGGATCAGCTGTAGAAAATGATTTTTAATAAATTTTATACAAGTTTTTTCGGGCTAAAAACTTTACAGCATATATAAGACATATTGGAGATGACATTAAAAAATTAAAAATGAGGTTTTGATGGGTGTAAATAGACCCCATAAATAACGTCATTCAGGCTGACTGGAAATGGAGTTTACTGTTCATCAAGGTAAAAATCCCCAAATAAATATGTAATGTTAATATTTCGTGCTGAAAATTTCATGAAAGTTAATTGATGAAGCTATTAAGTTATTTTAGAAATTTCAGATCAAAAATACTTGATTTGATATTAATTCAAGATTTTAAGATTTCAGCACGCCTGATTTCAGCATATGTGGTTAGTTTGAGAAAGAAATCAAAAAGAAATATGAAACCTATGTATAAATGATCCAAATTGATTTATGTGTTAAATAATTAAATATGGATCAATAAAAGTGCAATTATATGCTGAAATTTCGGATTTATATAATGACCTAAGGTTATGTGTCAAAGGACACGTTAAACGGGTTAAAAGTGGGTTCCAAACTAACTGTTTTGGAAACCTATGAAAAATGGATTTAAACCTCATAAAAATACCTTAAGTAAAGTGGTATTAAAGGGTAATTAACCCGCTGGAAAATGGGTTAAATTTCTGAGTTAAGAAATTTTAAGAAATGCATCATGTTTAAGTGCTAAATGAGCTTATGTGAAGGGATAATGATAAACGGGTGATGAATGATTTATGAAAAATGATTTTATGCAAAAATGCATGAAAATGAGATGAATTGCATGTTTATGGATCTGTTTGGAATGACATGTCATTAATCCAAAAGTTTGGATTTGAATTATGAAGTTTAGGCAATGCTATGTACATAGAAGAAACACCCGTATGTGTATTTTTGGAAAAAATGGGAAAAATTGCAAAGTAAGCTTAATAAAGCTATGAATGATGCATATGGAATGAATTTTTATGATATTGGAATGAATACCCTAATTTTATGGTTATGTGCATGTTATATGTATAGGCTATGATGTGTGATAGCCAAATGTGTGAAAACGGTGCTAATATATGCAAATTAAGCCATATATGTGTATGATGAATTATGAAGGATATATGCTAATGAAAATGGGTTGGAAAACTAAATGGAATGCAATGACAAGAAATGTATAAAAAACCATATTATGTTCATGTAGGCAAGGAAAAGAATGGAAGGAAAAGGGATTATGGCGATCTCAGGTAAGCAAGCAAACTTTCTAAAATGCATTTTCTTTCTATGTGATTGATATGATTGAAATGTCTATGTTTATGCTTATGTTTTTATGAATGGTCAAGCACAAGTTTTGAATATGACGGCTTTAATGCAAAGCCATAAGATTTGAAAAATGATGACTTTAATGAAAAGTCTTAAGGTTTGGTTCATGGGAAGCAAGCGACACTTCTTAAGATAAATAACTTATCCTAAGTGTTGCCAAGGATGGGAATGCTTCATGCTAATGGAATTGAGAAATTTTGCTTAAGAGTAAGCAAGTTCTCTATGCTAATGTTTTAAGGATTTCATGTTTGATATCGATGGTTTTAAGAATTTGCTTTTGAGGAAGCAAGTTCTATATGATATGGTTCAACAGCATTTTATAAGAAAAAGGGAATTTTACCCTTTTTCACAAAATATGTTTGGTAAATGAGTTTTGAGTTATTTCTACAATAACTCGCGATAAACAATGATGAAAAAGATTTGTTTTACTAGGTCAAGATAATTCAATATTAAATTACGTTTTGGACATAGTCCATATGTTTTGAAATGATGTTTGAAAAGTTTTGGTTTCCTTTAGAAAAGGAAATCTATGTTGAAAATGTTGGAAAAAAATATTTTTTACGGATGTGTTGAAAGGGATTTATGGATGACCAACCTCCTATGATTGATTTCATAAAATGGTTTAATTTCAGGTTGCTTGATGGCATGCAAAAGACTATGCAATTTTCCTCTATGTGAAAATGATTGATATGTGGACAATTATTAAATTTTTAGGTGAAGGACAAGGGGATAGCGTAATTGCATAACTTTTGTAAACAAAAGGTCCTGAAATAGAAACCAAGAAAATATTAGAGAAAAATATGTTTTATTTATGAAAATCCAAAGGATTTGAAATTCTTTTGATTAAAAGGATTTTAAGATGTATGGGTTCTCAAAGGTTTCAAATGTTTATCAAAATACTTTACTCAAAACGTTTTTGAAAGAATTTAAGGAAGGTCATCCTAAAACTGGATTTCAAATAACAACTTGTTAAGTGGGTGCGCTCGCTTACGAGTTGACACAGACTGCGGTTTGTGATGTGTTTTTGAAAATAATTGTAAAATATAGACTTCGGTCTAAGATTTTGTGCATATGGATGCAGGCTGCGGTCTGTGATCCCGGTTTAAAAGAACATGGGTTGCGGCCTGTGGTTCTTCAAACCAAAACGGACTGCGGTTCGTCAGGATAACGTACGGTGCACCGGTACAAGGAATAGGCTGGTTGTAGAGCACGGTTGGGATGACCGGGGCCCACTCTACATAAGGCCAAGTCGCTAAGGGATGGCAGGAGTGCCAGCGGCGCCCTCCTTGAGGTGGGAGTAGGATAAGTGAACAGCCGCCTGGCTAGCGTGTTGTTAAGGATTCTCTTCCAAAAGGTAGCATGATCACTTGCTAAGTGTCACTACTGGATGGAGAGAAATGCATTTGCTTATGTTTTATTTCTGAAAAGCCCAAAGATTGGGTTATGAAAATATGATTTTATGAAAGTATCCTAAAGGGATTTTTATGAAATGGTTACCCTAAAAGAAAGGGGGTTTTACACAAAAGTGTAAATAACAAGAATTAAAGGAAATGTGTTTATGCAAATGCATTCATGAAAATGGTTTTCCTTATTTGCTATAAACAAGCCCCAAGACGGGGAATTATGAAAAGGATTTATGTTCATTTGTAAGAGAGCCTAAATAAAGAATGTTTTTGGACATAAGAATGTCCTTTGCCGAGAAAGGCTTATGTGATTGATGTTTAAGGACATATGAATGTCCATTGCCAATAAGGTTATGTAAATGATGTTTTGAGACATGAAATGTCTCTTGATTTTATGATGGCTTATGTGAATGATGTTTTGAGACATGAAATGTCTCTTGGCTAAGGAATTTTATGATGGTTTATGTTAATGATGTTTTGGGACATGAGATGTCTCTGTTGCCTAAGTATTTATGTTGTTTTGGACGGAAAATGTCCACTGGCAACCGAATGATTTCATGTAATGGCTATGAACATTAAAAATGTTCATATAAGATTAATGGAAACTCATCATTAAAGGTAAAATGTATATGTTTTGCCTAAACAAGCCCAGGCGCGGCTTGTAAATGATTTTAGAATGAATGCTTTATGAAAGCATTCAAGGACTTGAAATTGTCCTTATAATAAAGGATTTCATGATGATTTTTTTTAGGACATATACATGTCCTCATGGAACAAGGTATTCCCGATGTTTATGAAAAAGGTTTTCAAGAAGCCTTGCCCTAAAATGCTTGCTTACTGAGTTGTCACTCACGTTTTGTTTTCCAAACCCTTAGACAGGTACCGAGGAAACTCAGAAGGTTGCGAACCTCAGACATGGAGGAAGGTACATGATGATAGCCTTGAAGGCTATGAGGAATGAAAAAGCATAAATATGCTAAGGTAAGCTAATGTGTATGTGAACTTAATGAGAATATTAAGTTCTAAAAATGATTCAATGGTTGAATGTATGGATGTATGGATGTAAATTGTGATGCCTAAGTTAAGAAAACTTTCACGGCAGGAAGGCATGAAAAGATACTATGTGTTTATGTATATCCGAACTTAGCTAGAGTTCTAAGTTCCATGTGAATTAATGACTGAATGTATGAAAGTATGATTTATACAATGATTCAGTGTATAATGACAGGCATATAAAGGTGCTATGAATGAAATGATGATTTTTATTACAAGTGAAATGTCGCAATGTATGATGATTGTCATGTCAAGATTATGAATGATGACAGATGAATAATCGAAAAAAATTCTGGACATATTCCAATTAAAAACCCGCCGCGTGATCAGGGCAACAATCCTGATTCACATTTACCAATCGATAGATCTTGAGGTAAGGAAGTGACGTCTCGGTTTGGGGCGCCACAACATTTGAGCAAGGAGAAAGTAGCAAATTAAGTGTGCCAAAACTTGGGAAAAATCAAGCTAAAACTGCACCTATTTACAAACCCAAAGGGAAACATATCATTTGGACTAGAAGGCCAATTTTTGAACCACTACATACTTGGAGGCCTACTCCTAGATTATCAATGGCCTGCAATTTTTGCAATAAGATGGGTCACAAAATCTATAAATGCAACTTTAAGAAACTGTATGACCATGGTGCAAAATTAGTTTGGGTTCCAAGAAACATAAGATTTGGGCTTTCAAGAATAGAACAACAAAGATTAAATCAGTTTACTAACCCAAATGGACCCATAAAATGGGTACCAAAGAGATAAGATTTATTTGCTCATTTTTCAGATATATTTCAAGGCAAAGCAAGCAACGTTTGGTTCATGGATAGTGGTTGCTCAAGGCACATGACTGGAGAAAGAAGTTTATTTCATAAACTCAAGCCTTGCAACGATGGAACTGTTGCCTTTGGAAACAACAAGAAAGGTAAAATTAAAGGTAAAGGAAACATTTATAGTATTTCAAATGCATGTATGGAGGATGTGTTGTTTGTTGAAGGACTCAAGCACAATCTAATGAGTATTAGCCAATTGTGTGACAAAGGATACAAGGTTGTGTTTGAATCATCTATATGCAATGTATTTGATGGAGAACATATCATGTTTAGCGGAAAAAGATATGAAAATATTTATTTGATTTCACTTGATGAACTCGATGGTCAATGTCTAATGGCCATTGATAATGATCCATGGGTTTGGCATAAGAGGCTTGGGCATGTAAACATGTCAAACATCAAGACCCTATGGAAAAAGAATTTGGTGGAAGGATTGCCAAAATTGAAATATGAAAAAAGGTAAAATTTGCAAGGCATGTCAATTGTCAAAACAACATAAAATGTTCTTCTCTACCAAAAAGGAGATTTCCACTACTAGGCCACTTGAATTGCTGCACATGGATCTATATGGGTCATCCGACATTTTAACCATTGGTGGAAAGAAGTATGTGTTTGTAATAGTTGATGACTTTTCAAGATTCACGTGAGTAATTCTCTTAGCTAGCAAAGATGAAGCTTTCTCTATGTTTGCAACTTTTGTAAACTTGGTACAAAATGAAAAACAAAGTACTATTATGACCATTAGAAGTGATCATGGTGGTGAGTTTGAAAATAAACGATTCATAGAATTATGTAATGAAAAAGGAATTCACCACACATTTTCTGCACCAAGAACTCCACAACAAAATGGAGTGGTTGAAAGGAAAAATAGAACCATACAAGAGATGGCTAGAACAATGCTAAATGAGAGTAAATTATCCAAGAAATTTTGGGGTGAAGCTGTAAGCACAGCTTGTCATGTTTTAAATCGAGTTACCATTAGAGCAATCTTGAAAAAGACCCCATATGAGCTATGGAAAGGTAGAAAACCAAATATTTTATATTTTCATGCTTTTGGTTGCACATGTTATGTTTTGAACAATGGAAAAACCAACTTCGGAAAACTAGATGCTAAGAGTGATGATGCAATATTCCTTGGTTACTCATCAAATAGCAAAGCATATAGAGTCTTCAATAAACGGAACCAAGTTGTAGAAGAGTCAATACATGTTGTTTTTGATGAATTTAATCCATGCTCCAAAAGAAAAGATGATTTAAGTTATGCAGATGATGTCACAAGTAATCCTGAAAAACTGCATGTGGAAAAGCAAGAAGAAATCACGGAGGAAAAGGTAATTGAAGGTAATAATTTCCATAAACCTCCAACTAACTTAAAAATCAGAAATGCCCATCCAATTGAGCAAGTTATAGGAAATATCTATGAAGGTGTAAAGACTAGAAGGTCAAAATAAAATATTTATGGACAATACGCCTTTGTATCCAAAATTGAACCAACCTCTATTGATCAAACTCTTGATGATGAAAACTGGATCATAGCAATGCAAGAAGAGCTAAATCAATTTGAAAGAAACTAAGTTTGGCATCTTGTTCCAAAACCAAAAGACTGTATTGTTATTGGCACAAAATGGGTCTTTAGGAACAAATTAGATGAAAGTGGACTTGTGGTAAGAAACAAAGCTAGACTTGTGGCAAAAGGATACTCACAAGAAGAAGGAATAGACTTTGAGGAATCCTATGCTCCGGTTGCTAGATTAGAGGTCATTCTTATCTTACTAGCTTTTGCATCTCACATGAACTTTAAGTTGTTTCAAACGGATGTTAAAAGTGCATTTTTGAATGGGTATATAAATGAAGAGGTATATGTTGAACAACCACCTGGATTTGATGAGAAAGATCAATCTAAATTTGTATACAAATTAACCAAAGCATTATATGGATTAAAACAAGCTCCAAGGGCTTAGTATGAAAGATTAAGCAAATTTCTGATTGATCATGATTTTCAAAAGGGAAAGGTAGACACCACTTTGTTTATCAAGTACAAAGAAAAAGATATCTTGATTATTCAAATTTATGTTGATGATATTATTTTTGGTGCTACTAATGAGATCCTTTGTCAAGAATTTTCTAAGCTTAGCAGAAAGAATTTAAGATGAGTCTGATGGGGGAGCTGAATTTCTTCCTTGGACTACAATTAAGCAATTAAGTGAAGAGATCTTCATAAACCAGTCCAAGTATATCAAAGAAATGTTGAAGAAATTCGGCATGAAAAACAGCAAAGGGGCAAACACGCCTATGAGTTCAACCATTAAAATTGACAAAGACGAGAAAGGCAAACCAGTTGATTTAAAGTTATATAGAAGCATGATAGGTTCTTTATTATATTTAACTGCTTCTAGACCCGATATACTGTTTAGTGTTTGTATGTGCTCTAGATTTCAATCATGTCCAAAAGAATCACACTTGGTAGTTGTAAAAAGAATTTTTTAAATATTTAGTTGATACTACCAACATAGGACTTTGGTATCCAAAGGGTTCTAATTTTGATATAATCGGCTACTCAGACGCGGATTTTGCCGGTTACAAGGTAGATAGAAAAAGCACTAGTGGAACATGTCAGTTTCTTGGGAACATGTTGGTTTCATGGTTTTCAAGAAAACAAACTAGTGTTGCTCTATCCACCGTGGAAGCCGAATATATTGCCGCCGGGAGCTGTTGTGCCCAATTGCTTTGGATGAAATAATAACTTAGAGATTATGGTATAGATTTTAAAGATACACCTATTAGATGTGATAATACAAGTGCAATATGTTTAACTAAAAATCCAGTACTGCATTCTAGGACCAAGCATATAGACCTTAGACATCATTTTATTAGAGAACATGTAGAAAATCATGATATATGTTTGGAATATGTGAGAACAGAAGATCAAATTGCAGATATATTCACCAAAACTCTAGCAAAAGAACCTTTTTATAAAATCAGAAATGATATGGGGATGAATGAATTAAATTAGGAAAAATAAGATAGGAGAAATGAAATTAGAAAAGCACAAACCGAGGGGGAGCACAGGTTCAGGGGGAGCAGCCTCGCCATTCTCAAAGGATTAACCCACTCCATCTCTATTTTTTGATCAATTGACAAAAAGGGGGAGAAGAGATTAGGATTTGAGTTTTGAGTAGTCTCGATTTGAAATGCTTGTATGAATGATTTTAAATTGTGATTTATTTGAAATGAAATATGTATGAATGGTTTTAAATTATGATGAAATATGTATGTTAAACTTCAAAATGTAAAAAAAGTATGTTGAAAGGTATACACTCAAATCGGTTTTGTCAATCATCAAAAAGGGGGGGATTGTTGGAAACATGTGGAAAATAAGCCAAGTCTATATTTTGATGATTAAAAAATCAATTTGAGTAAGTTTTGGTTACTAACATGTTTGTGAAAATGATTAAAGGATACACAAATGAAGAAAATGAAGCATGACAGGTTAAGTCGATTTCCAAGTCGACTCAGGCATCGACTTAGGCCAAGTCGATCCCCAAGTTGACTCCAGCAGCGACCTCAAAGCGTCATTTTCGTCCAGCGTTCAAATCGGGGAGCCAAGCTGCCAAAGTTGCAAACGAAGTCGACTCCGCATGCGACTTGGGTGAAGTCGCAGACCAAGTCGACTCCGGCATCGACTTCAAACTTCTTTTTCTGTCCAGAGTTGAAATCGGGGACGAGAGCTGCCGAAGTCGCATCCCAAGTCCACTCCGCATGCGAATTGGGTGAAGTCGCAGACCAAGTCGACTCCAGCTTCGACTTCAGACTGACAGCATGCGTTTTGAAGATCACAACAAGTCTAAAGCTAAGTAAAGATGCATGGGTTCATCAATTCAAATTAAGAACACACATTTGGACATCATTGGGCACTCCAAGATTTAAGTATTCAAGATTTCAAGATATAGAGCTTAAAGTTTTCAAGCTAGGATGATTATACTAAGTTCCGAGATTATAAATAAATGGGAGAACAATTAATATGAAGAAAATCAAGTGATCAAGGTCATCTCCGAAGATTTCAAGTACATCAAGCAAGTTGAGGAAGTGAAGTTGCACCCGAAGTCGACTTCACCTGCGACTTGGGTCAAGTCGAGGACCAAGTCGACCTAGACTGGAACTTGAAGAAGTTACAAACAGCCGAAGTTGCACCTGAAGTCGACTCCATCTGCGACTTGGGCGAAGTTGCACCCGAAATTGACTCCACCTGAGACTTGGGTCGCAATGGTCAGAAATTTTTCGAACGTTGGCGCATTAAATGCGCGCCACCTACTTCCAAACGTTCGGATTTCCTCAACATTTATAAAAGACATTCAATATGAACTTGGAGGGTAGCTGAGAATTCATTGATTGAGCACAACTCCCATCTCTAAGAGCATTAAGTGATCAAACCATCATATAGAAGAAGAACCTCGCTTTCAAACTGCCAAGAGTTGCTCGTTGAATCTTTCAGACTGCATTACAAGTTCTTCTCTACGCCAAATCTGCCTCTACACATCAGTAACGTGTAGAAACTTTCTTTTACTTTTTCTTGTTGTATTGAACTTGATTTAGTTTTGGTAACTAAGATCAAGTGTAAGCAAAGTAGTGTGTGATTGGAGTGGAACTCGTCACTTACTTGTGCTGTGAATTGTTGATGCCCCCTAGAGCTAGAATCTAGAAGAGAGCAGTGGCTCTAGTTGTATTTGTGAAATACATAGTGGAACCCAAGTGACAAGAGGTGTAAGCTTGGAAGAGTGGAGTAGGGAAAGTTGCCTGAACCACTATAAAATCTTACTTGTTGATTTTTATTTCTGCTCTCAGCACTATATTGCTTTCCATTTGTTTCTTCATAAAGGGGACTAGATTAATCCGGGATAAAATTTCTGTTTAAGTTGAAAAATTTTAAATACCCAATTCACCCCTCCCCTCTTGGATAATTGCCATTAACTCGAGACCAACAGTGCGAAATTTATACTGATCACAAGAGCCTTAAGTATATTTTCACTCAAAAGGAGCTGAACATGAGATAAAAGGAGATGACTCGAGTTATTAAAGGATTATGATTTGGAGATACTATACCATCCAGGTAAGGCAAACGTAGTAGCCGATGCATTGAGCAGAAATGTCAGCATAGTGCACCTTATTACAAAACAGAAAGGGTTGCTTCAGGAAATAAGACAGTTAGAATTAATTGTATGTCCACCTGGAGTTCAAACAAGATTATCATAAATGAGCATATAATCTTCACTAGTTGAACAGATTAGGACTGCGCAGCAAAAGGATACAGACCTACATGCTCATGTGGAAAAGATGAAG
The DNA here is from genome assembly GCA_030490835.1 of Annona cherimola. NCBI lineage: Eukaryota > Viridiplantae > Streptophyta > Magnoliopsida > Magnoliales > Annonaceae > Annona > Annona cherimola. The sequence goes on from JASFXW010000051.1 coordinate 22,615, forward strand.
AAAAACGGGTTAACTGAATTTGCTGTCGATGAACAAGGTATGTATCGGTACAAAGGCCTCCTTTGCATACCTAATACAGCTGAGTTGAAAGAGTAGATTCTTAAATAGGCGCATTTTTCGCCATTTTCCATTCATCCAGGAAGCACCAAGATGTATCAGGATCTCAAGAAAGTATATTGGTGGAATAATATGAAAAGGGAGATCGCTGAATATGTAGCCAAGTGCTTAACATGCCAAAGGGTGAAAGTTGATCACCATCGGGTATTTGGAAAATTACAATCCTTGGAAGTTCCTGAATGGAAATAGGATGATATTACAATGGATTTTATTGAAGGATTACCCAAGACTCAGGTTGAGAACGACCCTATATGGGTAATAGTAGATCGGTTATCTAAAGTTGCACACTTTATACCCATAAAGAGGTCTTACACCGCAGAAAGATTAGCCAAAGTCTACTATAAGGAAATAGTACGACTTCATGGAGTGCCTAAGTCAATAGTTTTTTATTGAGATGCGACATTCACATCTTGATTTTAGAAAAGTTTGCACAAAATCCTAGGCACTCAACTCAAGTTTAGTACAGCTTTTCATCCCTAAACAGATGGACAAACGAAGCAAGTAAATCAAATTATTAAAGACATGCTTCGTATGTGTACGTTGGAGTTTGGTGGTTCGTGGGATGAATATGTAGCTATAGCTGAGTTTGCATACAATAACAACTATCAGGCTAGTATTCAAATGACTCTATTTGAAGCATTGTATGGACGACGATGTCGAACGCCATTAAACTGGGATGAAGTTGGAGAAAAGAAGCTAGCCCCAGATTTGTCTCAAAGAATGGCAGACAAAGTTCAAGTTATTCGCCAGTTTATACTCACAGCCCAGAGTCGGCAAAAGAGTTACACAAATTGCAAAAGAAAGGATTTGAATATCCAAGTTGGCGAGCATGTGTTTATAAAGGTCACACCATTCAAGGGAGTTATAAGATTTGGAAAAAGGGGTAAGCTGAATCCTAGGTATATTGGACCATTTGAAGTGTTGGAGAAGATTGAAAAGTTGGCTTATAGGATTGCTTTACCTCCGACACTAGCCTTAGTACACAATGTTTTTCATATTTCCATGCTTAGGAAATATATTTCAGATCCAACCCATGTACTGGTAGCAGAAAACCTACCGATCCAGGATCATCTAAACTATGAAGAAAGACCAATTAGAATCTTGGATCATAAGGTATAGAAGCTTCGAAATAGGGAAATTGAATATGTAAAAGTTCAATGGAATAGATATTACGAAAGCGAAGCTACATGGGAACTAATGAAAGAAGTAGAAAGGAAATACCCCCAATTGTTTAAAGAATAGACGGTTTCGGGACGAAACCTGTTATAAAAGGGAGGATTGTGAAACCTTAACTCCCATAGGATTTATGTATATGCATTTGAATGTTTGATGTATGATTGATTGAATTATGAATGAATTATTTGCAATATTTATGAATTGTTGAAATTAGGTTGATAATTATGAATGATGATAAAAATCAAATATTCTAAGTCGAAATGGATTAATATGATTAAAGTGGTCTAATGATGATTAAAAAGTATTAGTGTGCCATGAAAAATTAGTTAAATTCCATAATGTGATTAATGGAAAATAGGAGGCTAATTATAGAGCAAAGTTGGAAAATGTTAGAAAATTCATAACTTAACGCCGATAAGGCGGATTAAGGTGAAAATTAAGATGGAAGCCATAATTTTGTGCTTAATCACATGGGAAAGTTAGATTATGAAAATTTTGATGATAATTGATCATCAACGTCCAAAATTCAGAGATAACTTCGATTGATCATAACTTAAGCTAGAAAAGTCGGATTGAGATGAAATTTGAAATGGACGGCTAAAATTATGAGATTAAGGTTATGAAATGATTTGATCAAGCTAATGATGAGGGGATAAGGCTTGCAAGAAATTGGGATCAATACTTTTGACTTTTTGCACCAAAAAGTGATTAACATTTATGTTAAAAATAAGTAAAATAATCAAATGAATAAGGTCAATCGCAGGGTATTTTATAAATTATTAAAAATAAAAAAATCCCTACAATTATCTCATGAATAAATGCATAATATAAGGGCTAATATGTTAGCTTAGGAGAGAGTAGGTTGGGTGGCATGCATGGACGTCCAAACAGCCCCCTAAAGTGGATTTTTGTGAATTTTTTTTAATAAAATATATACCAAAGTATGGCACCCCAAATCCAGGGCTCCACATGTCCTTACTCCGGGGTCGAAAAGGGTTGGTAAACGTGATTCAAGATTATTGCCCTGATTACGCGGCAGATTTTTTTTATATGTGTATATCATCTATATATATGTATAATATCAATACATAAATAAACATTTTCATTCATCCAACTTGGAAAACATTTCTCATATCAGAGTCATAACAAAAATTTCTTTACATAAAGGTTATCATATACATCATTTACATAAAATTCTTCATGTTCACATGTCGTCTTCATCGTCATCGCCTGTCTATTATTGATATTTTAATAGAATTTCGGATTTTAGTGAAAAATTGAAGAAAAATTCATAATTTGCAATCCGGACGTCGGATTGGGATGAAATTTTTTATGAATGGTTAAAAATTTATGATGATCATGATAAATTTATTATTATCTATCAAAAATCATGAAACATGAGCCAAGATTGAACATCAAATTGTAGCCCACTTTTTCATTTAATTTCTGATTTATTTAAAGTCAAATGTCATTAAAAAATCACTTTAATTAAATGCAATGGTGCTCAAAGTCCAACAAGGGGGCTGGACGTGCAGGGGCTGTGGGATTTTGAGCCAAATCCAATGGCCCACAATTGATCTTATCATGTAATCAATGGTTGAGATTAATTAGTTTAAAAATAATTAATTTTAATTAATTAAAAATCATTAAATAGTGCTGCTTAGGGGGGGAATGAGCAGGGTAGGGGGCTGCACAAAGCTCCAAGTGTTGCATGGGATTTGAAGAAAAAAATTAGAATTTAATACCTCAAGCAAGGGGGTAAATTGTAATTTGATAAAAAATTGAGGAGTATAAATAGGGACAAGGTGAGAACGTCCAAGGAACCTCATTCTCAACTCAAGCTTGAGAAATCCAAGTCTCCCCACTCCCAAATTCAGTTTAGGTTGTGAGAGAAAGAAGAGAAGAAAGTTAGAGAGAGAAAGTGTGAAAAGAAGAGGGATATCTCCACTTCGGGTAAGTGAATTCTATCCAAATTTCTTTTGGATGTTAAATAGGATAAAACCATACTTAGATAATTCCTAAGCATGAGAAAATAAGTAAATTTATAATGCCTAAGTGGAATTATGCCAAAACATCAAGAATTTGGAGCGAAGATAGAGCATTCGGGAAAATCATGTGTACAATGTGCAAATAATGCTCCAATATTGCTAAATGATGCTTTGAGATGAATGTTTATGATAATTATGATGTTGGAATAATGATATATTAATCTCATGATTTTTGGATTTAAGGATTATGCTTAAGTGAAATTATGATGAATTTTAGTATATGAGAAAATGATTTAATTGGCCAAGTTAATGATGATAAATTCAAAATTCAAGAATTTTTTCATGATATACTAAACCTAAGCTATGTCATGGTATTTTTTATTTTTGGAAAAAATGTCGATTTTTGGAACTCAGGAACAGTAACCAACACGCTGTGAACAGTAACCTCGGATGAACAGTAACCTGCTACAATAATCTGCTACAGAAAATAGCGTGATTTTGGAGAAAATTTGAGATTAATATTTATATTATAAGGATGGAATTTTTGAAGAACCTATGGATAATAAAATCCGTATAAGGAGATAATGACCAAATATTATAAAGCGTGCATGGGAAGCAACCTGAATGGAATAAATGAAATGTCCTTTTTTCTTGAATAGGAAAAGGAAAAGAAAAGATCGAGGACACCAACTTAGGAGGCAAGCAAGTTATATGCTTTCTAAAAATTTTCTAAATGATTGCAAATTGTTTACTCACATGTTTTGTGAATTATATTTAAGGATGGTCATTCCTATAATGTTTTACATAAAATCATTGCTAACATCTTGTTAAATGCTTTTGTAAAATGTTTATGATTTATAAATATCATGTCGGCATGTGTATGTAAATGAGGATGGTGCACAAGGAATAGGACATAGTTGAGGTAGTAAGCAGACCGGATGTCCCCCTCTCTATCGCCAAGTCGCTTATACAGGCCCAGGCCAGCGGCAACCTCCCTGAGATGGGAGCATGTATGGAATGGGGGCCTAGCTAGCATCACATCTGAAGGAATGTCATGAATGCTATGGATGCATTGCATTTGCATTTTATGAAATGCAAGAAAAAGATTGAAAAAAATTATGTATGCTTGCTTACTGAGTATTATGACTCACTCATGTTTTTCAAACGTCAAACAGGAAATGATGATGAAGGTAGCATGTAAAATAACATGCAGAATTTTGATAGAAATGTGATATATGATAATGTTTATGGAAAGACAATGATAAAGATTTTGACGTGAAAAATATCTTTCTAGTTAAATGAATGATGATAATTCTTCATGTATTGATGCTATATATATATATATATAAATCCTGCCATGTGATCAGGGCAACAATCCTGATTCACGTTTACCAATCAAAAATGGTCCTGGAGTAAGGCTTCTAATCACCCCGGTTCGGGACACCAAACTACACAATCTGTAAAGTGTAGTTTCCTTTATTTAATTCAATATTTGTATTTGATACTTGGTTTGATATTGGTGATTTGATCCAAGTGAAAGCAAAGTAGCATTGTGACTTGAGTGTGACTCGTCACCTACTTGTGCTGTGATTTGTACACGCCCCCTAGAGCTGGAATCTAGAAGAGAGCTGTTGCTCTAGCTATATTTGATAATACATTAGTGGAACCCAAGTGGTGTGAGCTTGGAAAAGTGGAGTAGGGAAGGTTTGCCCAAACCACTATAAAATCTTTGCCTACTGTTGTGGTTTACATTTCAGCTTTTATTGCTTTATTTCTCTCCATATTATTCATTTGTTTCATTAAGGGGACTAAATTAAATAGGGGGAAAATTTCTGTTTAAGCGAAAATTTCAAAATACCCGATTCACCCCTCTCCTATTGGGTAATAGTCATAAACTTAAGACTAATATATTTTAATTGCTATGATTGTAATATATATATAACTTGTTATGTTTTAAAATGTAGATGACGATCAAAGTAAAAACAATAATTAGTCCAAACGAGATAATGAGGGAGATAAAGGAGGAGGAAAAAAGGCGTAGAATAAAGGAGAATGTCCATATATGCGGACATTGCAATAGGTTATTTCTTTTAGCACACCCATCCCAGCAGAGTATTGTTGGAAACATATGGAAAATAAGCCAAGTCTATGTTTTGATGATTAATAAATCAATTTGAGTAAGTTTTGGTTACTAACATGTTTGTGAAAATGATTAAAGGATATACAAATGAAGAAAATGAAGCATGACAGGTTAAGTAGATTTCCAAGTCGACTCAGGCATCGACTTAGGCCAAGTCGATCCCCAAGTCGACTCTAGCAGTGACCTCAAAATGTCATTTCGTCTAGCGTTGAAATCGGGGAGCCAAGCTGTCGAAGTCGCAAACAAAGTCGACTCCGCATGCGACTAGGGTGAAGTCGCAGACCAAGTCGACTCCGGCATCGACTTCAAACTTGTTTTTCTGTCCAGAGTTGAAACCGGGGACAAGATTTGCCGAAGTCGCATCCCAAGTTGACTCCGCATGCGACTTGGGTGAAGTCGCAAACCAAGTCGACTCCAACTTCGACTTCAGACTAACAGCAAGCGTTTTGAAGAGCTAAGTCGAAAACCAAGTCGACTCAATGCTTGACTTGATTAAAATTAAAGACCAAGTAGACTCAAATATTCGACTTAGAACAAATGAAGATCACAACAAGTCTAAAGCTAAGTAAAGATGCATGGATTCATCATTTCAAATCAAGAACACACATTTGGACATCATTAGGCACTCTAAGATTCAAGTATTCAAGATTTCAAGATATAGAGCTTAAAGTTTTCAAGCTAGGATGATTATACTAAGTTCCAAGAGTTATAAATAAATGTGAGAACAATCAATATGAAGAAAATCAAGTGATCAAAGTCATCTCCGAAGATTTGAAGTTCATCAAGCAAGCACAGAAAGTGAAGTCGCACCCGAAGTCGACTTCACCTGCGACTTAGGTCAATTCGAGGACCAAGTCGACCTAGACTGAAACTTGAAGAAGATACGGACAGCCGAAGTCGCACCCGAAGTCGACTCCATCTGCAACTTAGGCGAAGTCGCACCCGAAGTCGACTCCACCTGCGACTTGGGTCGCAACGGTCGGAAATTTTTCGAACGTTGGCGCATTAAATGCGCGCCACCTACTTCCAAACATTCGGATTCCCTCAACATTTATAAAAGACATTCAATAAGAACGTGGAGAGTAGCTGAGAATTCATTAATTGAGCACAACTCCCATCTCTAAGAGCATTAAGTGATCAAACCATCATATAGAAGAAGAACCTCGCTTTCAAACTGCCAAGAGCTGCTCGTTGAATCTTTCAGACTGCATTACAAGTTCTTCTCTACGCCAAATCTACCTCTACACATTAGTAACGTGTAGAAACTTTCTTTTACTTTTTCTTGTTGTATTCAACTTGATTTAGTTTGGGTAACTAAGATCAAGTGTAAGCAAAGTAGTGTGTGATTGGAGTGGAACTCGTCACCTACTTATGCTGTGAATTATTTATGCCCCCTAGAGCTGGAATCTAGAAGAGAACAGTGGCTCTAGTTATATTTGTGAAATACATAGTGGAACCCAAGTCACAAGAGGTGTGAGCTTGGAAGAGTGGAGTAGGGAAGGTTGCCCGAACCACTATAAAATCTTGCTTGTTGATTTTTATTTCTGCTCTCAGCACTATATTGCTTTCCATTTGTTTCTTCATAAAGGGGACTAGATTAATCTGGGGTAAAATTTATGTTTAAGTTGAAAAATTTTAAATATCCAATTCACCCCTCCCCTCTTAGGTAATTGCCATTAACTCGGGACCAACAAGTATCGCCACATATACTCTCCACTGCCCATAAAGGGGGAAATTAACATTGATCCCTATCTCCAACACATGCAGACTAGGTTCCATCCAGGAGAGTCCACTAGCAGGGTTCCTAGAGCTGAAGTCATACCTGCTCTCGGCCTGACCCATGGCCATTTTCGCCTTTACCTATAGATAAGTTTAATGTTTGAGAGCTCTAGGCTTTTTGGGATCAGATACTAGCTCCTACTCACCTAGATCGTGGCCATGGTACCGATTTGCCGATGGCTACGTTCAATTCCAATATGGAATGAGCTGGGTGCACGTAAATAAAAAAGAAAGGGACGTTGTGGGAGAAAGGGAGCAATATCATGCTCAAGGTGAGCGTGTAGTAGAGTAGCCTCCTTCACCCTGACCTGATGAGCATATATTGAGGGTGGTTGATAGTGATGGTGGATCTATAGAAATGGAGAGTGAAAATGATAATGATGATCTTGTAGAGGAGTTCATCAAACTTGAAAGTGAAAGTGAAAATGATAGTGAAAATGAAAACCTCCCGATTGGTCGAATATTATCACCATTACTGATGAGCCTACACAAGTGCCACCTAGTCGTAGGCATTACTTAAAGGGAAGGACATAGATGGGTTTGGTGAATGCTCTCTTTGTTCCTTTGATGTATATATGTATTATGTTGTGTTGTGATAAAACTTTTATTTATAAGGTGGAATGTTTAATTATGTGAATGTATAAGATTTGAATGTGTTGATGTTTTTGATGTACATATGAAGTTGTTATGTTTGGAAATCACGTTTGTGTGAAAAAGAAGAGAATGCTTATGAATGCTTATGTTGATATAAATGATTGAGTATGACATAAACATAACTGGTATTGCACTATGATAAGTGAAGTAATTATGATGAACTAATTGAATGATAATGGTATATGTCTGGTATGATTAAACCCTAACCATAAATGAAAGTGTGTTAATGTGATATCCTACATCGGTTAGGATAAGGGGGGGAGCCTGGGTTATAAGTGGAGGCCGCCAGGTACTTCAGTGAGGCGCCTTTTGGGGAAGGACGGGATGCGCGTGAACCCAGAGGGGCAAAACCGTGTGAGCCAAGGCCCAAAGCGAACAATACCTTACTGTTAGGCCTGGGGCGTTACTAATGGTATCAGAGCCAACTCCCGACCTTCGGCCGATGGTGTTGTGGCGCCCCGAACGGAGGCGTCACCATAGTCCTTACTCCAAGATCTTATCGATTGGTAAGTGTGAATCAGGATTGTTGCCCTGATCACGCGGCGGGTACTTAATTGGATCTCGTCCAATTTTTTTTTCATTTCTTTTTCTTTCATCATATAAACATATACTCATCATCATTCATAATGGACTTATCCATAACATCATAAATCATCAATTTCTCATATTATTCATCACTTCATAATTTCATACAACTTATGTCTTTTTCATCATATCCCATTAGGGAATCTATTCATACAAAAATCTACTAACCTTTGTAGATTCCTCTTTTCCTTTAGCAACACATGTCCTTCATTTCTTGTCTTTCCCTACACCTGTCTGAGGTTGGGAAAACAAAACATGAGTCGAAACTCAATAAGCAAGCATTTTTCATTTTAAATGCATTCCTCTCCATTCGATAGAAGACACTTATCAAGTGATCAACTACCAACGGAATAGAAACCTTTTCGTAAACCATTTTTTTGAAACCTTTCATAAATCATTCATAAAAACCTTTCATGTAAACCATTTGTAAATGCATTTCTCTCCATTTGATAGGAGACACTTAGCAAGTGATCAACTATCAATGGAATAGAAACCTTTTCATAAACATTGGATGTGCAAATGCTTCCTTTCCACTCCTGACATAAACCTTCGTGTGCGGGTAAACTAGCCCAGGGAACATCTCACATAACATGGTCCAATACGCCGGCTGTCTCCGACTTGGCCTCATCAAGAGGAACCTCTCTTCCTCTTGACGCCTACATGGTTCCTACATGCATGACTCTTGATTTTCCAAGCATTATATACCTCTTACACCAGGTGACTTGTCATTCTCATGTAGAGGATTATTTGCATCATCCCTTAAAAATATCTTTTCAAATCCATGTGTGCAAATACTTTCTTTCCATTCCTGACATAAACCTTCGTGTGTGGGTACGCTAGCCCAAGGAACATCTCACATAGCATGGTCCAATACGCCGGCTGTCTCCGACTTGACCTCATTAAGAGGAACCTCTCTTCCTCTTGACGCCTACATGGTTCCTACATGCATGACTTTTGATTATCCCGGCATTATATACCTCTTACACCAGGTGGCTTGTCATTCTCATGTAGAGAATTATTTGCACAATTCATTTAAAAACATCATTTCAAATCCATGCTTTTCTTTTCAATCCATGTATGAAAATGCAATGCATTTCATTCACACATAACATTCCTTTGCCTCTACCTCTCGGGAGGACGCCGTCGGCACACAGCCCATACGACTCGGCAATAGTGAAGGGGGACCCTCTGATCCGCTTTCTACCTCCACCAAAGCCTCTTTCTTATACATCGTACATGTGCACATGTCCATGAACATCACATGATATCAATATGTCGGCATGACTTTCCATAAAAACTTATAAACATTCATCATTTCAAAACATTATAGGAATGGCCATCCTTAAAACACATTTCATAAATACTTGAGAATAAAATCATATTTTCAAAGGGGTTTGCTTGCGTACAATGAAACAATAAAATCACATTTTAAAAAGCTTGCTTGCTTACCTCCTCAGTCGGTGTCCTCAACATTCTCCTTCCTTTTTCCCTATACAAGGAAAATGGATATTTTATCCATCCATTCTAAGTCTTAGTTTACTTTCCATGCTTGCTTTATAACCATTCATTACCTCATTCCCATAGAGGTTAATCGTGTAAAGATATTTGGTCATTACTCGTTTATATGGATTTTTATCCATAAATTCTTTAAAAATTCCATCCATATATCCTCATAATTATACAAAAATAAATCTTAATTTTTTCCCAAAATACGCTGTTCACTGTTCATAATTACTGTTCATGTCACTGTAGTAGATTACTGTTCATCATCACTGTTCACGTACTGTTCACCCGAGGTTACTGTTCACAGCAACGTGGGTTACTGTTCATGGGTTCCAAAAATTGACATTTTTCCCAAAAATAAAAAATACCATGACATACCTTATGTCTAGTATATCATAGAACATTTCATACATTTTGATTTTATCATCATTTACTCGATGAAGGAAATCATTTTTTCCATCTACTAAAAATCATCATAAATTCACTTAAGCATAATCCTTAATTCCAAAAATCATGAAATTAATATATCATCATTCCAACATCATATTTATCATATTCATATATTCCAAATCATCATTTATCAATTTTGGAGCATTATTTTCACATATCATATGCTATCTTCCCGAATGCTCCATCTTTGCTCCAAAGTTTCGATGTTTCGGCATGATTCCAATTAAGCATTATAACTTTACTTATTTTCTCATGATTAGGAATTATTTAAGCATGGTTTTACCTTACTTAACACCCAAAAGAAATTTGGGAAGAATCCCCTTACCTGAAGTAGAAAATCTCTCCTCCAACTTGCCCTTTCTCTCTCTAACTTTCTCTCCTTTTCTCTCTAAGGCCAAAAACGAATTTTGGGGGTTGGAAATGCTCAATGGAGCTGGAATGGGTGTGCCTTGGTCGTTCACCATGCTCCCCTATTTATAGTGTTGCATTTTTCACATATTTGCAATTTACCCCCTTGCTCAAGGTATTTAATTCTAAATATTTTTTCCCAAATCCCATGCAATATTTTGAGCCTTGTGCAGCCACACTAATCAGCAGCTCCTGCCCCCTATCTAGCCCCTATTTATTTATGATTTTTTATTTATTAAAATTAATTATTTTAAAGCTAATTCATCTCAACCGTTGATTTTTGATAAGATTGATTTTGGGCCATTGGATTTGGTCCCAAAATTCCAAGCTCCAGAAGCCATAGCAGCTTTTCATTAATTATTTATCCATTTAATTAAGTAAAATTAATCCAAAGTCAAATGCTAATTAATGAAAAAGTAAAGCTACTTTTTGATCTTCAAATGACGTTTAATCTTGACCCTTAATTCATGATTTTTGATCAATTTTGGACCACTCATCATGTTCATCATCATATTTTGGCCATCCATAAAAAATTTCATCTCAATCCGATGTCCGGATTGCAAGATATGAATTTTTCTTTATTTTCTCTCAAAAATCCATAAAAATCCGAAAATACTAAATAAATCAAAAAGTGGCTATTTTGTCCTTTTGGGGAAGCTTCCTTTTTTGTCTTTTTGTAATTAAGTTAATCCAAAGTGATTAACTTAACATATTCTTTAATCCCACGTTTACTATTCACGTGCACTATTCATCCGAATTTCATAAATAATTATTTTAACCTTTATTCTCACATATTTTCCATACTCATGAATATATATTTTATTAAAATATTACCTAAGGTTTACAACCCTAGGATTTCATATATGTGTCTAAGATTGGGGTTTCACAGGTGTCCAGCGTGGACGCTGGAGCCCTAAGGGGGGTGAATGTGATATCCCACATCGGTTAGGATAACGGGGGGGAGCCCAGGTTATAAGTGGAGGCCGCCAGGTACCTCAATGAGGCGCCTTTTGGGGAAGGAGAGGATGTGCGTGAACCCAGAGGAGCAAAACCATGTGGGCCAAGGCCCAAAGCGGACAATACCTTACTGTTAGGCCTGGGGCATTACAGTTAACATGTTTTTGTATATAGCAAAAGCACCATGGTTATGTGGCACCCCGAACCCGAGACGCCTAAACCTTACTCCAAGATCATTTAGTTAGTAAACCGTGAGCAGGATTGTAGCTCTATTCACGTGACAGGGTTTTCAATTCAATCTCATATCAATTTACAAGCAATCACTTGCTAGTAATTAAAATCACATAATATTTACAAATCATTAAAATTCATTCACACCATCAATCTTTGTAACCTGATAGTACTGTATCCTCACAACATCACCATTCATCCAAGTATATAAAAACAATACAACATTAAGAGTTTCTAAATTGAGACACTTTTTTTTAACCTTGCTGTACCTATCTAAGGTTGAGAAAAATAAAATGTGAGTACTAGACTCGGTAAACAAGTATTTTTATTTAAGTAAACATTTTCAGTCTAAAATTTGGCATTTCATAAATAATGCACATGCAAATGCACATTTCACATTCATGTCTTAAACCGTCATTAGATGGTACACTAGCTAAGCAACCATCACTTCGTCTACCTTCTATTTTAGGGTGGGTGCTGCCGGCCTTTGGGCCTATATCAGTGACTCGGTCACATAAGGGGGACTTCGGTCCGCTTATACTTCTAAAATAAACTTGTACCTTTATGCACCATCATACACATGCTAGCCTAACTTCAAGAAATAATCGCATTCATCATTTCGCTCTCTTTTCAAATTGAGAAAATGGCATAATCATTTATAAAACAGATTAATAAATACATTTTTCAAACCACATTATGGGGATAGCCATCCTTAAATAATATTGAAAAATGCCAACAAGAAATAAATTGCAAGTCATTCAATCGTTTTGAAAATAAATCATTTCAAGACTTTACTTGCTTACCTTCAATGTCAACTTATCTCGTCAATCTTTTCTTTCCCTTTTTCTAAACAAGTGAAAAGGACTAGCTCACATATTTGCATTATATTTTTTCATTTATGCTATATATTTCATTCAACACCCCATGTCGAGCATATTGAATTTTATAGTCATATAAGGTACCTGTTTATAATTTATAGTAGGGCAGATTCAAACAGAATTTCTGAAACTAATGTCTATATCTTCTAACAATGTTTTAATACATGTATATATCCTCTACCTATATTAAATTTTTTTAGGATATTAATGGTAATCCTTAAAATTTCTAACAACATATAATTCATACTTATTCTAGGTAGAATTTTATAGACGGTAAAATTCTTAATTATTTAGATATTACAACCATCTTGATAATATAATTGCATATCCTAAAGTTCTGAAACTTTAATAATATGAAGGTTCGCTTAGACATTTCAAGGGCTATGTAAAAGTGTAGAAATTTTTTTCTCAAAGTCTATCCCACTTAACGTCAATTGAACATAGAAAAGGAAAATTAAATAAAAAAAAATTAAATGTGCAGACTATCTCACTTGACATCAATTGAGCATAGAAAAGGAAAATAAAAAATTAAATGTGCAGATAATGAATATAGTTTCAACATCATCAATATCCTAAAACTATACAAAAAATAATCTGTTTTAAATTAATTAACAGCACGTATATCAGCCCCCTTTTTTAAAAAAAATTCTTATTTATAAGGGTTGTTTAGATTGTGAAACAAAAATAAGATATATAAACCTATACCTGTTTTGGATGCTGAACTAGGTGAATAATAATAATAATAATAATAACCATCTCAATTTTCATATCAAAATAATTTGTATGGTTTAAGATATTAGCATTTAAAATTAATTCATGAAATCTCATGTAACTCTAGTTGTTTAAAAAATTTTAAAACATAATTTTCATTATTTAGTCCGTTCATTACGTAGGGTATGATAAAATAGACTTGTCCATAAAATTTCATCTCAAACGGCCTTAAATATACGAAGATATTAATTTAATGAACAATTAATTAAAAATAAAAATTTATGATTGGGGGTTTCTGTACGGGGAAGCTTGCATGGGTTTGACTTCTGGGCACGTTTTCTGATGCACTTAAGTTAAGCATTTTAATTAATTATTTTTCATAATCTAATCCATCTAGATTAAAGAGCACATAATTTAATACTTCCTATTAAATTCTCTTGTCGATATAAGTTATATATTTTAAGATATAATGAAACTAGCATAGATGAATATAAGCCCTTAATTAGGACCCCTAATTGGCCCAAATTTTCCTAATTATTTTTATTTTTCCACAAGGTCCGTGAATTTAAACAGTTTCAATTGGTATAATTCAGAATTTTGAAATTTCTTCTCGAAAAATTTATAAAAATTCATTTTCAGATCTAATCTTTATGAAATCATTATTTACCCTTTTCTAAATTTATAATTTAATCTTATTTTTCCAAAATTGCAATTTAGTCTTTTTATAAACATACGCATTTTTCTATAACTTTATCGCAATAATATACACACCATAGAGGCTTTCAATATACCTCACATTCACTAAGTTTCAAATAACATGGGTTTCACAGGTTACTACAAGAGCAAGAGTTAGGCAAAATAAAGGAAAGGCAATAACCAATGAGGAAATCACAAGTCAACATGAAGTGGGAGAAACTAGTAATAGGTCTAAGCAACCTGGATTTAGACCTAGACCTAGACCTAGAGGACAAAATCCAATGACTCGTCAACGATGAGAGCACATAAGCCCGGAGCCGAATGTTGAAAATGAAAATAATATGAGACAAGAAAAAATGATAGAGGAAAGAGTGACTGCAGCTGTAAAGAAGGCTTTGCAACAAGCTGCCCTGGAATGAGAGACTCAAATTGTGGATATAATTCAAGAGTTATAGGAAAGGACCCAACAAGCGCAGTTAGGAGGTAATGAGAGAGAAAGACCCACACAAGTGGCTAACCCTACCCCCACACCGGCACCAGTGGGAGATAAGAACCATATATTGGTGGCAGATAGGAGGGCCGTCAATGCCTTTTTGGCTCAACGTCCTCCTAAGTTTTTAGGTGAACCAGACCCTGTGTAGGCTGAGCAATGGATGATAGAGATCAAGAAATTATTTAGAATATCTCCGTGCAATGACAGACAGAAGGTCTTGTGTGCCACTTGTTTGTTACTCAAGGATTCTCATGAGTGGTGGAAGACCTCGTTAATTACCATGCCACACCCAGAAGAAGTGACTTAGCAAACCTTTGTCGAGGAGTTTAATAAATAATACCTTCCAGTCGGATTGCAAAGTCAGAAGGTGTTGTCGGTCACTGAATATGCAACAAAGTTCAATTCTTTGGTAAGATATGTGTCATGGATTGCTAATGTGCCAGAAACAAGGCACAAAGGAAAGTATTGCTATTTCGTCCTGTAGTGATTAAATCTCCTTTTTCGTCTTTTTGTGATTAAGTTAATCTAAGTGATTAACTCTTAATCACGTATCTTAATCCCTAGATTACTATTCATGTGCACTATTCACGTGAGTTAAATTTTTGATTGCATCATTTCAATCTCCAATACACATACTTGTGAATATAATTCATGAATTTTATTCATCATAAAATTATTATAAAAATCTAGGGTTTTCAACCCTAGGTGACACATGTATTGCCTGAGGAGGCTGGGTTCTACAATCTTCCCTCCTTATAATAGGTTTCGTCCCGAAACCTATCTTTCCTTGAACAATTGAGGATATTTCCTTTCAACCTCTTCTCGTAGCTCCCAAGTGGCTTCGGACTCTAAATATCGATTCCATTGTACCTTCACATACTCGATCTCTCTGTTCCGAAGCTTCTTGATCTTGAAATCCAATATTTTGATCGGCCTTTCCTCATAGTTCAAATGTTCTTGGATTGGCAAATTTTCTGCTATCAACACATGGGTAGGATCGGAAACATACTTTCTTAGCATAGAGATGTGAAATACATTATGGATGACACTTAGAGCTGTAGGCAGGGAAATTCTGTAGGCTAGGTTTCCTATCTTTTCCAAAACTTCAAAGGGCCCGACGTATCTTGGGTTCAGTTTTCCTCTCTTTCCAAACCATGTGACTCCTTTGAATGGCGTTACCTTAATAAATACGTGTTCGAAACAATTGCTAAATCAAATGCAAAATATCCAAAGCATGTGTTTTGATGATTAACAACACAATTCGAGTGAATTTTAGCTACTAATATGTTTTGTGCAATGATTAAGGATATAAAAATGAAAAATATGAAGCATGGAAGGTCAAGTCGATCTCCAAGTCGACTCAGGCATCGACTTAGGCCAAGTCGATCCCCAAGTCGACTCCAGCAATGACTTCAAGGCCCATTTTTTGTCCAACATTGAAATTGGGGAACAAAAGCTGCTGAAGTCGCAAACAAAGTCGACTCCACTTGCGACTTGGGCGAAGTCGCAGACCAAGTTGACTCCGGCTTCGACTTCAGATTGACAGTGCAGAACCTGAAGAGCTAAGTCGCATAACAAGTCGACTCAATGCCAAACTTGAGTGAAGTTGAACGGCAAGTCGACTCAAACATACGACTTGGATCAAATGAAGATCAAAACAAGTCCAAAGCAAGTAAAGATGCATGGATTCATCAATTCAAATCAAGAACTATCAATTGGACATTTTCATACACTCCATGATCCAAGTTTTCAAGATTTCGAGACATGAAGCTAAAGGTTTTATATGCAAAGTGAATATACGAAATTTCAAATGATGCAAATCAAGGGAAGAACAATTATGTTGAAGAAGTTAAGCAAGCAAAGACATTTCAAAAGAGTTTAAGTTCACTTGGCAAGCTGAGAAGGTCAAGTCACAACTGAAGTCGACTCTAGCAAAGACTTGGGAAATTGTTGAAAACCGAAGTCGCACCCGAAGTCGACTCCACCTGCGACTTGGGTCAAGTCCAAGACCAAGTCGACCTGAGGAAGAACTTGAACAGCCTGATAACAGCCGAAGTCGCACCCGAAGTCGACTCCAGCATGTGACTTGGGTGAAGTCGCACCCGAAGTCGACTCCACCTGCGACTTGGATCGTAACATTTGAATTTTTGAAAGTTAGCACATTTATTACGAACCAACTCCATAACGTTCAAAATTCTCCCTCCACTATATATAGACACTCAAGCAAACATGGAAATATATGAGATAGAGCAGAGAAAGAGGAAAGAAGAGCTACAAAGAGTTATATTCTACTTTCTTCTACATTTGAGTGATCTATACACTTTTGAAGGAAGAACAAGCTTCAAAGCTGTTGTTTGCTACAACGCCAATCGATTCATCACTTCTACGTGTTCTTCCTCGAACTGAAGCTTACCTACACAAATCTGTAAAGTATAGATTTCTTTTATTTCATCTTGTCATTTGATTTTTGGTGCTTGGTTTGATTTTGGTGTTTCAAACTGAGTTACAACAAAGTAGGGCTGTGACTGGAGTAGAAGCCGTCACGTACTTGTGCTACGTGTTGTAAATGCCCCCTAAAGCTAGAATCTAGAAGAGAGCGGAGGCTCTGGTTGTATATGCCCCCTAGAGCTAAAATCTAGAAGAGAGCGGAGACTCTAGTTGTATTCGCGAAATACATAGTGGAACCAAAGTCACAATGGAGTGTGAGCTTAGAAAAGTGGAGTAGGGAAGGTTGCCCGAACAACTATAAATCTTGTCCATTGATTTTTTTATTTCCACTTTCATTATTTTGTTGCTTTCCATTTGTCTCATTAAAGGGGATTAAATTAAATCGGGGTAAAGTTTCTAATTTAAGTTTAAATTTTTAAATACGCAATTCACCCCTCCTATGGCGCCCCTAACTCGAGCGTCACAACCTTATCTTAAGATCTATTTTCGATTGGTAAATGTGATCAAGATTGTTGCCCTGAACACGCGGCGGGTTCTTAATTTGATCTCGTCCAAATTTTTTTTCTTTTCTTTCATCATATAAGCTCATACTTATCATCATTCATAGTGGACTCATCCATATCATCATAAAATTTGTCATACAAGTATCTTTACTTTCATATTATAGGCAGCATATATATTCATAACTAGAAATTCACGTAGAATTTTATACATAATCACTTATCTATTTACATCATACATAATCAATCCCATTTCATTATAAGCAATACATTCATCCATCTATTCTTCAAACATACCGATACCTTTTAGCTTTGCTCCTTCCCTCGAGCCTTAAAGCTGTTTAAGGTTGGGAAAAAACAAAACGTGAGTGATAAACTCAGTAAGCAAGCATCATTTTTTTCATTTAAATGCATCCCTTGCCCATTAGGTAGGAGACACTTATCAAGTGATCAACTACCAATAGGAAGAAACCTTTTATAGAAATCTTCTTTATAATACACTCATAAAACATTTTGCATGTCCCCATTTCGAGGATTTTCAAAGGTGATGTCTATGCATCTAAACCATTTTTCATGGGAACAATTGTTAGTCCCAAAATAGTTTTCATCTATCATGAGGACATGTCTATGTCCAAAAATATTTTTCATATGGCATGAGGACAATTATATGTCCTAAAACATTTTTCTTATAACCTTTTGCTCATGAGGACATTTACTTGTCCCAAAACATCATTTATTTAAATTTTCTGTATAACCCAACTCAGGGTTATTCAAAAGCAATGCATGTGCATAGAAATCTTTTATCTATGCGGACATTCTCATGTCCATAAATATTTTTCCATATAAACCTCTTTTAACCCGCATATGGTATCTTTTGAAAACTAAACATAAATCCATTTAAAGCCAACACAAATCCATTTAAAACCAAACACAGTAGGTGCCCATTTTGGGACTTTGTAAAACATAGGGAACATATGTATGTTCCAAAAACATATGGATTTGTGTCTCTGACCCTCAGGTTGGTGACACTTAACAAGTGATCATCCTTCCCTAGGAAAGAAACCTTTCATGAGACAGCACGCGAGCCAGGCGTCTACTCATGAACTTACTCCCATTTCAGAGAGGGCGCCGCCGGCCTCCAGCCTTCTCCTAAGCGACTCGGCTACAAGTAGAGGTGAGCTCTGGTTCTGGACCATTTTGGTCCGTAACCGCCTCAACCATGAGCCTAGTATATCGTTTTGCGCACACCCGTATGCTAGCAATGATTTTCACAAAACTTAGCTCAGTCATTTGACTGTGCCCTTTTTCAAGCCTCATCTTGATATGTATAAAGTCAACTTAGTCCGCAGACTATGCCCTTCTCGAATTGAGAACTGGGCAGGATTGTTTTGGAAATAAAATATTTTAAACCACTCAGTCCTCATACTATGCCCTTCTCGAATTGAGAACTGGGCGTGGTTTGTTTTGAAAATAAAATATTTTTGTAAACTATTTTCAAATCTTGATGTTAGGATGACCACCCTTAAAGAGTTTAGCAATGTTTTAATAAATTCATTTTACCAAACATTTGAAATATTTGAGAAGACAATATTTTGAAAAACTTTAATGATTTGCTAAACAACTTTCAAAATTCTCATTTTAAGAAGCTTTTGAACTAATTTAAAATTCGCATAATAAAAAACTTTTCTTAGCAACATTTTTATGAACAAAACATATGCAACTCACTTCCATCCACTGTAATGGCATTATCTGTCTTGTCCACGTCATTTCCTTGTCATTCTTATATATAGAGGAGTTTGCATAATCTTTTGATCATTATTTAAATATAAAAATCCACCAAATCATTTTGTAGGACTGGCCATCCTTATATCTTTTTAGAACATCAGAGTAAAGCAACTTCAAAATGTTACAACTCTAAGAGTTGTAAAGCACCTTGATAGATTATTTCAAAACGTCTACATAAATCTCAAAACACGTATATAAATTCAATTTTTGACATTTAATGGAAACCATTTCAAAACATCTATTTATTTCTAGAAACCATTTTGTAAAGAATTACATTTTTCAATAAAACTCCTTATAAACCACACTTGTATGAACTTGCTTATATTAAATCCATCATAAAACCCACACCTATTTTCAAGAACTGAGCTTGCTTACTCGATAAGCAATTCTCCACATCATTAATATAAACATGATCAAGTAATTTTAATACTTGAATATAAACATTATGCTTGAAAATTCACTTACTTATCTTGTAAGCAACTATGAAATCAACTTATTAAAGCAAGTTCATAAATTTCATAAGATTCCTTTGAAACAATATTTTGGAAAGCTCGCTTGCTTATTTGTAAGCAACTCTTTAAAATCATTGTTATAAAGCATTTCCAATCTAGGCAATACTTGTGATAAAGTAATTATTTTTAAGAAGTATTGCTTGTTTTCCATGAAACAATCCTTAAGCCATTTTATTTAAGCTATCATTTTCAAAACATAGGAGGAAATTAATATTTGGGAAAGTTCACTTGCTTACCTTGATCATGTGAGCTTCCCGGTCAACCCTTTCTTTGCCTTTGCCTATACATGTAGAATGATATAACATTCATGTAAATTCCATTTTCTTGCATTCACTTAGTTTTCCAACCCATTTTAATAAATATTCATAACCCGCCTAATCTCCAAGACGGGTATACATATTTTACACATTTATGTATCTCAATCATTCATTATGCCACATATTAAATTCTCATATATTAATCTCAAAATTTGAGATTATCAATTCAGCAACACATTTCACATTTTTCCATAATATTTTAACATATTTTTTCTTTTTAATATTTTACATAATGCATTTATCATCTTATCATATGCATTGTTTCACATATGTGCGTCTAACAACGTCTAATTCATATATTTCTTAAAATTTTTCAAATCAACAGCTTGTCCTCTAATTCAGAAAGTTTATACACTTAATTTAACACTTATTTAGTATATTTTCACGGATTTTTAATCCACTAATCATAGGTTTCCAAAACAGCAACTTTGGAACCCATTTTCACCCGTTTAACGTGTCTTTTGACACATAACCCTAAACAGTTTCATAAATCAGAAATTTCAGTAATTAATCTAACGGTTCCTAACCCAAATATAGGGTATTAACATATATATAATCTGGATCATTTCTACATAGGTTTCATATTTCTTTTTGATTTTTTTCTCCAACTATCCACATATGCTGAAATCAGGCGTACTAAACTCTCAAAAACTTGCATTAATATAAAATCAAGTATTTTTCATCTGAAATTTCTTTCATACCTTAATAACTATGTTAATTAACTTTCATAAAAATTTCATCACGAAATATTAACATTATATATTTATTTTCGCATTTTCACTGTGATGTACAGTGTTGGGAGTTTAGGGTCAGCCTTAATCACGTGAATTATGGGGCATATTTATACCCATTAAAACCTAAATTTTATTTTTTTCTGTGATAATAAATATTAATTATATATTCTGTAAAAGTTTTGTGCAGAAATTCCATTTATAAAAATTATTCAAAAATCATTTTCTACAGCTGATCCTGTCACCCGTTTTACCGTGTTTAGGTTAATCTTCTCTGATGTTTAATTTGAAACTGGATTATCCTTTTAAGCTGAAAATTTGGTCGATCCTTAATCACTCCATCATGATTCTTCCCAAAAATGTTCATGCTAAAATTAATCCATTTACTATCCCGTTCATATTTTAATTTACAACATCATAAAATTTCCAGATTTGAGGTATAAAATCAAAATAATCATATACTTACTTGATTAAATGGGTAATCCCTCCTTTTCCCCTTTCTTTTTCCTTCTTTTTCTTTCTTCTTGGCTGGTCTAGACGCTGGACGTGAGCTGCTGCCTTGGGGTGCAAGTTTCAACACTTAGAAAAATTTCCAAATCCCTTCTCTCACACATGGACGTGCCCCCTTAATAGAGCTGGATTCTCCAGCTTGTGGGCCCCACTGTGCTGCATTTTCCACAGATAATTAATATGTGCTTATCCCCCTAATGTGCTGGTTAATTCGCAGCCATAAAAAATATTTTTATCACTTTTTTATTAAACCAAAAATCTGCTTAAGATTGAATCAATCGAAGCTGTCCATTTTTGCTTTTCCCATTCAATGGTCCAGATCTGCCCTTTTAGATCTGAATTTCACTTTCATGTAATGCAAAATTATCCTCATTAACTCATAGTTGACTTTAGGTATTTATTTTATTATAAAAATATTTCACAAAATCCACTTTAGGGGCTGCTTGGATGTCCATAGCTACCACCTATTCCATGCTCCTTTTGCGCCATTTAATTATGCATTTAATTAAGAGATAATTGCAGAGATTTTCTTATTTTTAGTAATTTACATAATACCCTACAAATTACCCCCTCTTGACACCTCAAATTTGTCTTTATGCATTAGATTATTTTACTCATTTCCATCATAAATGTTATTTACTTTTTAGTTTAAAAAGTCAAAATCTCTAATCACAATTTCGTGCAATATTAATCCCTTAATCATTTGCATGATCAAATCCTTCCAAAACCTTGATTTCATAATTTTAACCGTCCATTTCAAATTTCATCTCCATCCGACTTTTCTAGCTCAAGTTATGATCGTTTTAAATTTTGGACGGTGATGATCAATTATCATCAAAATTTTCATAATCTATCTTTCCCATGTGATTAAGCACGAAATTATGTGCTTCCATCTCAATTTTCATATTAATCCGCCTTATGGGCAACAAGTTATGAATTTTCTAGGGTTTTTTTTACTAACTTGACAATTATCCTTTTAAATTCTCATATTCCATATCAAATAATCTAAAATGATTATTCATGATGTATTGGTGTATTTTTATCACCATCAAATTATTCTAATCCCTTTGTCCCACATTAGCTTATAATGATCACTCGAATCATCATTGCTAATCCTTAGCCCTAATTATCATAGTTTAGCAAAATCACAAAATTATTCATAATTCAAGAAATTCACTTATAAATCACATGTAAATATTCAATGCATATATTGAATCCTACTTAGGTTAGGGTTCCACAATCCTCCCCCCCTTATAACAGATTTCGTCCCGAAACTGTCTATTCTTTAAATAATTGACAATGGCTATTTTATGAGCTAGTGCACCATCTTCTTCCCATACTTATATCACTTATAATTCATATATCTTTTATGCCTATTTTAGGCTGGGTATACCTTGACAGACCACTTATACTTTTCTCCACTGTCCTTATGACCCACTTAGTGCCAGTCTATTTCTCCTTTTTTTTTTTCTTTTCTTGGTCGTTTTACTGACCAATTCTGAGGCTTACTTCCTCTCCTCCATCCATTTCAGACCTGTGGGGCATGGCCCGCATATCCAACGTGTCCTTCATTTGCACTTAATATTTACCATCATATAAATAGGAAATTCCACATAATGATATTATCCATCCTTTTTTTACTAGCAGTGCATGAATGATTACATGTCGGTATACTATAATTGACTAAGTAACACCAAATTCAATCAATATTACTATAAAATTTCTTAAAATATAAATCATACGTGTCACCCTCTTTTCCTCCTGTTTTTGTGACCCATCGTAAGTCGATGCATGCATTTGCACTAACTTTGTAGAGCTTTCCTGCCATTTAGCCTTTGTAGCTTTCTTTTGTTGCTTCAATCTTCCAAGTCCGGGTGCTCTTTGTACCTTGTTTGGGCATTTTAAGGCAATATGTCCTACATGTCCACAATTGAAACATTGTTTCTCCCATATCTCACTATTTTTACAATTTCTCACCACATGACCCGCCTGATCGCATTTATAACATTTATTTGAACCCTTTAAACATCCTCCAAAGTGACAGTTGTGACAATTCCCCCAAATTGGGGCACATATCCTATTACACCTTGATTTCGTTTCTCTCGTCACTATTTTCTTAATTCTTTCTTTTCCTACATTTCGTTTCTTGGTACTAGGATCCAATTGTTCTTTCTCTTGTTGAGGTTCTTGGGTCTTTAGTGTTTCTATACTATTGTCGTCAACTCCTATAGGTTCGGGTACCTGATTAGGAAGTATGACTTGTATTGGCCTAATTTCTTCCGGTCCTCTTGACTGATCCTGTTGAGCCTTTTCCCAAAGATCTTGAATGATTCCTACGGTTTGAGCGGCCCATTCCCGGGTAGCTTGTTGGACGGCTTCCTTTACAGCTGTAACTACCCTTTCCGTTATTAATTCTAATTGTACAGTGTTACCTAAAGCGGTCCCACCTTCAACATTTAATTCTGGGTTCACATTTACCCGTTGTTGACAAGTTCTTGAGTTTAGTTGCTCTGCTTGTCTTGGTCGCTTAGACTTGCGACTGGTTTCACCCTTTTCTCGTTGATCTATGGGTTCTTCATTTGCCATTGCCTTTCCTTTATTCAGTCTAGCTCTCGCTCTTGTGGTAAGCATAATTCCTTTCTATACATAAAAAGAAATATATCAGTACACTAATATACTTTTTATTCATCTCATCACAACATATATTGTAATATATACAATAAATCATTTTAACAGAAGGGTTAATAATAACCATGTCCATTCCACTTCACCTTATATACAATCATAAACAATTTCCTATCATCTTTGAGTAACATTTTCTTATCAGCTTATTATACCCATCCATCATATTTAATATAAAGAATCAGTAACAATTCTTTCTTTCTCATATATAGTTATCATACAAGTAGTTGTACTTGTATGTTACTCTTTTTCATATTCATTTATTATACAAGTGGTTACACTTGTATATTATAAGTATCCTTATACCCGAACATAATATATCCTTTTATCCTTCAAAAGTCAAAAGAGACTTTTGTTAATTTCATCTGCCTCTTTCATACTACATAAGTACTATCTAGTAAGAATGCTTATGCTAGACCAATTAGGTCATTTTTTTAAGTTTCTTAGTATTCATAATTCTTAATATATAATTATCAAATCATCGAGGAAGGATTCCTCAACTACACACTCACCTTGAGTGCAGCTCTTCCGATCACTAATCCTGTCAATCATAAAAGATGGAGTTAGAACTACATATAACATGTATTTCTTAAATATCCACCTTCTATCTATATTTTTCTGAGATCTTACCTTTTTCTTACTTTTCTTTTCAATATCACTTTTTCATAGTATTTTCCACTATGAATCACCTACCTATCAAAATGTCATAGCAATTTGCTATATTTGCAACATACTTATGACAAATCATCATATGTTCATATAATCGTAAAATCAACACATCATAAATATATCCTATAATTTCAATCTATCCCTTCCATCATTTTTCCTATACTTATTCACCAATCCTTGCTTTGATATCTAGCTCTTTGATATCAAATCTTTTATTTCCACGCCATTTTACCAATCTTTGCTTTGATATCTAGCTCTTTGATATCAAATCCTTTATTTCCACGCCATTTTACCAATCTTTGCTCTGATACCATGCTCTGTGGCATCAGATCTATCCTTTCATCATCCTTTAGTTTCTCCTTCTCCCGCCTATTTACCAATCCTTGCTCTGATACCAACTTCTGTGGTGCCCCCGACTCGAGCATCACAACCTTACCTCAAGATCTATTTTCGATTGGTAAATGTGATCAGGATTGTTGCCCTGAACACGCGACGGGTTCTTAATTTGATCTCGTCCAAATTTTTTTTCTTTTCTTTCATCATATAAGCTCATACTTATCATCATTCATAGTGGACTCATCCATATCATCATAAAATTTGTCATACAAGTATCTTTACTTTCATATTATAGGCAGCATATATATTCATAACTAGAAATTCACGTAGAATTTTATACATAATCACTTATCTATTTACATCATACATAATCAATCCCATTTCATTATAAGCAATACATTCATCCATCTATTCTTCAAACATACCGATACCTTTTAGCTTTGCTCCTTCCCTCGAGCCTTAAAGCTGTTTAAGGTTGGGAAAAAACAAAACGTGAGTGATAAACTCAGTAAGCAAGCATCATTTTTTTCATTTAAATGCATCCCTTGCCCATTAGGTAGGAGACACTTATCAAGTGATCAACTACCAATAGGAAGAAACCTTTTATAGAAATCTTCTTTATAATACACTCATAAAACATTTTGCATGTCCCCATTTCGAGGATTTTCAAAGGTGATGTCTATGCATCTAAACCATTTTTCATGGGAACAATTGTTAGTCCCAAAATAGTTTTCATCTATCATGACATGTCTATGTCCAAAAATATTTTTCATATGGCATGAGGACAATTATATGTCCTAAAACATTTTTCTTATTACCTTTTGCTCATGAGGACATTTACTTGTCCCAAAACATCATTTATTTAAATTTTCTGTATAACCCAACTCAGGGTTATTCAAAAGCAATGCATGTGCATAGAAATCTTTTATCTATGCGGACATTCTCATGTCCATAAATATTTTTCCATATAAACCTCTTTTAACCCGCATATGGTATCTTTTGAAAACTAAACATAAATCCATTTAAAGCCAACACAAATCCATTTAAAACCAAACACAGTAGGTGCCCATTTTGGGACTTTGTAAAACATAGGGAACATATGTATGTTCCAAAAACATATGGATTTGTGTCTCTGACCCTCAGGTTGGTGACACTTAACAAGTGATCATCCTTCCCTAGGAAAGAAACCTTTCATGAGACAGCACGCGAGCCAGGCGTCTACTCATGAACTTACTCCCATTTCAGAGAGGGCGCCGCCGGCCTCCAGCCTTCTCCTAAGCGACTCGGCTACAAGTAGAGGTGAGCTCTGGTTCTGGACCATTTTGGTCCGTAACCGCCTCAACCATGAGCCTAGTATATCGTTTTGCGCACACCCGTATGCTAGCAATGATTTTCACAAAACTTAGCTCAGTCATTTGACTGTGCCCTTTTTCAAGCCTCATCTTGATATGTATAAAGTCAACTTAGTCCGCAGACTATGCCCTTCTCGAATTGAGAACTGGGCAGGATTGTTTTGGAAATAAAATATTTTAAACCACTCAGTCCTCATACTATGCCCTTCTCGAATTGAGAACTGGGCGTGGTTTGTTTTGAAAATAAAATATTTTTGTAAACTATTTTCAAATCTTGATGTTAGGATGACCACCCTTAAAGAGTTTAGCAATGTTTTAATAAATTCATTTTACCAAACATTTGAAATATTTGAGAAGACAATATTTTGAAAAACTTTAATGATTTGCTAAACAACTTTCAAAATTCTCATTTTAAGAAGCTTTTGAACTAATTTAAAATTCGCATAATAAAAAACTTTTCTTAGCAACATTTTTATGAACAAAACATATGCAACTCACTTCCATCCACTGTAATGGCATTATCTGTCTTGTCCACGTCATTTCCTTGTCATTCTTATATATAGAGGAGTTTGCATAATCTTTTGATCATTATTTAAATATAAAAATCCACCAAATCATTTTGTAGGACTGGCCATCCTTATATCTTTTTAGAACATCAGAGTAAAGCAACTTCAAAATGTTACAACTCTAAGAGTTGTAAAGCACCTTGATAGATTATTTCAAAACGTCTACATAAATCTCAAAACACGTATATAAATTCAATTTTTGACATTTAATGGAAACCATTTCAAAACATCTATTTATTTCTAGAAACCATTTTGTAAAGAATTACATTTTTCAATAAAACTCCTTATAAACCACACTTGTATGAACTTGCTTATATTAAATCCATCATAAAACCCACACCTATTTTCAAGAACTGAGCTTGCTTACTCGATAAGCAATTCTCCACATCATTAATATAAACATGATCAAGTAATTTTAATACTTGAATATAAACATTATGCTTGAAAATTCACTTACTTATCTTGTAAGCAACTATGAAATCAACTTATTAAAGCAAGTTCATAAATTTCATAAGATTCCTTTGAAACAATATTTTGGAAAGCTCGCTTGCTTATTTGTAAGCAACTCTTTAAAATCATTGTTATAAAGCATTTCCAATCTAGGCAATACTTGTGATAAAGTAATTATTTTTAAGAAGTATTGCTTGTTTTCCATGAAACAATCCTTAAGCCATTTTATTTAAGCTATCATTTTCAAAACATAGGAGGAAATTAATATTTGGGAAAGTTCACTTGCTTACCTTGATCATGTGAGCTTCCCGGTCAACCCTTTCTTTGCCTTTGCCTATACATGTAGAATGATATAACATTCATGTAAATTCCATTTTCTTGCATTCACTTAGTTTTCCAACCCATTTTAATAAATATTCATAACCCGCCTAATCTCCAAGACGGGTATACATATTTTACACATTTATGTATCTCAATCATTCATTATGCCACATATTAAATTCTCATATATTAATCTCAAAATTTGAGATTATCAATTCAGCAACACATTTCACATTTTTCCATAATATTTTAACATATTTTTTCTTTTTAATATTTTACATAATGCATTTATCATCTTATCATATGCATTGTTTCACATATGTGCGTCTAACAACGTCTAATTCATATATTTCTTAAAATTTTTCAAATCAACAGCTTGTCCTCTAATTCAGAAAGTTTATACACTTAATTTAACACTTATTTAGTATATTTTCACGGATTTTTAATCCACTAATCATAGGTTTCCAAAACAGCAACTTTGGAACCCATTTTCACCCGTTTAACGTGTCTTTTGACACATAACCCTAAACAGTTTCATAAATCAGAAATTTCAGTAATTAATCTAACGGTTCCTAACCCAAATATAGGGTATTAACATATATATAATCTGGATCATTTCTACATAGGTTTCATATTTCTTTTTGATTTTTTTCTCCAACTATCCACATATGCTGAAATCAGGCGTACTAAACTCTCAAAAACTTGCATTAATATAAAATCAAGTATTTTTCATCTGAAATTTCTTTCATACCTTAATAACTATGTTAATTAACTTTCATAAAAATTTCATCACGAAATATTAACATTATATATTTATTTTCGCATTTTCACTGTGATGTACAGTGTTGGGAGTTTAGGGTCAGCCTTAATCACGTGAATTATGGGGCATATTTATACCCATTAAAACCTAAATTTTATTTTTTTCTGTGATAATAAATATTAATTATATATTCTGTAAAAGTTTTGTGCAGAAATTCCATTTATAAAAATTATTCAAAAATCATTTTCTACAGCTGATCCTGTCACCCGTTTTACCGTGTTTAGGTTAATCTTCTCTGATGTTTAATTTGAAACTGGATTATCCTTTTAAGCTGAAAATTTGGTCGATCCTTAATCACTCCATCATGATTCTTCCCAAAAATGTTCATGCTAAAATTAATCCATTTACTATCCCGTTCATATTTTAATTTACAACATCATAAAATTTCCAGATTTGAGGTATAAAATCAAAATAATCATATACTTACTTGATTAAATGGGTAATCCCTCCTTTTCCCCTTTCTTTTTCCTTCTTTTTCTTTCTTCTTGGCTGGGCTAGATGCTGGACGTGAGCTGCTGCCTTGGGGTGCAAGTTTCAACACTTAGAAAAATTTCCAAATCCCTTCTCTCACACATGGACGTGCCCCCTTAATAGAGCTGGATTCTCCAGCTTGTGGGCCCCACTGTGCTGCATTTTCCACAGATAATTAATATGTGCTTATCCCCCTAATGTGCTGGTTAATTCGCAGCCATAAAAAATATTTTTATCACTTTTTTATTAAACCAAAAATCTGCTTAAGATTGAATCAATCCAAGCTGTCCATTTTTGCTTTTCCCATTCAATGGTCCAGATCTGCCCTTTTAGATCTGAATTTCACTTTCATTTAATGAAAAATTATCCTCATTAACTCATAGTTGACTTTAGGTATTTATTTTATTATAAAAATATTTCACAAAATCCACTTTAGGGGCTGCTTGGATGTCCATAGCTACCACCTATTCATGCTCCTTTTGCACCATTTAATTATGCATTTAATTAAGAGATAATTGCAGAGATTTTCTTATTTTTAGTAATTTACATAATACCCTACAAATTACCCCCCTCTTGACACCTCAAATTTGTCTTTATGCATTAGATTATTTTACTCATTTCCATCATAAATGTTATTTACTTTTTAGTTTAAAAAGTCAAAATCTCTAATCACAATTTCGTGCAATATTAATCCCTTAATCATTTGCATGATCAAATCCTTCCAAAACCTTGATTTCATAATTTTAACCGTCCATTTCAAATTTCATCTCCATCCGACTTTTCTAGCTCAAGTTATGATCGTTTTAAATTTTGGACGGTGATGATCAATTATCATCAAAATTTTCATAATCTATCTTTCCCATGTGATTAAGCACGAAATTATGTGCTTCCATCTCAATTTTCATATTAATCCGCCTTATGGGCAACAAGTTATGAATTTTCTAGGGTTTTTTTTACTAACTTGACAATTATCCTTTTAAATTCTCATATTCCATATCAAATAATCTAAAATGATTATTCATGATGTATTGGTGTATTTTTATCACCATCAAATTATTCTAATCCCTTTGTCCCACATTAGCTTATAATGATCACTCGAATCATCATTGCTAATCCTTAGCCCTAATTATCATAGTTTAGCAAAATCACAAAATTATTCATAATTCAAGAAATTCACTTATAAATCACATGTAAATATTCAATGCATATATTGAATCCTACTTAGGTTAGGGTTCCACAATCCTCCCCCCCTTATAACAGATTTCGTCCCGAAACTGTCTATTCTTTAAATAATTGACAATGGCTATTTTATGAGCTAGTGCACCATCTTCTTCCCATACTTATATCACTTATAATTCATATATCTTTTATGCCTATTTTAGGCTGGGTATACCTTGACAGACCACTTATACTTTTCTCCACTGTCCTTATGACCCACTTAGTGCCAGTCTATTTCTCCTTTTTTTTTTCTTTTCTTGGTCGTTTTACTGACCAATTCTGAGGCTTACTTCCTCTCCTCCATCCATTTCAGACCTGTGGGGCATGGCCCGCATATCCAACGTGTCCTTCATTTGCACTTAATATTTACCATCATATAAATAGGAAATTCCACATAATGATATTATCCATCCTTTTTTTACTAGCAGTGCATGAATGATTACATGTCGGTATACTATAATTGACTAAGTAACACCAAATTCAATCAATATTACTATAAAATTTCTTAAAATATAAATCATACGTGTCACCCTCTTTTCCTCCTGCTTTTGTGACCCATCGTAAGTCGATGCATGCATTTGCACTAACTTTGTAGAGCTTTCCTGCCATTTAGCCTTTGTAGCTTTCTTTTGTTGCTTCAATCTTCCAAGTCCGGGTGCTCTTTGTACCTTGTTTGGGCATTTTAAGGCAATATGTCCTACATGTCCACAATTGAAACATTGTTTCTCCCATATCTCACTATTTTTACAATTTCTCACCACATGACCCGCCTGATCGCATTTATAACATTTATTTGAACCCTTTAAACATCCTCCAAAGTGACAGTTGTGACAATTCCCCCAAATTGGGGCACATATCCTATTACACCTTGATTTCGTTTCTCTCGTCACTGTTTTCTTAATTCTTTCTTTTCCTACATTTCGTTTCTTGGTACTAGGATCCAATTGTTCTTTCTCTTGTTGAGGTTCTTGGGTCTTTAGTGTTTCTATACTATTGTCGTCAACTCCTATAGGTTCGGGTACCTGATTAGGAAGTATGACTTGTATTGGCCTAATTTCTTCCGGTCCTCTTGACTGATCCTGTTGAGCCTTTTCCCAAAGATCTTGAATGATTCCTACGGTTTGAGCGGCCCATTCCCGGGTAGCTTGTTGGACGGCTTCCTTTACAGCTGTAACTACCCTTTCCGTTATTAATTCTAATTGTACAGTGTTACCTAAAGCGGTCCCACCTTCAACATTTAATTCTGGGTTCACATTTACCCGTTGTTGACAAGTTCTTGAGTTTAGTTGCTCTGCTTGTCTTGGTCGCTTAGACTTGCGACTGGTTTCACCCTTTTCTCGTTGATCTATGGGTTCTTCATTTGCCATTGCCTTTCCTTTATTCAGTCTAGCTCTCGCTCTTGTGGTAAGCATAATTCCTTTCTATACATAAAAAGAAATATATCAGTACACTAATATACTTTTTATTCATCTCATCACAACATATATTGTAATATATACAATAAATCATTTTAACAGAAGGGTTAATAATAACCATGTCCATTCCACTTCACCTTATATACAATCATAAACAATTTCCTATCATCTTTGAGTAACATTTTCTTATCAGCTTATTATACCCATCCATCATATTTAATATAAAGAATCAGTAACAATTCTTTCTTTCTCATATATAGTTATCATACAAGTAGTTGTACTTGTATGTTACTCTTTTTCATATTCATTTATTATACAAGTGGTTACACTTGTATATTATAAGTATCCTTATACCCGAACATAATATATCCTTTTATCCTTCAAAAGTCAAAAGAGACTTTTGTTAATTTCATCTGCCTCTTTCATACTACATAAGTACTATCTAGTAAGAATGCTTATGCTAGACCAATTAGGTCATTTTTTTAAGTTTCTTAGTATTCATAATTCTTAATATATAATTATCAAATCATCGAGGAAGGATTCCTCAACTACACACTCACCTTGAGTGCAGCTCTTCCGATCACTAATCCTGTCAATCATAAAAGATGGAGTTAGAACTACATATAACATGTATTTCTTAAATATCCACCTTCTATCTATATTTTTCTGAGATCTTACCTTTTTCTTACTTTTCTTTTCAATATCACTTTTTCATAGTATTTTCCACTATGAATCACCTACCTATCAAAATGTCATAGCAATTTGCTATATTTGCAACATACTTATGACAAATCATCATATGTTCATATAATCGTAAAATCAACACATCATAAATATATCCTATAATTTCAATCTATCCCTTCCATCATTTTTCCTATACTTATTCACCAATCCTTGCTTTGATATCTAGCTCTTTGATATCAAATCTTTTATTTCCACGCCATTTTACCAATCTTTGCTTTGATATCTAGCTCTTTGATATCAAATCCTTTATTTCCACGCCATTTTACCAATCTTTGCTCTGATACCATGCTCTGTGGCATCAGATCTATCCTTTCATCATCCTTTAGTTTCTCCTTCTCCCGCCTATTTACCAATCCTTGCTCTGATACCAACTTCTGTGGTGCCCCCGACTCGAGCATCACAACCTTACCTCAAGATCTATTTTCGATTGGTAAATGTGATCAGGATTGTTGCCCTGAACACGCGACGGGTTCTTAATTTGATCTCGTCCAAATTTTTTTTCTTTTCTTTCATCATATAAGCTCATACTTATCATCATTCATAGTGGACTCATCCATATCATCATAAAATTTGTCATACAAGTATCTTTACTTTCATATTATAGGCAGCATATATATTCATAACTAGAAATTCACGTAGAATTTTATACATAATCACTTATCTATTTACATCATACATAATCAATCCCATTTCATTATAAGCAATACATTCATCCATCTATTCTTCAAACATACCGATACCTTTTAGCTTTGCTCCTTCCCTCGAGCCTTAAAGCTGTTTAAGGTTGGGAAAAAACAAAACGTGAGTGATAAACTCAGTAAGCAAGCATCATTTTTTTCATTTAAATGCATCCCTTGCCCATTAGGTAGGAGACACTTATCAAGTGATCAACTACCAATAGGAAGAAACCTTTTATAGAAATCTTCTTTATAATACACTCATAAAACATTTTGCATGTCCCCATTTCGAGGATTTTCAAAGGTGATGTCTATGCATCTAAACCATTTTTCATGGGAACAATTGTTAGTCCCAAAATAGTTTTCATCTATCATGACATGTCTATGTCCAAAAATATTTTTCATATGGCATGAGGACAATTATATGTCCTAAAACATTTTTCTTATTACCTTTTGCTCATGAGGACATTTACTTGTCCCAAAACATCATTTATTTAAATTTTCTGTATAACCCAACTCAGGGTTATTCAAAAGCAATGCATGTGCATAGAAATCTTTTATCTATGCGGACATTCTCATGTCCATAAATATTTTTCCATATAAACCTCTTTTAACCCGCATATGGTATCTTTTGAAAACTAAACATAAATCCATTTAAAGCCAACACAAATCCATTTAAAACCAAACACAGTAGGTGCCCATTTTGGGACTTTGTAAAACATAGGGAACATATGTATGTTCCAAAAACATATGGATTTGTGTCTCTGACCCTCAGGTTGGTGACACTTAACAAGTGATCATCCTTCCCTAGGAAAGAAACCTTTCATGAGACAGCACGCGAGCCAGGCGTCTACTCATGAACTTACTCCCATTTCAGAGAGGGCGCCGCCGGCCTCCAGCCTTCTCCTAAGCGACTCGGCTACAAGTAGAGGTGAGCTCTGGTTCTGGACCATTTTGGTCCGTAACCGCCTCAACCATGAGCCTAGTATATCGTTTTGCGCACACCCGTATGCTAGCAATGATTTTCACAAAACTTAGCTCAGTCATTTGACTGTGCCCTTTTTCAAGCCTCATCTTGATATGTATAAAGTCAACTTAGTCCGCAGACTATGCCCTTCTCGAATTGAGAACTGGGCAGGATTGTTTTGGAAATAAAATATTTTAAACCACTCAGTCCTCATACTATGCCCTTCTCGAATTGAGAACTGGGCGTGGTTTGTTTTGAAAATAAAATATTTTTGTAAACTATTTTCAAATCTTGATGTTAGGATGACCACCCTTAAAGAGTTTAGCAATGTTTTAATAAATTCATTTTACCAAACATTTGAAATATTTGAGAAGACAATATTTTGAAAAACTTTAATGATTTGCTAAACAACTTTCAAAATTCTCATTTTAAGAAGCTTTTGAACTAATTTAAAATTCGCATAATAAAAAACTTTTCTTAGCAACATTTTTATGAACAAAACATATGCAACTCACTTCCATCCACTGTAATGGCATTATCTGTCTTGTCCACGTCATTTCCTTGTCATTCTTATATATAGAGGAGTTTGCATAATCTTTTGATCATTATTTAAATATAAAAATCCACCAAATCATTTTGTAGGACTGGCCATCCTTATATCTTTTTAGAACATCAGAGTAAAGCAACTTCAAAATGTTACAACTCTAAGAGTTGTAAAGCACCTTGATAGATTATTTCAAAACGTCTACATAAATCTCAAAACACGTATATAAATTCAATTTTTGACATTTAATGGAAACCATTTCAAAACATCTATTTATTTCTAGAAACCATTTTGTAAAGAATTACATTTTTCAATAAAACTCCTTATAAACCACACTTGTATGAACTTGCTTATATTAAATCCATCATAAAACCCACATCTATTTTCAAGAACTGAGCTTGCTTACTCGATAAGCAATTCTCCACATCATTAATATAAACATGATCAAGTAATTTTAATACTTGAATATAAACATTATGCTTGAAAATTCACTTACTTATCTTGTAAGCAACTATGAAATCAACTTATTAAAGCAAGTTCATAAATTTCATAAGATTCCTTTGAAACAATATTTTGGAAAGCTCGCTTGCTTATTTGTAAGCAACTCTTTAAAATCATTGTTATAAAGCATTTCCAATCTAGGCAATACTTGTGATAAAGTAATTATTTTTAAGAAGTATTGCTTGTTTTCCATGAAACAATCCTTAAGCCATTTTATTTAAGCTATCATTTTCAAAACATAGGAGGAAATTAATATTTGGGAAAGTTCACTTGCTTACCTTGATCATGTGAGCTTCCCGGTCAACCCTTTCTTTGCCTTTGCCTATACATGTAGAATGATATAACATTCATGTAAATTCCATTTTCTTGCATTCACTTATTTTTTGTGGAACCCTGACCGTATACGCGTTGTTTTGACCGTATACGCGTCATTTCGACACTTGTAATTTTGAAGATTATTTTATGAATAAATAAAGATTCATGAACCTTATTTATGGACATGTGTATTTGAGGTTGAAATAATGCAATTGGGAATTTAACCCCGTAAATAGTGCACGTGAATAGTGAACAGGGGTTAAGATATATGATTAGGAGTTAATCACTTGGATTAACTTAATCATAAAAAACAAAATAGATATTTAATCACTACAAGACAAAATAGCAATTCTTTTTGATATTTTAATCAAAATTCGGATTTATATGGAAAAATAGAAAAAAATTCATAAGTTGCAATCCGAAAGTCGGAATTCGATGAAATTTTTTATGGATGGTTAAAAATTCATAATGGACATGATGAATGGATTAAGATGTGATGAAAATCACAAATCAAAGGTCAAGATTAAACGTCAAATGAAAAATAAAAAAGTAGCATTACTTTAATTAAATGCTACTTTTGACTTTTTACAAAAATTAAATAATAAAAAATAAAAAAATTAAATGAAATGCAGCAATAGCAGGGGGCGTGAGCAGGGGTATTGATGGCCATTTGACTTTGATCAATGGTTCAAATTCATCCAAATCACAAATCAAGGGTTTAGATTTAATTAGCTTAAAATTAATTAAATAAAAAATAGGAAAAATAGGCCTGCAAAATAGGGCAGCTGGAGCTGGGTAGGGAGGCTGCACAAGGCTCTAAGCACCTTTAGGAAATTAGAAAAAAACACCTTTGCAATTTTACACCCTAAGCTAGAGGGGGTAAATTGCAAATTCATGAAAAATGGACCCCTATAAATAGAGGAGCAGGCCATGGACGAAATTCACAACCATCCCAGCTCAAAAATCACTTGAGAAACTTCATTTCCCATCCCCACACGTTTTAGCCTTAAGGAAAGAGGAGAATCGAAGGTTGGAGTGAGAAAAGGCGAGTTGAAGAGGCATAACTTCGCTTGAGGTAAGTGGATTCCCCTCAAACTTGTTTTGAATGTTAGATGAAGTAAAAACATGCTTAGATAATTCCCAAGCATGAGAAAATAATTATAGATATAATGTTTAAATAGAATTATGCCAAAACATCAAAAATTTGGAGCGAATATAGGGTATTCGGCAAGATAGCATATGATATGTGAAAATAATGCTCCAAAATTGATAAATGATGATTTGGGATTATGATTATGATAAATACGATGTTAGAATAATGATATATTAATTCATGATTTTTGGAATTAAGGATTATGCTTAAGTGAATTTATGATGATTTTTAGTATATGGAGAAAATGATTTTTTTTCCCAAGTAAATGATGATAAATTCAAAATATATGAAATGTCCAATGATATACTAGGCATAAGGAATGTCATGGTATTTTTTATTTTTGAAAAAAATATCAATTTTTGGAACCCATGAACAGTAACCACGTCTCTGTGAACAGTAACTCGGATGAATAGTAATTTGCTACAGTGATTTTGCTACAGTAAACAGCGTGATTTTGAAGAAAATTTGAGATTAATATTTAAATATGATGATGAAAATTTTGAAGAACCTATGGATAAAAATATCCACATAATGAAATAATGCCCAAATAATATAGAATATGCATGGGAAGCAGCTTGAATAGAAGAAATGAAAATATCATTTCTCCTTGAATAGGAAAAGGAAAAGAGAAGGTCGAAGACACCTCCTAAGAAGGTAAGCAAATTATATGTTTTGCAAATTATTTCCAAAATGCTTGAAATTGTTTGCAAATTGCTTTATGAAATTTTTTTAAGGTTGGCCATACCTATAACTGCTTTACATGAACTGAAGTTCGTTTTGTGAAATTATTTATTAAATGCTTTTTATGAAATTGTTTATGATTTGCAAATATCATGCCGGCATGTGTATAAGAATGAGCATGTGCACGAGGAATAGGCCTTAGTTGAGGCAGTAAGCGGACCGGATGTATAGGATGGGCGCCTAACTAGCGTCGCATCCAAAGGAATGTCATGAATGCTATGTATGCATTGCATTTGCATTTTATGAAATGCATGAAAATGATTGAAAAATTAAGTATAGCTTGCTTACTGAGTATCATTACTCACCCATGCTTTTTCAACAACAGACAGGAAATGATAATGAAGGCAGCATGACAAGTGTTATGTAGTTTTTGATATAAATGATGTTTATGTAAACTTTATGTAAAGTCAACAATGAAAATTTTGAGATGGAAAGGAATATTTTGTTTTATGAAACAGTTTTGGTTTATAACTGTGATATGTGAAATATATTCATGATAGATGAATGATGGGAATTTTTCATGTATTGATGAAAAAAAAAATATATTCTGCCGTGTGGTCAGGGCAACAATCCTGAGTCACGTTTACCAATCAAAACGATCCCGGAGTAAGGCTTCTAGGCACCTCGGTTTGGGGCGCCACAGTTTTCCAACCCATTTTCATAAATATTCATAACCCGCCTAATCTCCAAGTCGGGTATACATATTTTACACATTTATGTATCTCAATCATTCATTATGCCACATATTAAATTCTCATATATTAATATCAAAATTTGAGATTATCAATTTATCAATGCATTTCACATTTTTCCATCATATTTTAACATATTTTTGCATTTTAATATTTTACATAATGCATTTATCATCTTATCATATGCACTGTTTCACATATGTGCGTCTAACAGCGTCTAATTCATATATTTCTTAAAATTTTTCAAGTCAAAAGCTTGTCCTCTAATTCAGCAAGTTTATACACTTCATTTAACACTTATTTAGTATATTTTCATGGATTTTTAATCCACTAATTATAGGTTTCCAAAACAGCAACTTTGGAACCCATTTTCACCCGTTTAACGTATCTTTTGACACATAACCCTAAACAGTTTCATAAATCAGAAATTTCAGTAATTAATCCAACGTTTCCTAACCCAAATCTAGGGTATTGACATATATATAATCTGGATCATTTCTACATAGGTTTCATATTTCTTTTTGATTTTTTTCTCCAACTATCCACATATGCTGAAATCAGGCGTACTAAATTCTCAAAAACTTGCATTAATATCAAATCAAGTAGTTTTGATATGAAATTTCTTTCATACCTTAATAAATACGTGAATTAACTTTCATAAAAATTTCATCACGAAATACTAACATTATATATTTATTTTCGCATTTTCACTGTGCTGGATAGTGTTGGGAGTTTAGGGTCAGCCTTAATCACGTGAATTATGGGGCATATTTATACCAATCAAAACCTAAATTTTATTTTTTTTCTATTATACTAAATATGACTTATATATTCTGTAAAAGTTTCAGCTAGAAATTCCTTTTATAAAATTTATTTAAAAATAATTTTCTACAGCTGATCCTGTCACCCGTTTTACCCTGTTTAGGTTAATCTTCTCTGATTTTTAATTTGAAACTGGATTATCCTTTTAAGCGAAAATTTGGTCGATCCTTAATCACTCCCTCAAGATTCTTCTCAAATATTATCATGCTAAAATTAATCCTTTTATTGTCCCGTTCATATTTTAATTTACAACATCATAAAATTTCCAGATTTGAGGTATAAAATCAAAATAATCATATACTTACTTGATTAAATGGGTAATCCCTCCTTTTCCCCTTTCTTTTTCCTTCTTTTTCTTTCTTCTTGGCTGGGCTAGATGCTGGACGTGAGCTGCTGCCTTGGGGTGCAAGTTTCAACACTTAGAAAAATTTCCAAATCCCTTCTCTCACACATGGACGTGCCCCCTTAATAGAGCTGGATTCTCCAGCTTGTGGGCCCCACTGTGCTGCATTTTCCACAGATAATTAATATGTGCTTATCCCCCTAATGTGCTGGTTAATTCGCAGCCATAAAAAATATTTTTACCATTTTTTTATTAAACCAAAAATCTGCTTAAGATTGAATCAATCCAAGCTGTCCATTTTTGCTTTTCCCATTCAACGGTCCAGATCTGCCCTTTTAGATCTGAATTTCACTTTAATTTAATGCAAAATTATCCTCATCAACTCATAGTTGACTTTAGGTATTTATTTTATTATAAAAATATTTCACAAAATCCACTTTAGGGGCTGCTTGGACGTCCATAGCTACCACCTATTCCTTGCTCCTTTTGCACCATTTAATTATGCATTTAATTAAGAGATAATTGCAGGGATTTTCTTATTTTTGGTAATTTACATAATACCCTACAAATTACCCCCTCTTGACACCTCAAATTTGTCTTTATGCATTAGATTATTTTACTCATTTCCATCATAAATGCTATTTACTTTTTAGTTTAAAAAGTCAAAATCTCTAATCACAATTTCGTGCAAGCTTAATCCCTTAATCATTTGCATGATCAAATCCTTCAAAAACCTTGATTTCATAATTTTAACCGTCCATTTCAAATTTCATCTCAATCCGACTTTTCTAGCTCAAGTTATGATCGTTTTAAATTTTGGACGGCGATGATCAATTATCATCAAAATTTTCATAATCTATCTTTCCCATGTGATTAAGCACGAAATTATGTGCTTCCATCTCAATTTTCATATTAATCCGCCTTATGGGCAACAAGTTATGAATTTTCTAGGGTTTTCTTTACTAACTTGATAATTATCCTTTTAAATTCTCATATTTCATATCAAATAATCTAAAATGATTATTCATGATGTATTGGTGTATTTTAATCACCAACAAAATTTTCTAATCCCTTTGTCCCACATTAGCTTATAATGACCATTCGAATCATCATTGCTAATCCTTAGCCCTAATTGTCATAGTTTAGCAAAATCACAAAATTATTCATAATTCAATAAATTCACTTATAAATCACATGTAAATATTCAATACATATATTGAATCCTACTTAGGTTGGGGTTCCACACCTCCTCTCTTAGTTAATTGCCATGAACTCGGGACCAACAAGTGGTATTAGAGCAGGTCTTTGAGTTTTACCAAAGAGATATTTTAATATGACATCCCAATCTACTTTCGTTCCCGAATTTGCCGAAGGCCAATCTTTTACTAGGCTACCATTATTTGATGGGAACAATTTTGGCTATTGGAAGCTACAAATGAAACAACTCATCATGGCTACAGATTTGGACTCTTGGATTGCAATCCAAGACGGTGTGACCCTGCCTACTGATGAAAGAGCTTCCAAATGGATCGATGAGGAAGTAAAAATTGTCAAGAGCAACGCCAAGGCTATGAATTCATTATTTTGTGATCTTACTGCTTCTGAATATGATAGAGTATCCTCTTGTGTGACTTCCAAAGAGATATGAGATACTTTAACATCTATCTATGAAGGAACTTCTCAAGTCAAAGGGACAAGGAGAAATATTTTGATTGGAGAATTGGAAAGTTTTAAGATGTTAGAAACAGAAAATATTTCTGAAATATTTGCTAGATTCTCTAAAATTACTAATGCTTTGAAAGGTCTTGGAAAAATAATTTTTGAATCTGAGCATGTCATGAAGATTCTAAGAGCTCTACCGGAATCTTGGACTCCAAAGATTACTGCAATAGAAGAAGCCAAGGATCTAAACACATTGAAGTTAGAGAGTCATCGCCTTGAAAGCCGCACGAGATTCGGATGACTCCACCTCATCATCACAAAACAACGATGAAATCCCCTTACTTACAAAATGATTCAGAAAATTTTTAAGGAAAGGAAAAATTTCAAAAACTTTAAAGAAAGAAATTCTAAAAAGAAAGAAACAAAAAAATATTACCGGTGTGGCTGTTCGGGGCATATGCAAGCCCAATGCCCAACGCCCGAAGAGACTAAAGCTAAGGAGCAAAGAAAAGATCGAGGCGATAACAGAAAATTCCAAAGAAATAGAGGAAGAGGCATGTATGTAAACGAAGAAGAATAAACGACATACAGCTCTTCAAGTGAAGAATGTGAAGCGGATTGTGCAAGAATTTGTTGCATGGCAAATTCCGACATATGTCTTGCAGCAACGAAAATCTTAGAGGATCAAGCTACTTCAACAAACTGCACAAGTAGTCAAGAGGTAACCTCCAAACAAAAATCTTTTTCAATTTTCTCTTCTGCAAATGAATGCATCAAATGTGCTAAATTAGAAGAACTTCAACAAGCCTATGATTCATTATATGAGGGTATAAAGAAATTAGGAAACAAGTTTACAACAAAGAAAAGACAATGCGATGCAGTAATAATTGTAAACAGTAAACTTGTTGAAAAGATTGATCAATTTGTTGGCCCCGAGTTTATGGCAAAACCCAAGAGGGGAGGGGTGAATTGGGTTCTTGAAAACTCCTTTGGTAAATTAAAACTTAACCCCTTATAATTTCAATCCCCTTGATGAAACGTGATATGAGATAGAATGAGAGGGTGCAAATGGAATATAAAAATGTAAACAATCAAACCAAACAAGAGACAACGATATATAGTGGTTCGGGCAACCTTCCCTACTCCACTCTTCCAAGCACACACCCGTTGTGTCTTGGGTTCCACTATTGTATTTTCAATACAATCTAGAACACCCGCTTTCTTCTAGATTCTAGCTCTAGGGGGCATGCACAATAATCACTTGTTGGTGAGACCAACTCCAACCAACCAAGTCCAAACGATTGGTGAGACAAACTCCAACCAATCAAGCAAAAACCGTTAGTGAGACAAACTCAAACCAACCCCCTGTTTTGCTTCTTCTTGAATTCGGTCTCCAACACCGATTCAAGGCAACAACACAAAACAAAATAAACAAGAGAGAAATTACACTTTACAATGTGTATTCGATTAAGCACCGGAAGCTCCTTGTCATGTAGAGATGATAAACTTGGAAGCGTACTTGAAAGTTGTAGCACTTGGAAGCTTCAATAGTTATTCAAATATCTTCAACACACATGAATATTAGAAGATGGAAGCTCAACTTGTGTTTTCCTCTTTCTTTCCTCCTTCTCTCTTCTATCCACGTTCATTCTTCAATGGTATATATAGAGGGAAAAAGGTTCTAGCCGTTGGAGTGGAGGTTCACGCGCATCTAGAGCTCCAACGTTCGGATTTTCGACCGTTACGAGTTGAAGTCGCAAGTGGAGTCGACTTCGGATGGGTGAAGTCGACTTGGGGTGCGACTTCGTTTTGTAAAAACTCACTGTCAACACTCTGTCCAAAATTCTAGCCTTGAAGTCGCAGGTGAAGTCGACTTAGGCTGAGTGAAGTCGACTTCGGATTTGTGAGGTCGACTTGGGATGCGACTTCACTTCGCTGTTTTGTCCGAAGTCGCAGGCGAAGTCGACTTGGGCTGGGACTTCACTCAAGTCACAAGCGAAGTCGACTTGGGCTGAGACTTCACTTGCTGAACTTGTAATTTACGAACTTTGAACGCTTGAAACTTAAATTACTTCACCTTTTTATTTTTATACACATAATTAGGGACAAAATATCTGAGAACACTTAGACAAATGTGTTAGATCCTTTTTAATGATATTTCAATTATTTGTTAATCATCAAAATCAAATTAACCATTCTATTCGATAAGCACATGATCAATAATCTCAACACAATTGAAAAATGAAAGGAATACCTTAATAAATGAGTTAAAAAAACT
The DNA here is from genome assembly GCA_030490835.1 of Annona cherimola. NCBI lineage: Eukaryota > Viridiplantae > Streptophyta > Magnoliopsida > Magnoliales > Annonaceae > Annona > Annona cherimola. The sequence continues at coordinate 65,923 of JASFXW010000051.1, forward strand.
CAAAAATGAAAATGAATCATTAAATGAATCGCTTGCTAAGTTTTCTAATCCTGGAGAAAGTGTCAAAATGTTCTTAAAAATGACCACCCAAAGTTGTAAGAAAGGACTTGGGTATACCACATTTCAGCAAGGGAAATCTAATGCTCCAAGGAACAAAGCCAAACCCATTCATGTTAAACCTAAGATAAATCATGTGGTTTAGACCAAAAGACCAATTGGGGAACCAATTACCAAATAGCTTCCCACTCCTAGACTCCCGGGAGCTTGTAATTTTTGCAACAAGTTGGGACATAAGGTTTATCAATGCAAATTGAGAAAATTACAAAACCTTGGTGCAAAATTGGTTTGGATGCCCAAAAGCATTGGATTTATGGCTTCAAAAGACGATCAATGTAGATTCCAATGGATAACTAACCCAAATGGAGCCATAAAATGGGTACCAAAAAGATGAGCTCCACTTAACTTAATTTTTGTAGGTTTGTCTTAGAGCTAAGGCCAATAACATATGGTTTATGGATGGTGGCTGCTTAAGACACATGACAGGAGAAAAAGGACTGTTCCATAAGATCAACTCGTGCAACAAAGGAACAGTTGCTTTTGGAAATAATGAAAAAGGTAAAATAAAAGGTAAATGAAATGTTTATGGTATTTTAAATGCATGTATTGAGGATGTACTATTTGTTGAAGGAATCAAACACAATATAATGAGTATTAGCCAATTATGTGACAAAGGATATAAAGTTGTATTTGAATCCTCTATATACAATGTTTTTTATGATGAACACATAGTATTTAGTGGCAAAAGACATGGAAATGTATATTTGGTTTGCCTAGATGAACTTGAGGAAAAATGTATAATAGCCTTAGAAAATGATCCATGGATATGGCATACAAGGCTTGGACATATAAATATGTCAAATATTAAAACCTTGTGGAAAAAGAATCTAATACAAGGGTTACCAAAGCTTAAATATGACAAGGATAAGATTTGCAAAGCTTGTCAATTATCTAAACAACCAAAAATGTCATTTTCTACCAAAAAGGAAATTTCAACGACTAGACCACTTGAATTGTTGCATATGGATCTTTATGGACCATCTGACATTTTAACTCTTGGTGGGAAAAAGTACGTGTATGTAATTGTTGATGATTTTTCAAGATTTACTTGGATTATACTCTTAGCTAGCAAAGATGAAGCATTTTCTATGTTTGTCACATTTTCAAATTTGGTGCAAAATGAAAGACAAAGTTCCATTATTTCCATTAGAAGTGATCATGGTGGTGAATTTGAAAATAAGCGATTCATAGAATTTTGCAACGAAAAAGAAATTCACCATACATTTCCTGCACCAAGAACTCCTCAACAAAATGGAGTTGTTGAAAGGAAAAATCGGACAATACAAGAAATGGCTAGAACTATGCTAAATGAGAGTAAGTTGTCCAAAAGATTTTGGGGTGAAGCTGTTAGTACAGCTGGTCATGTATTAAATCGAGTTACCATCAGAGCAATATTAAAAAAGACCCCATATGAACTATGGAAAGGCAGAAAACCAAACATATCATATTTTCATACTTTTGGATGTACTTGTTAAGCGTTAAATAATGGAAAAATAAATTTGGGAAAATTAGATGCCAAAAGTGATGAAGCAATCTTCCTTGGTTATTCATCAAATAACAAAACATATAGAATTTTCAACAAAAGAAATCAAATAGTAGAGGAATCAATACATGTTGTTTTTGATGAATTTAACCAAACTCCAAGAAAGGAGGATGAACTAAGTGATGCAGATGATATATTGAAGAAATCAAAAGCAAAACAACAAGAGCAACAAGAGGAAACCGAGCCCAAGCTAGAAAATTCCACGGAGGAAAAGGTAAGTGACGGTAACGATTCCTATAAACCTCCAACTGATTTGAAATTCAAAAATGCTCATCCAATTGAGCAAGTTATTGGCAATATCTATGAAGGAGTAAAGACTAGAAGGTCAAAACAAAATATTTTTGGACATTATGCTTTTGTATCAAAAATTGAACCAACAAGTATTGATCAAGCTTTTAATTATGAAAATTGAGTTATTGCAATGCAAGAAGAGCTAAATCAATTTGAAAGGAACAATGTATGACATTTAGTTCCTAGACCCAAAGATTGCACCATTATTGGTACCAAATGGGTATTTAGGAACAAATTAGATGAAAGTGGGCTTGTGATAAGAAACAAAGCCAGCCTAGTAGCCAAAAGGTATTCCCAAGAAGAAGGGATCGATTTTGAAGAATCATATGTACCCGTGGCTAGACTAGAAGCCATATGTATTTTACTAGCATTTGCTTCTCACATGAATTTCAAATTATTTCAAATGGATGTGAAAAACACATTTTGAATGGATACTTGAATGAAGAAGTATATGTTGAACAACCCCCTGGATTTGAAGAAAAGGATCAATCAAAATATGTTTATAAATTAACCAAAGCATTACATGGACTAAAACAAGCTCCACGAGTTTGGTATGAAAGGTTGAACAAATTTTTGATTAATCATAAATTTCAACGAGGAAAGGTTGATACTACATTATTCATCAAGTATAAGAGTAAATATATTTTAATTATTCAAATTTATGTAGATGATATAATATTTGGTGCTACTGATGAAACTTTGTGCAAAGAATTTTCTAAGATTATGCAGAGCGAATTCGAAATGAGCATGATGGGAGAATTAAATTTCTTCCTTGGACTACAAATCAAGCAACAAGCCGAAGGGTTATTCATAAATCAGTCTAAGTATATCAAAGAAATGCTAAAGAAATTTGGAATGCAAACTAGCAAGGGAGCAAACACTCCAATGAGTTCAACAATCAACATCGACACGGATGAAAATGGTAAATGTATCGATCAAAAGCTCTATAGAGGTATGATAGGATCTTTGTTGTATTTAACTGCTTCTAGACCGGATATTCTTTTCAGTGTCTGCATGTATTCTAGATTTCAATTGTGTTATAAAGAATCACATTTATTGGCTGTAAAAAGAATTTTTAAATATTTGATAAATACCACTAATCTTGGACTATGGTATCCAAAGGGGTCAACTTTTGATTTAATCAGCTACTCAGATACGGATTTTGCCGGATATAAAGTAGATAGAAAAAGTACTAGTGGAACATGTCAATTCCTTGAAAACATATTGGTTTCATGGTATTCAAGGAAACAAACTAGTGTTGCTCTATCTACGACGGAAGCCGAATATATAGCCGCTGACGAGCTGCGTATATGTCAATAAAAATGCTTGCTATTTACGCAAGTATACGTGCCGTGTCAAGTAATAAAGAGTGAGTAGAGTATCGTTCCCATGAGGAACTGTTAACCAGAATTATTAATTAGTTTAGCTGCTTTCAATGGGTGGAAAATTCTGAGTGTTTATGATTCAACTAGACTAACTATTGCGACGAGAAATCAGAGTAAAGATCACGAGACTACTGGATACTAAAAGCGAGTTTGCTTATTAGGGATGACAGATGGATAGATCAGAATCCTTGAATCTAAACTATATTGCTCTGGTTCTTTTTAAGTGGATTGCATGTGGATTTACTAGCCCAAGATCATATATTTTTATATATGTTTTCCAACAGTATATAAAGCTAATTACACCTTATTTAAGTGCTATGTTCCCATGTCATTAAATAAAGTGAATTTGATTAGTGCATAACTTGTATAATGATTATACAGGGTTTAACGGTATATTCCTATCCATTAAACAACTCTCCTTACACAAAGGTCGAAACCTATGCCTTGCACATGGATCTGGCAAAGATCTTCCTCTTCCTAGGATAAATCAAGCAATTAAATCATCTTATAAGGTAGCAAATTTTATAAAAAGCACTAAACCCACGCATGCAAAGGTAAATCATACACAATCATATATAAGCTTAAATATTCATTACTGAATATTCTAAGAACTAAGAAACAATATAGTTTAGAATTCAATTCATCCTAACTATCCATCTAATGGAGGTTTAGCTCGAAGACATGATCTTAACATCCAATACATCCATATAGAAAGTATCCATAAAGACAGAGAAAGAAAATTAGAAAGAATGAAAGAAAAATGTTTTCAGCGGTTTCCACCAACGGGGCTTGAATCCTCTCTTCAATTCGTTCCCTTAGGTTTGTTCTCAGGCTCTCTCTCTCTCTTCTCCTCTCTCCTCGCGCGCGCGAACCCTTAGGAACTATATATAGAGTCTTATTTGTGCAGCTTATGCACTGGAATATTCGCGTACGGATGCGTATTGGCACCTAGGAGCCCTTAGCTGGCGCCTAGGCGCCAACTCTCTGTGTGCTGAGCAATTTGGACATGTTCTGGAAACCCTAGGAATTTTTGCATTGGTGCCTAGGCACCAACTCCCTGGACTGCACCACCTGATTTGTGGCTTCTGACTTGGGTTTCATGTAGAGAAGTGACGCTTGGGCGCCCCTGGGTGGCGCCTAGGTGCCAACTCTCTGGAATGCCCTGCATGTCAACTGTGTGTGCTGCAAATGGTCAAGGCGCGTAGGGTGGCACCTAGGAGCCATCCTTCTGCTTCTGGATGCCACAGCTTGCTTCCAACTCGCCCGCTCTGCCGTCGTACGTCCTGTCCTTCCTGCAAAAGATGGAAAAACTAAATAAATAAACTAAAAATGCCTAAATAATGCTAAAATTGCCTAAAAACTAATTAATGCTCCTAGAATGAAAAGCGAATGAAAATTAAGCTAAATGAGTGCAAACTATGCCTAATCTCTCGAACTAATGCACAAATCAAGGTTGAAATGGACCATTATACCTCGTAAAAGTACGAGTTATCACACCCCCAAACTTAAATGTTGCTAGTCCTCGAGCAACACATGCAAACAGAATGAATAAATGAATGAATGTATGCAGACTCTGTTAACTCCTTTTGCTTTCGGTTATGCATTGATCAATCCACTTAGCCATTTCACAAGGTCGTGACTAATTCAACCTGAAAAATCCTTCATTATATAAACAAGGCATACATTTTCCTTTTCAAACCAAGCTACATGTGGATATCAAAATTTCATAGTGCAAAGTCATATTTCAACACGTTAATCTTTCATTCGATCGAAAAACCAATTAAAAAATCAATGAACTCAAGCAAACCAAGGATTAAACTGAATACACTGGTTACAGCAAATGGTATCAAGTCACTGAATTCAATCTCTAACAACTGCACATTTCTTTTTCACCCCAAACTTATTGCAAAAATTCTCCTCACCATATTTCAGGATATCTGGAGATCTATTTATTATTATTATTATTATTTTTCTCCCCTCACCATATTTCAGGGTATCTAGGGAGAATTTTTATTTTTTTCAAAGCGTTGTTACTGTGATTTTCCCTTGCTTTTTTACGCAAACCTTGCCATTTGTCGATGCCAAGTCCCGGTTACTCAGCTTAGGTCAACCAGCCCCTTTTTATCTTTTTCTAATGCTTTATTAGGGGTACTGAACATGTTTGAGTAATTCCCGTGAAATAATACCATTTCTGAATTCGTTGAAGTATTTGGTCAACACATATTTCGTTCAGTTTTCATCATCTCGGTCTGAAAGATATGCCTGTTATTGAATTAGAACAATGTATTATAAAGTTCCTTTTAATTCTTTCACATGTTAGTTTCAACCTGCTTTTATACTTGGTTTCAATCAGAATTGCCCTTTCTTTCATGAATTCAATTTCAAATCAAAATTAATCATAGCCTTGCACATTTTCACAATAAGATGAATTGAAACAAAGACAACTTTCATTAGCTGGAATTGAAATACATGCAACATAAACTAAAGCATGAAAATTAAAATGAAAAACTAACCTATGGTTGAGAATTATACACCCCCCAAGCTTGAGAGATGCAGTGTCCTCAATGCATGATCGTAAAATGAACTAAAAATAAAAATACAATGAAAAGTAAAATAAAAGAAAAGAAAAACAAAAAGAAAGGACTGGGACTCCCTCAAGAATTGAACTCTGTGGCGTCCTTATCGTTCTCCTCGTCGGGCTGGGGCTGTGATGACTGCCCGAAGCAGGCTCAGACCTCGGGTGACATCTGTGGAAAGCTCCAATTAATTTCCCTACAAGATCAAAAACAACAACCAAAAATCAAATAGAAAATGATTGATGGGTTGCCTCCCATCCAGCGCTGAGTTTATCGTCCTCCGCTTGACGTTCTCACTGTTCAATTCTCTTTCAATTCCACCACCTCCTTACAACGCTGAAAATTATCTCCCATATAATGCTTAAGACGTTGCCCATTTATGACAAAACTATTGCCGAATGCCTCATTACATATTTCCACCGCTCCATGCTCAGTTGCCCTTAACAGAATGGATACGAGTTGAAAACTCAAGTTGATAAGCCCTAAATCTTCATGAAAAGTTGCTGTTTTGGTTTGATGATGTGATTAGGTTATGAATTATGTATTAATGCAAAAAATATGTTGGTTTGTGCTTAAATGATGAACTTTAGAAAATATGGAATGCAAAGGGGTAAATATGACCCGATTTCTTCGTTTCTATGCTACAAATCATATGAAAATAGGTTTGCATGCTTTGTGAATGCTATGTAGGTTAAAATAACCTAGGGTTAAGGTATTATTGATGCCCAAAAGGATTTGGTAAAATAAACTCAAATCTGATTTTTTTTGGATTTATGAACTGATGTATAAATGGAGTGAAAACGGGTAAGTAACTTGCTGTTTTGAGAAGTTTTAATTTATGGATGTTAAACACGTGTTAATGCCCTAAATTTGGATTAGGAAAAATGGAATTATTTGCTGAAAATTTGGATTTATTAAACTGCTTAGGGTTATGTGTCAAAAGACACGTTAAATGGGTGAAAAACGGGTTCCAAAACTTGCTATTTTGAAAACCTATGGTGAGTGGATTTAAATCCCATAAAAATATCCTAAATGAAGTGATAATTAAGGGTAATTAACACACTGACATATGGATTAAATTTTTGAGTTAGCAAATTTTATGAAATACATTATGTATGTGTTGCCAAATGGGCATATATGAATGGATAAATGTGTATAAGTGATGAATGATTTGTGAAAAGTGATTTTGTGCAAAAATGCATGAAAATAAGATCAATTTCATGATTATATATCTGTTTAAAATTTCTTGATATTAATTCCAAAATTTTGGACTTGATTTATGGAGCTAAGGTAACGATATGTGCATAGAAGAAACACCCATGCGTGTATTTTGGAAAAAAATGGATAAATGGAAAATTGAGGTTAATGAACCTATAAATGATAATTATTGAATGAATTTTATGTGGATGAATCGATACCCTATGTATAGGGTTATATATGTTATGTGTTAGCCGATGAAATGTGTACAAATATGCTATATATGTGCATAATGACTTGTGAAGTCAAATAAATGATATATGTGAATGGAATAGGTTGGAAAACTAAATGAAATATGAAAAGAAGAAATATATGAAAAAAATTATTATTCTCATGTAGGCAAAGGCAAAGAAAAAGCGGAAACGGAAATCTAAGAGACACAGGTAAGAAAGCAAATTTCTAAATGATTTTTTTTTCTAAATTGTTTACATGAATGCAATTTTTGCTCTAAAATGTTTGATGAAATTGTGAAAATTAATTCTAATATGTTTAACGATGGCCATCCCTTAGCAAAATGGTGTTGGAATGATGTTTTTACTTCAAATGTGATATTATGAAGTGTCCTTTGATAAATTTTATAGAAAAATGACGTGATTCGATGTTTCTGATTGAAAAAAATCATACTAGCATGTTAAAGATAGATTTATGAAAAATTCATGTGCACAGGGTACTAGGTCCACTTGAAGGGCAAAAGCAGACCGATTGTCCCCCCTGGTGAGGCCAAGTCGCTTAAAATAGGCCCAAGGCCGACGGCGTCCTCTCTGAAAAAGGGAGTTAACATGGACGGATGGTCGCCTAGGTAGCTTCCATCCTAAGGGAATTATGATGATTATGTTTATGTTTTCATATTGCATTATGCATATTGTACTCGTGATGGGTACAGGATTTATGTTTTCCAAGATATACCTTTTGATAAGGTATAAGTTGCTTTCCAAGATGATTTTAAATGAAAAATGTTGCCTGAAATGATTTGCCTGTAAAATGCAAATAGCTTGCTTATTGAGTTTCGACTCACGATTTTGTTTTCCAAACCCAAAAGATAGGTGAAGGACAAGAGATGGCGAAGGAGGAAGTTCTAACTTGAGAAAGTCATGGAAAAAATTTAGAATTTTTATATTATGAAGAAAATCCATGTTGAATCGATGTAAACTATTTGTATGTTTTATATTGATGACTGTGATTTATACATGCTGTGACATCTGATTTAGGCAAAAGTTGAATGTTACTTGAACATCATGTTGTGTATATGTGTTGAATGGATTGAAATGGCTTAGTTATGCATGAGTTGGAAATGATTTAGATATGCTTGAAATGGATATATGAGAAATTAAATTCTTATGAGGAAATATTAAATTGGATAAACACCAGTTAAAACCCGCCGTGTGACAGGGCAACAATCCTGATCACGTTTACCAATCAATACGATCCCGAGGTAAGGCACAGGATGTGACCCTCGGGTTTGGGGCGCCACATACATGTACCATAATTACATGCCAAATGCCTTCATATGAGTCCTACTTGGATCCGGGTATCATAGCCTTCATTCATTCTAGCATTATGCATTATGACCCTAACATATATTGCTTAGGACGTTGACATATTCATGAGCCAAATATATAGTTGTTGTTGGTCCTGAGTTAATGGCAAAACCCAAGAGGGGAGGGGTGAATTGGGTTCTTAAAAATTCTTTGGTAAATTTAAGACTTAACCCCTTTAAATTTTTACTCCCCTTGAATGTAACAGATAGAGAGCAATAAGATAGTGAAAGCGAAAATGAAAAGCAATAGACAAGATTTATATTGGTTTGGGCAACCTTTCACTACTCCACTCTTCCAAGCTCACACACCCTTGTCACTTGGGTTCCACTATATATTCTGCGAATACAACTAGAGTCTCCGCTCTCTTCTAGATTCTAGCTCAAGGGGGCATATACAACCAGAGCCTCCGCTTTCTTCTAGATTCTAGCTCTAGGGGGCATATTACAATCAACACAAGTAGGTGATGAGTTACACTCCAATCACAACTCTACTTGCTATGTCTTGGTTTGAACCACCAAACTCAAACCAAGCACCAAAAACAAACAACAATATGAAAATAGAAGAAATCTACACTTTAATGATTTGTGTAGCAAGCTTTAGCTTGTGGAAGAATCTGTAGAAGCAACAAATCGTATTTCGTTGAAGCAAACCGCAACTTTGAAGCTTGTTCTTCCTTTGAAAAAGAATAGATCACTCAATTGTAGAGAAAAGTAGATAAAAGCTCTTAGTAGCACTTCTTTCCTCTTTTTCAGCTCTCTGTTATCTTTTTCACGTTTGCTTGAGTGTCTATATATAGAGGAGGGAAGATTTTGAACGTTATAGAGTTGGTTGGCGCGTAATAAATGTCCAACGTTCAAAAATTCGAACATTATATCCCCAAGTCGCAGGTGGAGTCGACTTCGTCTGCGACTTCGCCTAAGTCGCATGCTGGAGTCTATTTCGCGTGTGACTTCGGCTGTTCTTCAGCTTCCAAGTCTGTCTTCCGGGTCGACTTGGTTTGAGACTTGGACTCAAGTCGATCTTGGAGTCGACTTGATATACGACTTGGTTATTTCCTTGTGCCAAGTCAGTTTGATTTATCTCTTGCTTGCTTAACTTCTTTCCTTTTCTTGTCCTTCAATACTAGAAGCTTTTATTTGTACTGGATTGGCTTCAAGTCTTGTGATCTTTGAGAACTTGAATCTTGTATGGACGAAATCACTTTTGATTTGGAATGAATTCATGTACCTTGCTTGCTTTAAGCTTGTATTAGTCTTCATATACTCAGGCTTGGGAAAACTTGAGTTGTCTTCATCTTGAAATGAACTTGTACTTGAGCTTGAGAATCTACCTTATTGAAGTTGATGACTTTGCCTGCGACTTTAGAAGTTTTGCTGCACAATTTAAGCTTTGAGAGGAAGCCACCACTTCAAGTCGATTCTGGGGTCGACTTCATCTGCGACTTGACCTCAAGTCGCAAGTGGAGTCGACTTCGACTGCGACTTCGGATGTTTTATCCACAAAATCAACGCTGGAGAGAAAAAGCTGCTTCAAGTCGATACTGGAGTCGACTTCATCTGCGACTTGGCTTCCAAGTCGCAAGTGGAGTCGATTTCATCTGCGACTTCGGTTGTTTTATCTCTCAAAATTAACGTTGTCCATAAAGTACCTATTGAAGTCGCTTGTAGAGTCGACTTCGAGATCGACTTCGCCTAAGTCGAAGTTGGAGTCGACTTAGGGATCGACTTGGGCTGATTTTTTATTCCTTAATAACACTTATTTATTAGTAATCATATCATACTCAAATTTGTATTTGGTAATTATCAAAACTTATGCTTTGGTCAATTGTTTCCAACAATCTCCCCCTTTTTGATGATTGACAAAACTAATTTGAGTTTGTACTTAAAAAAAATCATATTCTTTATACTTTGTTCAAACATAAAACAGGGCATGAAATAACTTCCAAAAACAGAGCATGAAACAGTGTAAACAGATATCAGAGCATAAGTCAAAATTTTCACTTTATCATAATTCATTACAATGCAAAGTAAAAAGAAACCTATATACAAGCTACCCAACCCAAACAAAACTTTAGAATTTATGTCCTAAAACTCAAAAAAAAACTCAGCCAAACCTCTATCCTATCTCTCCCTTTTTGTCAATCACTCAAAATGAAATTCAATTACCAAAGATTTGGTGAATTGAAATTTGGAAATGGGATATGAATGTTGGGTAGGTTTGACAGGTCGAACATGGGCAGATGAGTAGAAGGATGAAACGGGTGCAGGGGTAGGATCTCTATGAACTGATCCGGAATCAAACGGATCGAGTTCGGGTATGGGCCGATTGCGATGATGCCCGGATGCCAAATGGTAGCGGATGGTACGAAGCTCGCGATCAATACTATCCTGACGTGAATGCATGTCATGGATGTCATTTTGAACTCTGACTATGTGGCTAGTGAGGCGATCTTCGAGCTGCTCGAGGTGGACTCGAATGGCATGCACAGAGGTTTCCCACGACGGAGGATGTGGTGTAAGATCTGGAATTTGCGACCCATGCGATGAGCAAGAGCCGTGAGATACAGGTGAGGCTTGCTCCTCAGCCTGTGGCGGAGCCGGTTGGGCTTCAGGAGATGGAGGAGGCTGCTCCCCCTCAGTTTGTGCATGTCCTGCCTCTTCTTGAGCCGGCTCTCCCATCCTTTCCCGAATCCGTTCTGCTCTGAACTGCTCCAAATTGATTTTCATCCTTTGGAGCAATGCCTTATTGATGGCATTTGTGGATTTTGGGACTTCGAAAGGTTCGCCGTCAACGTCCACTCCATAGTGTTCTAGGATCCTAGTGATCCATATCCCATAAGGTAAAACTCCTCGTGAGTTATCCTTTCAAGACACCAAGGCTTCTAAAAATAATCTTGGTAAGCTTACCTTGACTCTATTTGCTACTTTTCATAAAATCCCAGCTTCTTGTGGATTTAGCTGATTTCTGCCTCCACCTTTAGGGTATATGCAATGTGTAATAAGTAACCTGAGCACCCTAAGTCTGGGAGATAAATCCATATAATGTAAAAACTTAATGCCCGGGTGATATTTGTTGCTCTTTGTTAGCTGATTATACATCTGATCCAGGGTTAGATCCTCAGGAAGCTGCCCTTCTTCGTATGGTACATGTAGGATTCTTCCTATTTTCATCAATGCATTTCCTAGACTTGCTGTTCTCATAGTTCCTAAGAACATTTCTACTCCTTTTACATATGTGTTGAAGGAGTTATCATCCCATAAGTAGTAGAATATCCTAGTCAGGTCGGGATATACTCTGTCATCTGCTTTCAACAAACTTGTCCAGCCTTGGAAATCTAACAATTCTTCAATTCCAAATTCATAATCGCTCAAGAACGTAAAGTCTATAATTTTAAGAATGAATACCTTCCGTTCATAAAAGTGCTTATAGAATCTATAATGCTGAAGCTTAGTTTTGAAGTAGGTTGTGGGCATTTTTAGAACTTGCCCTTTTGTGGCTGGAGTTCTTCTTTCTCCAGTATCTGAGCTTTGAGGTTGACTTTCTGACCTCTGAGCTCGAGCTGAGGATGGGGTTGCAGTCTGAAATCTGACCCTTCGACTTGTTGAAGTTGAAGGTTCTTCTCTGGCCCTTTTTGCAGGAGTTCTTTGCCTCCTGGGAATTTCTTCCTCTGTGGCTGATTTCGAAGGTCTAGGTACAGGCCTCAAAGAAGGTTTAGATATCGCTAGTTTGGGAAGTCTGGATTTAGGAGCCATTGAGTTGGGTTATAGAGAGAAAGAGAGGTAGAGTGAGCTAGAGTGAGAGAGAGACAAAGAGACAGAGAGATATCAAAAGAAAATGCAGAGACAGAGAGAGATTGAGCGGGAGAGTGAGAGAGACTGTGAGAGAGGGACAGCGAGATAGAGATGGAAAGAGAGGTGAGAGCAATGGAGAGAGAGAGAGAGAAAAGAGAGCAGAGACAGAGACAGAGATGGAGAAATGTAGAGAATGGAGAGAGATGAGATGAACAGAGGAGAGAAAAAGAATGGAGAAGGAAGATAGAGAGAACGCGGAAGAAAAATGAAGGAGACGGACCTGGACGCGGAGGGAAAAATGAAGGAGAGAGGGAGAGAACAGAGAGAGACAGAGCTGTGCGCGGGAAAATGAGAGGAAGAAGAAGAAGGAGAAGAATAAGGAGGAGGAGAAGGAGAAGGAGAAGACGGACGGTCGCGCGCAGAGTCGACTTTGCCCTAGGAGAAGTCGACTTCGACCCCTTGGAGTCGACTTCGCCTCAGAGGCGGAGTCGACTTCACTGGAGTCGACTTGGCTCCCACGGAGTCGACTTGACTTATTGATTTTGACCCTTTTTGGACTTGATTTTCCTGTATAATTTTCCCTAATTTAATTCAATCATCCCCATTTCATTTCTAATTTTGTAAAATGATTCTTTTGCTAAGGGCTTGGTAAATATATCAGCAATTTGATCCTCAGTTTTCACATATTCTAAACAAACATCATGATTTTCAACATGTTCTCGAATAAAATGATGTCTTACATCTATATGCTTGGTTCTTGAATGCAATACAGGATTTTTTGTCAAACATATGGCACTTGTGTTATCACATCTGATAGGAATATTATAATAATCAATGCCATAGTCTTTCAATTGTTGTTTCATCCAAAGTAGTTGGGCACAACAGCTTCCGGCGGCTATATATTCGGCTTCTGCCGTAGATAGAGCAACACTAGTTTGTTTCCTTGAATACCATGAAACCAACATATTTCCAAGAAATTGACAAGTTCCACTAGTACTCTTTCTATCTACTTTGTAGCTGGCAAAATCTGCATCCGAGTAGCCGATTAAGTCAAATGTTGACCCCTTTGGATACCATAGTAGTGGTATTTATCAAATATTTAAAAATTCTTTTTACAGCCAATAAATGTGATTCTTTAGGGAATGCTTGGAATCTAGAACACATACAAATACTAAAAAGAATGTCTGGTCTAGAAGCAGTTAAATACAACAATGATCCTATCATGCTTCTATAAAGCTTTTCATTGATACATTTACCGTTTTCGTCAGTGTCGATCTTGATTGTTGAACTCATTGGAGTATTTGTTCTTTTAGTAGTTTGCATTCCAAATTTCTTTAGCATTTCTTTAATGTACTTGGACTGATTTATGAATATTCCTTCACTTTGTTGCTTGATTTTCAGTCCAAGGAAGAAATTTAGTTCTCCCATCATGCTCATTTCAAATTCGTTCTGCATGATCTTAGAAAATTCTTGGCACAGAGTTTCATCAGTAGCACCAAATATTATATCATCTACATAAATTTGCACAATTAAAATATTTTTACTTTTATACTTGATGAATAGAGTAGTATCAACTTTCCCTCTTTGAAATTCATGATCAATCAAGAATCTATTTAACCTTTCATACCAAGCTCTTGGGGCTTGTTTTAGTCCATATAATGCTTTGGTCAGCTTATAAACATATTTTGATTGATCCTTTTCTTCAAATCTAGGGGGTTGTTCAACATATACTTCTTCATTCAAGTATCCATTCAAAAATACACTTTTCACATCCATTTGAAACAATTTGAAACTCATGTGAGAAGCAAACGCTAGTAAGATGCGTATGGCTTCTAATCTAGCCACAGGTGCATATGATTATTCAAAATCAATCCCTTCTTCCTGGGAATACCCTTTGGCTACTAGTCTAGCTTTGTTTCTAATTACAAGTCCGCTTTCGTCCAATTTGTTCCTAAATACCCATTTGGTACCAATAATGGTATAATCATTTGGTCTAGGAACTAAATGTCATACATTGTTTCTTTCAAATTGATTTAGCTCTTCTTGCATTGCAATAACCCAATTTTCATCATTAAGAGCTTGTTCAATGGTGGTTGGTTCAATTTTTGACACAAATGCATATTGTCCACAAATATTTTGTTTTGATCTCCTAGTTTTTACTCCTTCATAAATATTTCCAATGACTTGCTCAATTGGATGGGCATTTTTTAATTTTAAGTCAATTGGAGGTTTGTAGGAATCATTACCTTCACTTACCTCTTCCTCCATGGAGTTTTCTGGCTTGAGCTCAGTTTCTTTTTGTTGTTTTTGTTGTTTTTCTTTTGTATCATCTGCGTCACTTAGTTCATCCTCCTTTCTCGGAATTTGGTTAAATTCATCAAAAACAACATGTATTGATTCTTTTATTGTTTAATTTCTTTTGTTGAAATTCTATATGCTTTGCTATTTGATGAGTAACCCGAGAAAATAGCTTCATCACTTTTGGCATCTAATTTTCCTAAATTTTTTCCATTATTTAACACATAACAAATACATCCAAAAGTATGGAAATATGATATATTTGGTTTCCTGCCTTTCAAAAGTTCATATGGGGTCTTTTTCAATATTGCTCTAATGGTAACTCGGTTTAATACATGACAAGTTGTACTTACAGCTTTACGCCAAAATCTCTTGGACAATTTACTCTCATTTAGCATGTCCTAGCCATTTTTTGTATTGTCCGGTTGTTCCTTTCAACAACTCCATTTTGTTGAGGAGTTCTTAGCGTAGAAAATGTATGGTGAATTCCTTTTTCATTGCAAAATTCTATGAATCGACTATTTTCAAATTCACCACCATGGTCACTTCTAATGGAAATGATTGAACTTTGTTTTTCATTTTGCACCAAATTTAAAAACGAGACAAACATCGATAATCCAAGTAAATCTAGAAAAATCATCCACAATTACATACATATACTTTTTCCCACCAAGAGTTAAAATGTCTGATGGTCCATAAAGATCCATATGTAGCAATTCAAGTGGTCTAGTTGTTGAAATTTCCTGTTTGGTCGAAAATGACATTTTTGGTTGTTTAGATAGTTGACAGGCTTTACAAATCTTATCTTTGTCATATTTGAGCTTCGGTAAGCCTTGTACTAAATTATTTTTCCATAATATTTTAATATTTGACATATTTATATGTCCAAGCCTTGTATGCCATTTCCATGGATCATTTTCTATGGCTATTAGACATTTTCCTTCTAGGTCATCAAGGCAAACTAAATATACATTTCCATGTCTTTTGCCACTAAATATTATGTGCTCGTCATCATCAATAACATTACATATAGAGGATTCAAATACAACTTTATATCCTTTATCACATAATTGACTAATACTCATTAGGTTGTGTTTGAGTCCTTCAACAAATAGAACATTTTCAATACATGCATTTGAAGTACCATAGACATTTCCTTTACCTTTTATTTTACCTTTTTCATTATTTCTGAAAGCTATTGTTCCTTCATTGCATGGGTTGATCTTGTGAAATAGTCATTTTTCTCCTGTCATATGTCTTGAGCAACCACTATCCATAAACCATACGTTATTGGCCTTAGCTTTAAGACAAACCTGCAAAAATTAATTTGAGTGGAGCTCATCCTTTTGGTACCCATTTTATAGGTCCGTTTGGGTTAGTTATCCTTTGGAGTTTATGTTGGTCTACTTTTAAGCCATAAATCCAATGTTTTTCGGCATCCAAACCAATTTAGCACCAAGGTTTTGCAGTTTTCTTAATTTACATTGATATACCTTGTGTCCTAACTTGTTGCAAAAATTACAAGCCCCCGGAAGTCTAGAAATAGGGAGCCTCTTGGTAATTTGTTCCTCGGTTGGTCTTTTGGTCCAAACTACTTGATTTATCTTAGGATTAGTATGAATAGGTTTGGCGTTGTTTCTTGGAGCATTAGATTTCTTTTGTTCAAATGTATTATACCTCAGTCCTTTCTTGCAAGTTTGGGTTGTCATTTTCAAGAACATTCTCACATTTTCTCCTAGATTAGAAAACTTAGCAAGTGATTCATTTAATGATTCATTTTCGTTTTTGAGTTTCTCTAACTCAACTTCCAAGGTATTCTTTTCATTTTTCAATTTATCTAATTTTTCAGCAAGTTTACCATTTACAATTATTACTGCATCACATTATCTTTTCTTTATTGTAAACTTGTTTCCTAATTTCTTTATTTCTTCATATAATGAATCATAGGCTTGTTGAAGTTCTTCTAATTCAGCACATTTGAGACATTCATGTGTAGAAAAATTTGAAAAAGATTTTTGTTTGGAGGTTACCTCTTGACTACTTGTGCAGTTCTTTGAAGTAGCTTGATCCTCCAAGATTTCCGTGGCTGCAAAGCATATGTCGGAATTTGCTATGCAACAAATTCTTGCGCAATCTGCTTCACATTCTTCACTTGAAGAGCTACTTGTTGTAGATTATTCTTCATTCACATACATGCCTCTTCCTTTGTTTCTTTGAAATTTTCTGTTGTCGCCTTGATCTTTTCTTTGCTCCTTTTGCTTTATTTTCTTCGGGCGTTGGGCATTGGGCTTGCATGTGCCCCGAACCGCCACATCGGTAACATTTTGTTGTTTCTTTCTTTTTCTCTTTGGAATTTCTTTCTTTAAAGTTTCTGAAATTTCTACCTTTCCTTACAAATTTTCTGAATCATTTTGTAAGTAAGGCAATTTCATCGTCATTTTGAGAAGATGAGGTGGTGTCGTCCAAGTCTTGTGCGGCTCTCAAGGCAATGGCTCTTTTGCCTTTGTGGTGATCTTTGTTTCTTTTCTTGATAAGCTCATGTGACATCAGGGAGCTAATAAGATCTTCTAATTTCAACGTGTTTAGATCCTTGGCTTTTTCTATTGCCATGATTTTTGGAGTCCATGATTCGGGTAGTGCCCTCAGAATCTTCATGACCTGCTCAGATTCAGAAATTTCTTTTTCTAGTCCTTTCAAGGCGTTAGTAATCTTGGAAAATCTAGCAAACATTTCATAGATATTTTCAGTTTCTAACATCCTAAAGTTTTTCAATTCTCACATCAAAATATTTCTCCTTGTCCCTTGGACTTGAGAAGTTCCTTCATAGATAGATGTTAGTGTATCCCATATCTCTTTGGCAGTTAAACAAGAGGATACTCTATCATATTCGGAAGCCGTAAGAGCACAAAATAATGAATTCATAGCCTTGGCATTGCTCTTTACAGTCTTTACTTCCTCATCGGTCCATTTGGAAGCTTTTTCATCAATAGGCAATGTCACACCGTGTTGGATTGCAATCCAAGAGTCCATATCTGTAGCCATGATGAGTTGTTTCAATACGTAGCTTCCAATATCTAAAATTGTTCCCATCAAACAATGGTGGCCTAGTAAAGGATTGACCTTCGACAAATGCGGGAACGGAAGTGGATTGGGATGCCATATCAATAGATCTCTTGGGTAAAACTCAAAGACCTGCTCTGATACCACTTGTTGGTCCCGAGTTAATGGCAAAACCCAAGAGGGGAGGGGTGAATTGGGTTCTTAAAAATTCTTTGGTAAATTTAAGACTTAACCCCTTTAAAGTTTTACTCCCCTTGAATGTAACAGATAGAGAGCAATAAGATAGTGAAAGCGAAAATGAAAAGCAATAGACAAGATTTATATTGGTTTGGGCAACCTTTCCCTACTCCACTCTTCCAAGCTCACACACCCTTGTGACTTGGGTTCCACTATGTATTCCGCGAATACAACTAGAGTCTCCACTCTCTTCTATATTCTAGCTCAAGGGGGCATATACAATCAGAGCCTCCGCTCTCTTCTAGATTCTAGCTCTAGGGGGCATATTACAATCAACACAAGTAGGTGATGAGTTACACTCCAATCACAACTCTACTTGCTATGTCTTGGTTTGAACCACCAAACTTAAACCAAGCACCAAAAACAAACAACAATATGAAAATAGAAGAAATCTACACTTTACTGATTTGTGTAGCAAGCTTTAGCTCGTGGAAGAATTTGTAGAAGCAACAAATCGTATTTCGTTGAAGCAAACCGCAACTTTGAAGCTTGTTCTTCCTTTGAAAAAGAATAGATCACTCAATTGTAGAGAAAAGTAGATAAAAGCTCTTAGTAGCACTTCTTTCCTCTTTTTCAGCTCTCTGTTATCTTTTCCATGTTTGCTTGAGTGTCTATATATAGAGGAGGGAAGATTTTGAATGTTATAGAGTTGGTTGGCGCGTAATAAATGTCCAACGTTCAAAAATTCGAACGTTATATCCCCAAGTCGCAGGTGGAGTCGACTTCTTGTGCGACTTCGCCTAAGTCGCATGCTGGAGTCGACTTCGTGTGCGACTTCGACTGTTCTTCAGCTTCCAAGTCTGTCTTCCGGGTCGACTTGGTTTGAGATTTGGACTCAAGTCGATCTTGGAGTTGACTTGATGTACGACTTGGTTATTTTCTTGTGCCAAGTCAGTTTGATTTATCTCTTGCTTGCTTAACTTCTTTCCTTTTCTTGTCCTTCAATACTAGAAGCTTTTATTTGTACTGGATTGGTTTCAAGTCTTGTGATCTTGGAGAACTTGAATCTTGTATGGACGAAATCACTTTTGATTTGGAATGAATTCATGTACCTTGCTTGCTTTAAGCTTGTATTAGTCTTCATATACTCAGGTTTGGGAAAACTTGAGTTGTTTTCATCTTGAAATGAACTTGTACTTGAGCTTGAGAATCTGCCTTATTGAAGTTGATGACTTTGCCTGCGACTTTAGAAGTTTTGCTGCACAATTTAAGCTTTGAGAGGAAGCCACCACTTCAAGTCGATTCTGGGGTCAACTTCATCTGCGACTTAACCTCAAGTCGCAAGTGGAGTCGACTTCGGCTGCGACTTCAGATGTTTTGTCCCCAAAATCAACGCTGGAGAGAAAAAGCTGCTTCAAGTCGATACTGGAGTCGACTTCATCTGCGACTTCGGTTGTTTTGTCTCCCAAAATCAACGCTGTCCATAAAGTACCTATTGAAGTCGCTTGTGGAGTCGACTTCGAGATCGACTTCGCCTAAGTCGAAGTTGGAGTCGACTTAGGGATCGACTTGGGCTGATTTTTTATTCCTTAAAAACACTTATTTATTAGTAATCATATCATACTCAAATTTGTATTTGTTAATTATCAAAACTTATGCTTTGGTCAATTGTTTCCAACAGTTGTGAATTTGCGAAGTGTTGTTGTTAGATTAATTGCCTAGGTGGCATTTGGGCTGCAGATCTTATTTTTCTAGCCCTTATGATTTGGTTAATGTATTCTGTAAATTGGTCAGAGGGTTTGCCATGACTTGTGCTATTTTTTTACTTATTTCAGATGGTAGATCAGCTTTTATGCCCCTTTGAGTTTGGACGTCAATATGTGCAAAATTCTCACATAAGTGGGGTTGGTGCCGAAGTGCCAATTATCTAGAAGCTACCCGAAATTGCCTATTTCTAAAATTTTCCACTGTAGTAATGTTGGAGGCTGGGGCCTAGATTTTGGCTTCAAAGCGCCAACTTTCTGCCTTGCATTCTTAGTGTGTACTTGCAATACAACTCTTTTCTATCACATCACATTGGAATGAAAGTCTATGGGTTAGTCACCATCTTTTTCCTATAATAAAAGACAAAAATAAATAAAGGTGTCATCACATTGGAATGAAAGTCTACGGTCTCATGCCTATCATTTTCACTCAAAGATCAAAGTTCCAAAATTGATCTCAACCATAAAGGTGTCAGATGTAAATATAGAACCTAAGATTAGGTTGCTGGAAAACATACCTGTTGTTCAAGAATTCCTTAATGTGTTCCTAAAAGAACTTCCTCGTTTTCCTCCAAAGTAAGAGGTAGAATTCAACATTAAGTTGTATACAGGCATCGACCGTATATCAAAAGCACCATATAGGATGACATAAGAAGAGTTACAAGAATTAACAAAGTAGCTCTTAGAGTTATGTAATACCCATACCCAGGTAGGACTCATATAATTTCATTTAAGGTGTAATTATGATTTATGTATGAATTGATTGATTTTTGGATGATTTTTATGAATTTATGAATTTATGAATTTATGAATTTTGCAACTAGGGTTTACAATTAAGAATAGTGATTAAGATTAATCGCCAAAGCCCAATGTGAGTCAAGATTACTAAAGAGGCTTAAGGATGATTAGTATATGCTAATGTGGCATGAATATTTATTTTAATTTCCATGATTTAATTGATAGAGATTAAAATGGAAGTTATGGAGTTATGTTGAAATCATAGAAAATTCATAACTTAACGCCTGTAAGGCGAAATGAGATGAAATTTTAAAGGCAAGCTCATGATTTTGGGCTCAACTTTATGTATATATTGGATTAAGGCACAAGTGATGAGATTAAGGTGATAATTATTTATTTTTAATCTCACACTCTAAGGTTATTTTCAAAGGTTCATAACTTGACGTAGAAACATCGGTTTAAGATGAAATTTGAAACGATTGAATAAAATTATGAAATCTATGGTATGAGTGGATTGGATTAAGCTAATTATCATGGAAAAGTGGTTAATTAGAAAAAGGTACCTAGCATTGACTTTGTGTATCCTAGACTACCATAACATTTAATAAAAAAGCATTTGAGAAAATGACATGTTTAAATGCTATGCAAGGTGTCAAATTTTGGGTGGATTGAGCTGAATTTTATGATTTTTTTAATGGTCAAATCCATGAAAAAGTCAAGGATTAAATGCCATGGTTAAATGCCTAATAGCTAGCTTAAATGGAGCTTAGGGCATGTGGCAGGAGTGGGGACGTCCAAGGGCATGTTTGGCATGGAAATGTGATTGTTTTAAATTCTAAAATATGTGTCTAAGTTACCTAATGCCTAGGTGAAGTAAATGGGCACACAAATAAGTGAAAAAAGTGGCAAAAAATGTCAAAACCTAGCAAAATAGGGGACGTCAATTTGTGGATAGCGACATGATCCATCAATGCATGGATTTTGTGGATTTTTGTAAATTAGTAAATGTAAATTTTACTTAGTTATAAAAATGCCATGTCATCAAGGAATAAGG
Source organism: Annona cherimola (assembly GCA_030490835.1). NCBI lineage: Eukaryota > Viridiplantae > Streptophyta > Magnoliopsida > Magnoliales > Annonaceae > Annona > Annona cherimola. The sequence goes on from JASFXW010000051.1 coordinate 87,511, forward strand.
TAGAAATAAATTACCCTCGTGAAATGTGGCAAATGGGTCCCACAAGCTGGTTAAAAAATCATAAAAATGGGATATTGCTTGGTAACATGCATATGAAGAGAAAGGGGGAGGAAATTTTCCAAAATTGCTAAGTCTTGAGCAGCTCATTTGCACGTCCAAAACCAGCAAGGGTGATAATTAGAAATTAATAATATATTTTATGGGCATTTTATACCAATTTGGTGGGTAATTAGTTGAGTTTAATGTGAAATTTGGTTTAAAACATGTTTTTGTAACATTTGGGTATTAAATATTAATTTCAAGCAATCTAAATAATTTTTGTGATTTTTTTGGCTTGAAATTATATTTTTACTTGTTCCATAAAATTAAATGAGTTTGTCCACGTACAGAAATTCAGATCATCACCATCCATTTTCCAGCAAGCATCCTAACTGTCCATTCATGTGCACCGTTTAGATTTTCCATCTTAGCCGTCTAGCTTTTCAATTAAAATCAGCATGTTATTTGCATCCCAGCCAAGTATTTAATCAAATAACCATCCAGCTATTATTCAGAAATTCATCGTCCTCGGCATTAAATTGAATTATCCAAAATTTTTTGAGCAAAATCATAATCTTGGCCTTCCAGAATATCCAGCCGTTTATTTTCAGATTAGCCGTCCAACCAAAAAAAGTCAAAGTAAAGAATCCTAGACGTCAAACAGATTAATCGGCACTGTCCATTCCTAAGTCACGCCCAAGCTATGCACCAGATTAGCAACATCTTTGGCTAGAAATTAACACCAAGGAAGAAGACTTTCCAGGTGTAGAGTTTGGCGCATGAACGTAATTCGGATTGCATAAAATTTGATCAATAATACCAGCAGCGCAAGTGCGTAGAGAAGAAGCAAATTTTGCACTGAGCGCAGTTTGGACAGTTATAAAAGGGGGAGATTTCGGCAGGAGAGAATTAACGAGCAGCAATAGAGAAATTCCAGGAGATTTTCCATGAGCAGAATTAGAGAGAGAGAGAGAGAGAAAGGAGGTGGAGAGCACGGGCAAAAGGCGGATTAGCAAGTTGCGTGGAGCGGCCGACACACCATCGGGCCTTGAAACCAATAAGCTTTTCTATCTTTTTCCTTTTTAATTTTAATTATCTTGTTTAAGATGGATTTTAATTTTAATTTTATTTTGGACTTAAACATGCTTGGCTAAACCCTAAATCTAGGGTTTAGGATGTAGCATGCGTACAATGTAGCGTGGTGTGGGTTTTTAATTTATTTATGGTGGATATTGTTGTTAATTTAATATCTTGTGATTTTAATGTTTGCTTTGTACATGGGCCCGTACTTTGGCATAATTTCATATATTAGGTGATGGAACCGAGAGGTGGAAACCTAATATACAATAATCAAGATATTAAACCTGAAAATCTAAGACTACGAAAATAGGCATGATGACCTTGAGGAATTCCATAAACAAACTACAGAACTTAACGGATTCTAATTAACTTAATCCCATGAGAATAGGTGGTTAAGAAAATTAGGGTACGCCTTGTAGGTTTCAAGAGAAGGTGCAAGGATAAATTAGGGTTTGTTCTCCTTTAACAAACAATATCCAGATTAAATCATTATACCACTACCCGTTGCAAAAGACGCATGTAAAATCCTAGACCCTAGGTACTTGCACTACTCGTTCTAATTTGCAATTTTCTCTTCTCATTTTTCTATTTATTTTTTATGTTATTTACTATATTATCCTCATATCTGACATGAAAGCATTTAAAAGCAAAGTTTATAGTCCAGAATTCCCTGTGGATCGATAATTTATATACTACAGTCTACAACCTGTGCACTTACGGTGGGATTGCGAATAAGTATTTAAGCACCGTTGCCGGGGAATTCGGCGTTAGTTTAAATGTTATTTTTAGATACTTTCTTTATTTTTTCTTAGTTTTTTCCTTTCTTTGTTATTTTTTATTTTTTATATATTCTTTTTCTTTTATCTTTATCTATTTTTTATTTTTCTTTTATTATTTTTATTTTTTATTTATTTTATTTTATTTTATTTATTTTCCTTTTTTTCCAACTCTCATTTTTATTTATTTATTTATTTCTGAACTAGCTAGTTAATCTTTGTATGCACCCACATACTCGAAGCTTTGCAAAAAACTAGCTGAAAAACTCTTTGTCGCCGACCTTGAGATTGAACGTTCTTTTAGGAGAAGAGTTCGTGACTACAAGCAGCAGCAATCTTCTCAAGACACCATGGCAGAACACAACAATCCGAACCCGCCACATCAAGAGCAGGAGCAAGGCCAGGCTGAGAACAACGCTCCTCGAAGAAGGATAACTCTTAGCAATTGGAACTGCCCGAACCCTCGAGGATTTTGATCGTGCATATTGGAACCAGAAGTTAATGGAAGAAGCTTTGAACTCAATCTCGGGCTTATTCGGATGTTTCAATAGGACCAATTTGTAGGACTACCCTCTGAAAATCTGACTGTACACATCACTAAATTCCTACAGCTGTGCAACACAATAAGAGTGCAAAATATCCCACGTGAGGTAATACGCCTTCAACTTTTCTTATTTTCTTTTCGTGACAGGGCAAGCGAGTAGTTCTATTCTATGCCACCCGACACTTTCAATACATGGGATGAGTTTTCTACTACTTTCATGGAGAAATTCTTTCCACCCACTAAAACTAGAAAAATCCAGGACAAAATCAATCAGTTCATCCAAAAAGATGGCGAAACTCTATACGATGCATGGGAGAGAATGAAAGAATTGTAGCGCAAGTGTCCACATCATGGCATCTTGCAGGGTGATATTATTGAAAAAAATTTCAAGGACTCGATCGACCTAGCTGAAGTGTTGTCAATTCAGCCGTTGGTGGCCGATTCATGCGACTCACTAACGAGGAGGCTCTCGAGCTCCACGATGATTTAGCTCTTTAATGATTCTCAATACGACGACACTCGAGGACCCTCTCGGTGAGGTAATGTATATGACGTCGAATCCATAAATTTTCTTCATGCTAAAATTGATCAAGTTTTGCAGCAAAAGAAGTAGGAACCCACGGACCGAAATGCATCTTCTTCTCGAAAAATTTCATGTGAGATCTGTAGAGCTTCACACTACATGTCTGAGTGTAGTTTTTCCAACCAGGACACCAGAAGCGAGCAGGCTAATGCATTCAACAACCAGTATGATACTCGCACTGATGGTAATCTTTACTCAAATACTTACAACCCTGGATGGAGAAACCACCCCAATTTCTCTTGGGCAAACCAGTCAAACACCCAAAATTATGCTCAAAATAATAAGTCACCTGGTTTCCTACGAAGACCACTGAACCCTCCCTCATACCAAACTCATCCCTCGCTATCTGCACCACCTCAAGCACAATCCTCTGATCCCTTGATTGACAGACTACTTGAAGAAATGAGCCAAATGAAAACTCATATTAAATTGCTTGAAAATCAAATTTCCCAACATGCGATTACCTCATCCCATAGAGACCAGGGCAAACTCCCTAGCCAACCTGAAGTAAACCCTAGGGAACAAGTGCAGACAGTTATCTTGCGGAGTGGAAAGCAGCTTGACCCACCTCAATCACCTCAAATTGACACTGAAAAGGAAGCCAAGCAGGAACAGAAGCAAGAAGAGGAGCCACAACCCCAACCAGTGGTGGAGAAACCTTACGTCCCACCACCTCCTTACAAGCCTCCTCTTCCCTTCCTACAAAAGCAAAGACAAGCAAAACTTCCAAAGCAGTTCGAGAAATTTATTTCGACACTTAAGAACCTATCAATCAGCATGCCATCTCTCGACATGATCTCTCAGATGCCGACTTATGCAAATTCCTAAAGGAGATGCTGTCCAACAAAAGAAAGCTCGAGGAGCACGGAACCATTGCACTCACTGAAGAGTGCAGTGCCATCTTGCAGAACAAGCTACCTGAAAAGCTAAATGATCCTGGGAGATTCTCTATTCCTTGCGCTCTCGGGAATTTCCAAATTAGCAAGGCGCTATGTGATCTCAGAGCCAGTGTAAGTTTGATCCCTCTCTCCATCTGTAAAAAGCTGAACATTAGTGATCCAAAACTAACTTCTATGTCTCTCCAACTGGCCGATCGATTAATCAAATTTCCAGTTGGTATTCTTGAAGATGTTCCCTTGAAAGTCGACAAGCTATTCATCCCTATCGACTTTGTAGTCCTCGACATGGAGGAAGACCGCCAAATTCCAATCATTCTTGGACGACCTTTCTTAGCCATTGCTGGAGCCATCATAGACGTCAAAAATGGTCAACTTTCTCTGACAGTTGAAGATGAGAAAATGGAATTCAACCTCTTCTCAGCCATGAAAAACCCCTCCCTCGATAACTTGTGCTTACAAGTTGACGTGGTCAATAAGTCAACAAACAAAGAAATTTCAAGTAACCTAACTCAGACGTATACAAGTAAAGGAGAAGTTGCAAAAGACTTAAACCAACAAGTTGCTAAATCTATGGCAACATCTGAAAGTGAGGCATCAAAATAATAAAAATCTGATGAACAAAAGAGAAAAGCTAATAAACTGGTAACTATTCGTTCTCCTTCTTGTTGTTCTTTTAAAACTAATTACAGCGGTTCATTGGCAAGAAAAGTTCTCAAGCAAATATGGAGGCCAATTCAAAGAACAACGAATGCGAGAAAATCTGAAGGCAAGAAAAAGAATCACGGAAATGCAAAAATTGGAGTTGGTTAACATCAGATGATCAAACTGTAGTCGATCTGACGACTTTAAACCAAGCGCTTTCGGGAGGCAACCTGAAACATTCCTTTTTTCTTACATGGGAGTTTTAATTTTAGTTTTCTTTTATTTTAGAATTTTGATACTTTTTAATTTGGAGCTTTATTGGTTACTTTTCAGAGCCTACTTGGAAGGAAGCACCATGGGATGAAAATTCGGTTCAACTGGCCAAAATAGGGAAGTTAACATCTCACATTTTTTTTACAATTACTCCCTTTATTTTGATGGCATGATTTACATTGAAGACAATGTCAATTTCAAGTGTGGGGGTGAATCCGTTTCATTAATTTTCTCTGAATATTTATTTCACTACCCTGATGATTATATTTTTGTCATGATTATAATTGTCGTCACATTCTTGAAAAAAATTGAAAATTTTAGGTAATTCTTGCATAAATTGTGATATTAGATTGATTGAGACCCCAATTTGAACTCTTGTATGTCTTATAAGCAAACCATACTTGGAATTTTAAAATCTTTGAGTTAGGAAAAGTTGAACCTTAATGAGATGTTAAATTTATTTTTGAGCATGTACTTGTTGAAAATACTTGGATCTTTGTCTTGAATCACTTGATGAAACCGATATACCTAGGAACCGATCTTGTTTTCTTTCAAAATCGGAGTAATCCTCTCTAATTTATCAAAAGTTTTTCTAATACACACAATTGTCATTTAAGAAGGTAATTTTTCCCATATACATGAAAAATTTTATTCTGATTGAAGAAATTTCCAAAGCCAAAACTCAATTTAACCAATTCATGGACATGATTAAGGCATTATTTTGTAATGAACCTATCTTTGAAAGTATAACAGTTGTTGTCCCCCATTGAGCCAGGATTTAAATTTTTTCTAAACCTCAATTTCCACTTTGTTGAACCAACTTTGAAATTGAATTTTGAGCTGAAAAGTGAAACAGGAATAAGGTTCGATCTCCTGACTGTGCAAATAATGAAAATGACTTCCTAAATACCCTGAAAAATGGTGAGGGAAATTATTGCCGAACTTGGTTAAAAAAAAAGAAAAAAAAATACTAAACCAAGGGTAAAACAGACACCCCAAACCGAGACGTCACTTCCTTACCTCAAGACCTTATTGATTGGTGCAGCTGATCCTGCCACCCGTTCAATCCTATCCAGGTTGATTTTTCTGGATTTTTAATTTGCAACTTACTTATCATTTTAAGCCAAAAATTGGATCATTCCTTAATCACCCAATCATGAGTCTTCTCACAAATTTTTATGATAAAACCCATTCATTAACTATTTCTTCCATATTTTCCTTTCTAGGTCCAGATTTACTACACATGAGTGTAGATTGGATGCTATGGGCTGATTAATCCCAAAATTAAACTTTATAAACTAACGTATTTAACTAAGAATCTTTAATCTTTGAAACATGTTCTTTAAGAGTTCTTTTATAACTCCAAACCATGATTCCAAATCAAGAAGAAAACTTGGAAATTGGAAGGCTTAAACTCAACGGGTACTTACCCGATTTGGTTGAATTTTTGCCCCGAGCTTCCCGAGATTTTTATTCCCTTTTTCCTTCTTATTTTCCTTCTCTTTTCTCCCTTTTCTTGCTGCTGGGGTCGTGTGAGGCTTGCTGGATTTTTGGAGAATTTTTTCTCCTTAGTTTCCTCTCTTTTCTCTCTCTCTCTCTCTCTCTCTCTTGCTATGGACGTCACTTGGGTTGGTTGCTAGAATTTTTTAGTAACTATGTCCCCTTTTTTATTGCATTTGAAGTCCACATAAATGTGCACTTATCCCTTGTACACTTGGCTAATTTTTACCCAAGTAAAATTGAGTAATTATCTTAATGAAAAAATCACAAAATCATGCATTGATGGGCCACCTAGCTGTCCACACATGGGACGTCCATCTTGCTACCCTTTAGTTTGGCATTTTATGCCTTAAATACACCTCAATCTACCATACATGAAATTACCTAGCTCATAGCCCATTTATATGTAGTTTTCTGGATTTTTAAAAAATCCAAAAAATTAGATTTTTGGAGCTTGGAACGTCCCCTTGCAACTTCCTTTGATTTTGCATTAATTTTTTTGTCTTTTTCTCCATAAATGTGTTTCGTCCTGTAGTGATTAAGAAAATTCTATGATAATTATCTTAATCCATTCCTACCATATCGTTCGTCATATCATTTTACCTATCTTTCTCAAGTTTCGTCTCAAACCAAGTTTTCTAACTCCACTTATGACCATTTGAATTTATCTTTTGGATTTGGGGATAAAAATAATTAATTATCATCCTAATCCCATCATGATTCCCTTAATAAAATCCATTCATAAGATTGGGCCCACTATCATGAGCTTACCTTTCAAATTTCATCGAAATCTGCCTTGTAGGCGTTAAGTTATGAATTTTCTATCATTTTTCATCTTAATTCCATAATTACATTTTAGTCTCCATAAATTAAATCATGATTATTAACATGATTATTCATGACACATTTTCACCTTTCAATCCTTGTTAAGCCCCTCGGATCATACTGACTCACTTTGGGCTCCGGTGATTAAATTTTTAATCACCATTCTTAACTAAAACCCTAATTGCAAAATATCATTAATCATAAAATCATCCTAATTCATTCAAGGCATACATGTATCATAATTACATGTCAAATTCCTTCATATGAGTCCTACTTGGGTCCAGGTATCACAGTAGCATTATTTCCTGTTGCAAAATGAAGCTCAAGTCATGTGGAGACGGTTCAATTTTTGAAATTTTATTTTTTATGCCAAACCTAACTGTTGTCCTACTAAGTCCTTATGATCCTATGAATTGGCTAATTGAGTTGGTAAAAGAAATTTAAATGCAAAAATTTGATGAGATGTATATTGTTGGAAACAATAGTTAAAACAAAATAAATTGACCAAAACATAAGTTTTGATGATTAACAAATTCAAATTTGAGTATGAAATGATTACTAATAGTTTTAATGAATGTCTTAAGGAATGAAAATCAGCCAAGTCGATTCCCAAGTCGACTCCAACTTCGACTTAGGGTGAAGTCGATCTCGAAATCAACTCCACATGCGACTTCAACAGGTACCTGATGGACAGATTTGAAATTGGAAGATGAACATCCGAAGTCGCAGTTGAAGTCGACTCCACTTGCGACTTGGAAGCAAGGTCGCAGACAAAGTCGACTCCAGTATCGACTTGAAGTTGCACATTTCTCTCCAGCGTTGATTTTGGGGGACAACACATCCGAAGTCGCAGTCGAAGTCGACTCCACTTGCGACCTAAGGCCAAGTCGCATATGAAGTCGACCCCAAGATCGACTTGAGTTTCTCAAGCCCAAGTTAAAGGTGCAAGTTCATTTCAAGATGAAGACAACTCAAGTTTTTCAAACTTGAGTATATAAAGACTAGTACAAACTTAAAGACAACAAGGCACCTGAATTCATTCCAAATCAAAGAAGATTTGACCATACAAGTTTCAAGTTCTCCAAGATTCACAAGATTTGAAGCCAATCCAGAACAAAATAATGAATTCTAGTATTGAAGGAAAGAAGCTAAGAAAGCAAGAGTAGAATCAACAAAGATCAAACTGATTTTGCACAAGAAAATAGTCAAGTCGCACCCCAAGTCGACTCCAAGATCGACTGAGGCCAAGTCTGAAACCAAGTCGACCCAGAACACAGACTTGGAAACTGAAGAACAGCCGAAGTCGCACACGAAGTCGACTCCAGCATGCGACTTGGGCGAAGTCGCAGACGAAGTCGACTCAACCTGCGACTTGGGGACGTAACGTTTGAATTTTTGAATGTTGGAACATTTATTACGCGCCAACCACCTCTATAACGTTCAAAATCTTCCCTCCTCTATATATAGATACTCAAGCAAACATAGATACACACAATATAGAGCCTAAAGAGAGGAAAGAAGTGCTAGTAAGAGCTTTCATTTGCTTTTCTCTACAATTGAGTGATCTATAAACTTTCAAAGGAAGAACAAGCTTCAAAGTTGCGGTTTACTTCAACGAAATATAATTGGTTGCTTCTACAGATTCTTCCTCAAGCTGAAACTTGCTACACAACTCAGTAAAGTGTAGATCTCCTTTATTTTCACATTATTGTTTGTTTTTAGTGCTTGGTTTAAGTTTGGTGATTCAAACCAAGACATTGCAAGTAGAGTTGTGATTGGAGTGTAACTCATCACCTACTTGTGTTGATTGTATATGCCCCCTAGAGCTTGAATCTAGAAGAGAGCAGAGACTCTAGTTGTATTCGCGGAATACATAATGGAACCCAAGTCACAAGGATGTGTGAGCTTGGAAGAGTGGAGTAGGGAAAGGTTGCCTGAACCACTATAAATCTTGTCTACTGTTTTTCGTTATTGCTTTCATTATCTTATTGTTTTCTATTTGTTACAATCTAAGGGATTAAAACTCTAAAGGGTTTAAGCTTTGATTTACCAAAGAATTTTTCAAGAACCCAATTTACCCCTCCCCTCTTGGGTTTTTTCCATAAACTCGGGACCAACAAGTGGTATCAGAGCAGGTTTTTGAGTTTACCAAATAGATCTTTTTGATATGGCATCCCAATCCACTTCCGTTCCGGCATTTGCCGAAGGCCAATCCTTTACTAGGCCACCATTATTTGATGGGAATAATTTTGGATATTGGAAGCTACGTATGAAACAACTCATCATGGCTACCGATATGGACTCTTGGATTGTGATTCAAGATGGTGTGATTTTGCCCATTGATGAAAAAGCTTCCAAATCGACCGATGAGGAAGTGAAAATTGTAACGAGCAACGCCAAGGCTATGAATTCATTATTTTGTGCTCTTACGGCCTCCGAATATGATAGAGTATCCTCTTGTTTAACTGCCAAAGAGATATGGGATACACTAACTTCTATCTATGAAGAAACTTCTCAAGTCCAAGAGACAAAAAAAAATATTTTGATTGGAGAATTTGAAAACTTTAGGATGTTAGAAACTGAAAATATTTCTGAAATGTTTGCTAGATTTTTCAAGATTACTAACGCCTTGAAAGGGCTAGGAAAAGTAATTTTTGAATCTGAGCAGGTTATGAAGATTCTGAGGGCACTACCCGAATCATGGACTCCAAAAATCACGGCAATAGAAGAAGCCAAGGATCTTAACACATTGAAGTTGGAAAATCTTATTAGCTCTTTGATGTCACATGAGCTGATCAAGAAAAGAAACGAAGATCACCACAAAGGCAAAAGAGTCATTTCCTTGAGAGCCGCACAAGACTCGGACGACACCACCTCATCTTCTCAAAATGACGATGAAATTTCCTTACTCACAAAACGATTCAGAAAATTTGTAAGGAAAGGCAGAAATTTCAGAAACTTTAAAGAAAGAAATTCTAAAGAGAAAAAGAAAGAAACAAAATGTTACCGATGTGGCGGTTCGGGGCACATGCAAGCCCAATGCCCAACGCCCGAAGAAAATAAGGCGAAGGAGCAAAGAAAAGATCGAGGCGACAATAAAAAGTTTCAAAGAAACAAAGGAAGAGACATGTATGTGAATGAAGAAGAATCTACAACAAATAGCTCCTCAAGTGAACAATGAAGCAGATTGCGCAAAAATCTGTTGCATAGCAAATTCCGACATATGCTTTGCAGCCACGGAAATCTTGGAGGATCAAGCTACTTCAAAGGACTACACAAGTAGTCAAGAGGTAACCTCCAAACAGAAATCTTTTTCAAACTTTTCTACAAATGAATGTCTCAAATGTGCTGAGTTAGAAGAACTTCAACAAGCCTATGATTCATTATATGAAGAAATAAAGAAATTAGAAAACAAGTTTATAATAAAGAAAAGACAATGTGATGCAGTAATAATTGTAAATGGTAAACTTGCTGAAAAATTAGATAAATTAAAAAATGAAAAGAATACCTTGGAAAATGAGTTAGAGAAACTTAAAAACGAAAATGAATCATTAAATGAATCTCTTGCCAAGTTCTCTAATCCAGGAGAAAATGTGAAAATGTTCTTAAAAATGACAACCCAAACTTGCAAGAAAGGACTTGGGTATAATACATTTGAACAAAAGAAATCTAATGCTCCAAGAAACAACCCCAAACCTATTTATATTAAACCTAAGATAAATCAAGTAGTTTGGACCAAAAGACCAACTGAGGAACGAATTACCAAGTGGCTCCCTATTTCTAGACTTCCGGGAGCTTATAATTTTTGCAACAAGTTAGGACACAAGGTCTATCAATGTAAATTAAGAAAACTGCAAAACCTTGGTGCTAAATTGGTTTGGATGCCGAAAAGTATTGGATTTATGGTTTCAAAGGTAGATCAACATAAACTCCAAAGGATAACTAACCCTAACAGACCCATAAAATGGGTACCAAAAGGATGAGCTCCACTCAAATTAATTTTTGCAGGTATGTCTTAAAGCTAAGGCCAATAACGTATGGTTTATGGATAGCAGTTGCTCAAGACATATGACAGGAGAAAAAGAACTATTTCACAAGATCAACCCATGTAATGAAGGAACGGTAGCTTTCAGAAATAATGAAAAAGGTAAAATAAAAGGTAAAGGAAATATCTATGGTATTTCAAATGCATGTATTGAAAATGTTCTATTTGTTGAAGGACTCAAACACAACCTAATGAGTATTAGTCAACTATGTGATAAAGGATATAAAGTTGTATTTGAATCCTCTATATGTAATGTTATTGATAATGACGAGCACATAATATTTAGTGGCAAAAGACATGAAAATGTATATTTGGTTTGCCTTGATGACCTAGAAGGAAAATGTCTAATAGCCATAGAAAATGATCCATGGAAATGGCATACAAGGCTTGGACATATAAATATGTCAAATATTAAAACTTTATGGAAAAAGAATTTGGTACAAGGCTTACCAAAGCTCAAATATGACAAAGATAAGATTTGTAAAGCCTGTCAACTATCTAAACAACCAAAAATGTCATTTTCGACCAAACAGGAAATTTCAATAACTAGACAACTTGAATTGCTACATATGGATCTTTATGGGCCATCAGACATTTTAACTCTTAGTGGGAAAAAGTATGTGTGTAATTGTGGATGACTTTTCTAGATTTACTTGGATTATACTCTTAGCTAGCAAAGATGAAGCATTTTCAATGTTTGTCTCGTTTTCAACTTTGGTGCAAAATGAAAAATAAAGTTCAATCATTTCCATTAGAAGTGACCATGGTGGTGAATTTGAAAATAGTCGATTCATAGAATTTTGTAATGAAAAGGGAATTCACCATACATTTTCTGCACCAAGAACTCCTCAACAAAATGGAGTTGTTGAAAGGAAAAATCGGACAATACAAGAAATGGCTAGGACCATGCTAAATGAGAGTAAATTGTACAAGAGATTTTGGGGTGAAGCTGTAAGTACAGCTGGTCATGTATTAAACCGAGTTACCATTAGAGCAATATGGAAAAAGACCTCATATGAACTTTGGAAAGGCAGGAAACCAAACATATCATATTTCCATACTTTTAGATGTATTTGTTATGTGTTAAATAATGGAAAAACAAATTTGGGAAAACTAGATGCCAAAAGTGATGAAGCTATTTTCTTGGGTTATTCATCAAATAGCAAAACATATAGAATTTTCAAAAAAAGAAATCAAACAATAGAAGAATCAATACATGTTGTTTTTGATGAATTTAACCAAACTCCGAGAAAGGAGGATGAACTAAGTGACGCAGATGATACAAAAGCAAAACAACAAGAACAACAAAAGGAAACCGAATTGAAGTCAGAAAACTCCATGGAGGAAGAGGTAAGTGAAGGTAATGATTCCTACAAACCTCCAATTGATTTAAAGTTCAAAAATGCCCATCCAATTGAGCAAGTCATTTGAAATATTTATGAAGGAGTAAAAACTAGGAGATCAAAGCAAAATATTTGTGGACAATATGCATTTGTGTCAAAAATTGAACCAACCACTATTGAACAATCTCTTAATGATGAAAACTGGGTTATTGCAATGCAAGAAGAGCTAAATCAATTTGAAAGGAATGATGTATGACATTTAGTTCCTAGACCAAATGGTTATACCATTATTGGTACCAAATGGATATTTAGGAACAAATTGGACGAAAGCGGACTAGTAATTAGAAACAAAGCTAGATTAGTAGCCAAAGGGTATTCCCAGGAAGAAGGGATTAATTTTGAAGAATTATATGCACCTGTGGCTAGATTAGAAGTCATACGCATCTTACTAGCATTTGCTTCTCACATGAATTTCAAATTATTTCAAATGGATATGAAAAGTGCATTTTTAAATGGATACTTGAATGAAGAAGTATATGTTGAACAACCCCTTGGATTTGAAGAAAAGGATCAATCAAAATATGTTTATAAGCTAACCAACGCATTATATGGACTAAAACAAGCCCCAAGAGCTTGGTATGAAAGGTTAAATAAATTTTTGATTGATCATGAATTTCAAAGAGGGAAAGTTGATACTACATTATTCATCAAATATAAAAGTAAAAATATTTTAATTGTGCAAATCTATGTAGATGATATAATATTTGGTGCTACTGATGAAACTCTGTGCCAAGAATTTTCTAAGATCATGCAGAGCGAATTTGAAATGAGCATGATGGGAGAACTAATTTCTTCCTTGGACTGCAAATCAAGCAACAAAGCGAAGGAATATTCTTAAATCAGTCCAAGTACGTCAAAGAAATGCTAAAGAAATTTGGAATGCAAACTACTAAAGGAGCAAATACTCCAATGAGTTCAACAATTAAGATCGACACGGACAAAAATGGTAAATGTATCGATCAAAAGCTTTATAGAAGTATGATAGAATCATTGTTGTATTTAACTGCTTCTAGACCAGATATACTTTTCAGAATTTGTATGTGTTCTAGATTCCAAGCATGCCCTAAAGAATCACATTTATTGGCTGTAAAGAGAATTTTTAAATATTTGATAAATACCACTAATCTTGGACTATAGTATCCAAAGGGGTCAACATTTGACTTTATCGGCTACTCGGATGCGGATTTTTCCGGCTACAAAGTAGATAGAAAAAGTACTAGTGGAACCTGTCAATTTCTTGGAAATATGCTGGTTTCATGGTATTCAAGGAAACAAACTAGTGTTGCTCTATCTACGGCAGAAGCCGAATATATAGCCGCCGGAAGCTGTTGTGCCCAACTACTTTGGATGAAACAACAATTGAAAGACTATGACATTGATTATTATAATATTCCTATCAGATGTGATAACACAAGTGCCATATGTTTGACAAAAAATCCTGTATTGCATTCAAGAACCAAGCATATAGATGTAAGACATCATTTTATTCGAGAACATGTTGAAAATCATGATGTTTGTTTAGAATATGTGAAAATTGAGGATCAAATTGCTGATATATTTACCAAGCCCTTAGCAAAGGAATCATTTTACAAAATTAGAAATGAAATGGGGATGATTGAATTAAATTAGGAAAATTATACAAGAAAATCAAATCTGAAAAGGTCAAAGTCGATGAGTCAAGTCGACTCCGGGAAAGCCAAGTCGACTCCGGTGAAGTCGACTTGGGAGATGTGAAGTCGACTCCGCTCTGAGGTGAAGTCGACTCCGCGCGCGACCGTCCGCCTTCTTCTTCTTCTTCTTTCTTTCTTTCTTCTTTCCTCCATTTTCCCGCGCACAGCCTTCCTCCTCTCCGGTTCGCTCCCTCTCCATTTCCGGACTCTCTGAAATCTCTCTCTTTCTTCTCTCCGGCGCACAGCCTTCCTCCCGTGCAAGCTCTTTCTTTCTCTCTCCTCCTCCGCCTCCGACTCTCCTCTCTGCTCCAAGATCTCTCTCTCTCTCACACAGTCTCTCTGCTGTCTGCTTTTTCCTTCATTAACTCTCTCACTCTCCCTGTCTTCTCCTCTCTCTCTCTCCCCGTCTCTCTATTCCTCTGCTCTCTTCCATTTCCGTTTCCCATCTTTCTCTGCCATTTTCGTCACTGCCTTCATCTTTCTCTTCTCTTTATTTTCTTCTCTCTGCACTCATCTCTCTATCTCTCTGCTCAGATTCTCTGTCTCTATTCTCTCTATTTCTCTCTCTCTCTCTCTCAGCTCTTTGTCTTTCTGCCTCTCTGAATTTCAAAATCCAATGGCTCCAAAAATTAGACCTCCCAAGATAGCTGTATCAAAACCCTCTCTTAAACCTGTTTCCAGAAAATCTACATCTCAAACTGAGGATGAGGTGCCTAGGAGGCAACGAACCTCTTCAAAGCGAGGCCGGGAAGAACCATCCACTTCCACCGGCCGCCGGGTTCGTTTTCAAACAGGAACTCCGTCAACAACGGCTGGTCTTGAGGAACAACCCCAAACCTCACACAGCACTCAATCAGGGGCGAGAAGGAAAGGCAACACAACTGGCAAAGCTCACGTGTTGAAAATTCCTACCACGTACTTCAAGACCGAACTCCAGCACAGTCAGTTCTACAAATCCTTCTACGAGCGGAAGGTATTCATCCCCAAATTCATCGATTTCAAATTTCTGAAAGATTATGGATCAGATATAGAAGATTTGTTGGAATTCCAATGATGGACCAAACTGCTGAAAGAAGATGAAAGAGTCTATCCGGATTTAACTAGGATCTTCTATTACTTGTGGGATGAAGAATACTATGACAGCTTTGTAAAAGGAGTTGACATGTTCTTTGGCATTGGTGTAACTCCGAATTTTGAAGGAGCAATGATAAATATTAGACAGATACTTGAGGTCCCACACGAAGATGAACCAATCCCTGTAGACCTCTCACTTGAACAGATCTATAATCAGCTCACCCGGAGCAATAAGTATCATCCAGGGATCAAGTTTCTGCATTACATGGATCTGTCTCCAAGGCTACGGGTTCTACGCCTATTAATAGCCCACTGCATCTATCCTAAGGGCGGAGGAAGAAATCAACTGAACCCTCAAGAAGCTGGAATATTATGGAAAATCGTAAATAGAGTAAAAGTCAGTCTTCCCCGCTTATTCATTGAAGCCCTTAGCTGCAGAAAGGACAATCCACGGGGAGTTCTACCCTATGGTACCTGGATCACGAAGATCCTCGAGCATTTTGAAGTGGATATTGAAGACGAGCCCTTTGAAGTACTGAAATCCACAAATGCATTCAACAAAGCATTGATCCAAAGAATGAAGATCAATGTACATGAACTAAGGGCAGAAGCATAAGCTCCAGAAGAAGATGGACGAGCACCGACTGAGGGGGAGCAGCCCCCAGAAGCCCAACCGGCTCCCCCACATGATATACCTGAGGAGCCAGCCTCTCCCATGTCACACGGATCATACTCTCCACGGGGTTCAGGCATTCCAGATCCAGCACCACAACCATCATCTCCGGAGATAACTTTGCAAACCATTCGAGATGAAATGGCTCAACAGGAAAACAGAGTTACAAGTCTCATCTCTGGGGTCCTCACAGCCATCATGGACATGCATTCCCGACAGGATCGTATGGATCGGGAATTACGGACTATACGCTATCATTTAGCATCCGGGCGTTATCATAATCAGCCCATACCCGAACTAGATCCATTTGATTCCAAATCAGTTCATCGAGATCCTACTCCAGCACCTGTTTCATCCTTCTACTCGTCTGCTCATGTTCCACCCGTCAAACCTACTCAATCTTCATATCCCATTTCAAAATTTCAATTCACCAAATCCTTGGTAATTAAATCTCATTTTGAGTGATTGACAAAAAGGGGGAGATAGGATAGAGTTTTGAGTGAGTTTTAGGACATGACATAGGTTTTAGAGTTTTTGGGTTGGGTAGCTTGTATATAAGTTTTATTTTGCTTTGCATTGTAATCTATATGAATCATGATGATATGAAATATGTTTTATGCTCTAATATTTGTTTCATGCTCTGTTTGAAAGATATTTGATGCTCTGTTTTGAAAATTATGTAAATGTGTTTTTCTTGAAAGATACAAACTCAAATTAGTTTTGTCAATCATCAAAAAGGGGGAGATTGTTGGAAATAATAGTTAAAACAAAATAAATTGACCAAAGCATAAGTTTTGATGATTAACAAATTTAAATTTGAGTATGAAAGATTACTAATAGTTTTAATGAATGTCTTAAGGAATGAAAATCAGCCAAGTCGATTCCCAAGTCGACTCCAACTTCGACTTAGGGTGAAGTCAATCTCGAAGTCGACTCCACATGCGACTTCAACAGGTACCTGATGGACAGATTTGAAATTGGAAGATGAACATCCGAAGTCGCAGTCGAAGTCGACTCCACCAGTATCGACTTGAAGTTGCACATTTCTCTCTAGCGTTGATTTTAGGGGACAACACATCCGAAGTCGCAGTCGAAGTCGACTCCACTTGCGACTTAAGGCCAAGTCGCATATGAAGTCGACCCCAAGATCGACTTGAGTTGTGAAACCCTAACCCATGTAGGACCCATATGTATGTATTGAACATGTATATGATGATTATTTGTGGATTATGGAATTATGAAGGCAATATGTGATTTTTGCTAATTATGGCAATTAGGGTTATGGGTTAGCATTAATGATGTGATTAATGATTTTGAGCCTAAATGAGACAATGGATTTAGAATGAATTATTTATGATTTAAATGTGCAAATATATCATGAAAAATCATTTTCCATTATTTAAAATGAATTATGGAGATTAATATGGAAATTGACAAGTTTGATGGAAAATATTAGAAAATTCATAACTCAACGCCTGTAAGGCGGATTCAAGTGAAATTTGAAATGAAAATTTTTAATGATGGGATTGGTATTATGGAATAAAAATATTATAAAAATTATTGATGAAATGAGAATTTTCAATTTTTAAGTCTAAGTTCATTTCAACCGTCAACTTTAAACGGCTATATCGGCAGCTAGAAAACTCGGATTGAGTTGAAATTTGAAACGGTTGAATGAAATGGTGAGATAATTAACTTGAATGGATTGGATTATGCATGAAATATTGGGATAGTTCCTGCAATGAAAAAGGTAAGCAAGTTTGACCCAAGCACCTCAAAAGCACCAAAGCATTTATGAGGGAGTACCATACTTAAGTGCTTGAGACAAAAGCTAGGGTGAGGTGTCCATTGCAGGGATTTTGGATGGGATTGATGTATTTAAATAAATTGCAAAATTCCATGAATTATCTAACCATTTAATGCATGTTATGATGGAATTTCCAAGTCATGGAGAAGGTGGGAAGGCATGGACGACCAAGGGCAAAGGGGCTGCCTAATTTGAGTTTCTTTGATTTTTTAAAAATGTCACATGTTTCTGAGATGAAAGTACATGAATTTTTCAACCAATAATGGAAGGTTTCAGCAATTAAAAAATGCAAAAAGGGTGATATATACTGCTGAAACCGTAGAATACAGTGTGGGTGAAATAATGTGCGGAAAAATGGCAATTTTAGCTATTTTAATAATTTTTCCTAATGCCAAATTTATGAAAGAATTAAAGGGTAATTAGGAGTATAAATTACCCACGTTTTGGTGATTTTAAAAAAATGCAAAACTGCTGGAAAATCAGCAGCAAGTTGACGTGCAAAAATGGACAGCTTTGATGGTCAAGATGATGCAGATTTTATGGATTTTGTAAAAAGTAAAAATGCATTTTACTTGGCCCAAATTTACCCAACTCATATGGTAGATAAGGGAGCATTGAATAGGGGTGGAATTGCAGCACAAGTGGGCCCTACTACTGGAAAAATTCCAGCAACATGTATAAGTCCTTTATACGTAGAGTTGAGATGGAATTGTGAAAAATATTCTAAGTGTTGAAAACTACCCAAGGGAACCAGCAACCCACGATTTTTCCCAGAAAAATAGAGGAGAAAATCAAGGGAAAAAGGAAGGAAAATTGGAGAAGAAATTACTTCAAGTTGCTAAGATTTAATTGGCTACAAATCCAAGTAAGTATGTGATGATTTTGGGTTGTTTAATTTGAGTTCTTAAACTCAAAACTTGGAAATGAAAATTATGCTTAAAGAATCTGTAAAATAATGTTTTAACATGCCTTTGCATGAATACGGATTGGGTATTAAGTTTTAATCATGAATTTTTAAGTTAAAGTTGATGGAAATGGAGTTAAGCATGCATAAGGGATGAAAAATCCAAGTTGTTAAACCCTAAATCTCCAAGCTAAGTTGCTGTTTTGATTTGATATTTTGATTAAGCTATGAATCATGTATTCATGCCAAATATATGAGGGTTTATGCTCAAGTAATGAGATTTTGAAGTTATGGAATGCTAAGTATGGAATTTCTTAATTTTTGGGTTAAAAATGATATGGAAATGAACTTGCATGTTTTATGTATGCTATGTAGGGTAAAATACCCTAGATTTAAGGTATGTTGGATGCCCAAAATATTTGGAAAGAATAAACCCTAAATCTGATTTTTTGGAATTTTTGAAGTAATGCATGTATGGAGTTGAAACGGGTCTCAAAACGTGTGGGTTACCCGCTGTTTTGAGAAATGGGAATGAATGAATGTTTAATATGTGTTAAACACTATAAAATTGGTTGAGAAAATGGATTTAATTTCTGGAAAATTCGGAATTTTAGGGCTGCCCATAGTGATGTGTCAAAAGACACGTTAAACGGGTGGAAAACGGGTTCCAAAATTGCTGTTATAGGAACCTATGAAGAATGGATTTTAAACCCCATGAAAATATCCTAAGGAAAGTGGTATTAAAGGGTAATTAACCCACTAGAAAATAGGTTAAATTTCTGAGTTAATAAATTTTAAGAAATGCATTATGTTTAAGTGTTAAACGAGCTTATATGAAGGAATAACGGTAAATGGGTGATGAATGACTTATGAAAAATGATTTTATGCAAAAATGCATGAAAATGAGATGAATTCCATGTTTATGGATCTGTTTGAAATGATATGATATTAATCCAAAACTTTGGACTTGATTTATGAAGCTAAGGTAATGCTATGTACATAGAAGAAACACCCGTATGTGTATTTTTGGAAAAAATGGGAAAAATTGCAAAGTAAGCTTAATGAAGCTATGTATGATGTGTATGGAATGAATTTTATGATATTGGAATGAATACCCTAATTTTAGGGTTATGTGTATATTATGTGAATGTGCTACGATGTATGATAGCCAAATGTGTGTAAAAGGTGCTAATATGTGCGAATTAAGCCATATATGTGTATGATGACTTGTGAAGTCAAATAAATGATGTGTGTATATGGAATGGGTTGGAAAACTAAGTAAAATATGACAAAAGAAAATGTATGAAAAAGCATATCATTTTCATGTAGGCAAAGGCAAAGAGAAAGTGACGGAAGAAAGCTAAGAAGTTCAGGTAAGCAAGCAGCTTTCTAAATTATTTTGGTTTTCATTACAAGGTATTTAAGGATGTCCATTCCTTGTTTTTATGAGATTGAAATTTTTATTTCTGTTGAAATAAATGATTGCTTATGGTTTTGCAATTGTGCATAAAATGTGTTGGAATATGAGTTTATACGATGTTTCATTGAAACGGTGTTTAAAAGGGATGGTACAAAGAATTCTCTACATGAGAATTACAAGTTCCATGTGTAAGAGGTTATATGATGCCGGGGTGACTAAAAGTCATGCATGGAATGGAAATCAAGTAGGCTAGTCAAGGTAGTAAGTGGACAAGGAGTCCCCCTTGACGTTGCCAAGTCGGTAGGTCCGGCGCCAAGGATGGAAAGGATCATGTCATGAAAGAGGGTTCCCCATGCTAGCGTACCGTCACATGAAGGATAACGTCATCAATGGAAATGATGAATTTGCACATCCAATGTTTATGAAATGTTTGCGAATGGTTTATGTGAATGGTTTTTCATGAATGATTTTCATGAAATGTTTATGAAAGGTTTATGAGAAGGTTTTTGCTCCACAGGTAGTTGATCACTTGATAAGTGTCTCTACTGAATGGAGGGAAATTTTTTTAAAGAATGTTGCTTTCAAAATGAATTGCCTGCAAAATATACAGCTTGCTTATTGAGTTTCGACTCACGTTTTCGTTTTCCAAACCCATAGACAGGTGAAAGGAAGGAGGCAAGGAGCACAGGTGGAGATTCAAGGATGAACGAATTTTCATGAGTACCTATGTATGAACCTAAGGGTTGAATGGTTACATGAATGTTAACAATTAAATTGTTATTTAATGTTTTATATGAATTATGTTATGTTTTATGCCTATGAATTGGCGAAAAAATATTATGGGTAATGCTAAGGCATGAAATATCATGATATGAATAAGTATGAAGGTTATGAGATGACATGTGTAATTTTAAAATGATATAATGGCCTAAAATGGCATTTGATGGAAATAGAATGTATAAATGATATAAAATCCTAAGGAGTTAGGATTAACTGGATAAAAATCCAATAAGAACCCGCAGCGTGATCAGGGCAACAATCCTGATTCACATTTACCAATCGATAGATCCTGAGGTAAGGATGTGACGCTCGGGCTGGGGCGCCACATGAGTTTCTCAAGCCCAAGTTAAAGGTGCAAGTTTATTTCAAGATGAAGACAACTCAAGTTTTTCAAACCTGAGTATATAAAGACTAGTACAAACTTAAAGAAAATAAGGCACCTGAATTCATTCCAAATCAAAGAAGATTTGACCATACAAGTTTCAAGTTCTCCAAGATTCACAAGATTTGAAGCCAATCCAGAACAAAATAATGAATTCTAGTATTGAAGGAAAGAAGCTAAGCAAGCAAGAGTAGAATCAACAAAGATCAAACTGATTTGGCACAAGAAAATAGTCAAGTCGCACCCCAAGTTGACTCCAAGATCGACTTGAGGCCAAGTCTGAAACCAAGTCGACCCAGAACACAGACTTGGAAACTGAAGAACAACCGAAGTCGCACACGAAGTCGACTCCAGCATGCGACTTGGGCGAAGTCACAGACGAAGTCGACTCCACCTACGACTTGGGGACGTAACATTTGAATTTTTGAACGTTGGAACATTTATTACGCGCCAACCACCTCTATAACGTTCAAAATCTTCCCTCCTCTATAAATAGACACTCAAGCAAACGTAGATACACACAATATAGAGCCTAAAGAGAGGAAAGAAGTGCTAGTAAGAGCTTTCATTTGCTTTTCTCTACAATTGAGTGATCTATACACTTTCAAAGGAAGAACAAGCTTCAAAGTTGCGGTTTGCTTCAACGAAATACAATTGGTTGCTTCTACAGATTCTTCCTCAAGCTGAAACTTGCTACACAACTCAGTAAAGTGTAGCTCCTTTATTTTCACATTATTGTTTGTTTTTAGTGCTTGGTTTAAGTTTGGTGATTCAAACCAAGACATTGCAAGTAGAGTTGTGATTGGAGTGTAACTCATCACCTACTTGTGTTGATTGTATATGCCCCCTAGAGCTTGAATCTAGAAGAGAGCCGAGACTCTAGTTGTATTCGCGGAATACATAGTGGAACCCAAGTCACAAAGATGTGTGAGCTTGGAAAAGTGGAGTAGGGAAAGGTTGCCCGAACCACTATAAATCTTGTCTACTATTTTTCTTTATTGCTTTCATTATCTTATTGCTTTCTATTTGTTACAATCTAAGGGATTAAAACTCTAAAGGGTTTAAGCTTTGATTTACCAAAGAATTTTTCAAGAACCCAATTCACCCCTCCCCTCTTGGGTTTTGCCATAAACTCGGGACCAACATATATGAGGTAATTTGACTGATATTTTCTACATTACTACAATTACTTGAATTGTTGAATGTGTGTATGGAATAACCCAATAAATGGGGAAGATATCTGATAATTAGGAGTTTATTACAAGAGTTTTTGAACTCTTAATGATTGAAAGCAAAGGAGGTGACAGGGTGTACAGTATTAGTCATGTGAAAAGGGATTGTTGACCAAGACTTTCAAAGAGTGTCATGTTTCAAAATTTTTATTTTAATACTCTCATTAGTTTTGATGATTGGCTAAACATTTATTTTCACTTTTTGCTCAAAGTTTTAAAATTTTGCAATCCGTTCTTGAATTCCTTTATATTTTCTTGAGGACAAGCAAAAGTTCAAGTGTTGGGGTATTTGATAATTAGAAATTAATAATATATTTTATGGGCATTTTATACCAATTTGGTGGGTAATTAGTTGAGTTTAAAATGAAATTTGGTTTAAAACAAGTTTTTGTAATATTTGGGTATTAAATATTAATTTCAAGCAATTTAAATAATTTTTGTGATTTTTTGGCTTGAAATTATATTTTTACTTGTTGCCATAAAATTAAATGAGTTTGTCCACGTATAGAAATTGAGATCATCACCGTCAATTTTTTAGTAAGCATCCTAACTGTCCATTCATGTGCACCGTTTAGATTTTCCATCCCGGCCGTCTAGCTTTTCAATTAAAATCAGCTGTGATTTGCATCCCGGCCAAGTATTTAATCAAATAACCATCCAACTATTATTCATAAATTCACCGTCCTAGGCATTAAATTGAACTGTCCAAAATTGTTTGAGCAAAATCTTAATCACAGCCTTCCAAAATATGCAGCTGTTTATTTTCAGATTAGCCGCCCAACCAAAAAAAGTCCAACTAAAGAATCCCAGCCATCAAACAGATTAATCAGCACCGTCCATTCCTAAGTCACACCCAAGCTATGCACCAGATTAGCAACGTCTTTGGCCAAAAATTAATACCAAGGAATAAGACTTCTTAGGCCTAGAGTTTGGCGCATGAACTCAATTCAGATTGCGTAAAATTTGATCAATAATACCAGCAGCGCAAGTGCTTAGAGGAGAAGCAAATTTTGCGCAGAGCGCAGTTTAGATAGTTATAAAAGGGGAGATTCCAGCAGGAGAGAATTAACGAGTAGCAACAAAGAAATTCCAGGAGATTTTCAACGAGCGAAATTAGAGAGAGAGAGAGAGAGAGAGCAAGGAGGTGGAGAGCACGGGTAAAAGGAGGATTGGCGAGTTGCGTAGAGCGGCCGACACACCATCAGGGCATCAAACCAATAAAATTTTCTATCTTTTCCATTTTTAATTTTAATTATCTTGTTTAAGATGGATTTTAATTTTATTTTTATTTTGGACTTAAACATGCTTGGCTAAACCCTAAATCTAGGGTTTAGGATGTAGCATGCGTACAATGTAGCATGGTATGGATTTTTAATTTATTTATGGTGGATATTGTTGTCAATTTAATATCTTGTGATTTTAATGCTTGCTTTGTACATGGGCCCGTACTTTGACATAATTTCATATATTAGGTGATGGAACCGAGAGGCGGAAACCTAATATACAATAATCAAGATATTAAACCTGGAAATCTAAGACCATGAGAATAGGCATGATGACCTTGAGGAATTCCATAAATAAACTACAGAACTTAATGGATTCTAATTAACTTAATCTCATGAGAATAGGTGGTTAAGAAAATTAGGGTATGCCTTGTAGGTTTCGAGAGAAGGTGCAAGGATAAATTAGGGTTTGTTCTCCTTTAACAAACAATATCTAGATTAAATCATTATACCACTACCCATTGCAAAAGACGCAGGTGAAATCCTAGACTCTAGGTACTTGCACTCTTGTTCTCTACTCGTTCTAATTTTCAATTTTCTCTTCCTATTTTTCTATTTTTTTCCATTTTATTTACTATATTCTCCTCATATCCGACATGAAAGCGTTTAAAAGCAAAATTTGTAGTCCTGAATTCCCTGTAGATCGATAATTTATATACTACAATCTACGACCCGTGCACTTGCGGTGAGATTGCGAACAAAGAGGAAGGAGAAAAGGAGAAGAAAAAGAAGAAGAACCAAGCAACTCAAGTTGGAATCAAGTTAGGGTTGATTCAAGTAAGTAAAAACCTAAGTTTTGAAGCTTTTGAATCAAGTTTTCTCTCTCAATTCATGAGCCATGAATATGGTTCATAAAGAACTCTTAAAGGCTAAGTTATGATGCCTTAATATGGGGATTGAATGATTTTTGAAAGATTTAAATGAGATCAAGAGTTCAAGAGAGTGAAAATGGAAGTTTAGATTGAATTTTGAGATGAAAGCTAACTTTGAAATTTTCAAAAACCTATACCAAGTTGTTGTATGATTTAAGCATGTTAATTTTAATGTAATTCATGTTCTTTTGAATTACATGTGTTGATTTAATCATTTTTTAATGATTTTAGCAAATATGTAATTTAGGATTTCCAGAAATGCCCGATTTTTCCATTTTCGGGTTAAAAATGATACAAGAAAATGCTTAAATTGTTTATGGTTGAATTTTAGGGTAAAGAACCTTAAATTAAGGACCCTTTGGACGGCCTAAGTGGTCTGAATGAGTTTGCCCTAAATCTAATTTTTTAGGGTATCTATATAGGACGTCCAAATGGGGGCCAAAACGGGTACTTTCCATATAATTTTTGTTGCTGTTTGTAATGAAATAATTTATGAATGTTATGGAGGGTAAAATACCCTAGGTTTAAGTTACTTTGAGTATCCAAAAGGTTTTGGAAAGACATGCCATATATGCATGAAAATGTTGCTGTTATGGAAGCAAATGAATTATGAATTTTAAATATGTCATAATACCCTAAATTTGGGTTAAGAAAAGCATGTTTAGTTGCTGAAAAATTATGACTTAAAATTTTTTTATAATTTAAGTCTTGAAAGAGGCGTTGAAAGGATGAAAAAACAGGTCTTAACATGGCTGTTTTGGAAACCAGTGATAAATGGATTAAAAATACTAAATTAAACCCTAAAGTATATGCTAATTAAGGGGTTTAATGATGATGAAAATGGGTGTAAGTTGTTGTGTTAAGAAATTTTAAGAAACACATAATCTATGTATTATATGTTGAAAGTATTTAGAGCATATGTATGAATGGAGGATATGTGACTTATGTGAACTTGTAAAATGGAAAATATACACGAATATGTGATAAAATGCATGAGGATATTGCTGTATGAATGAGGATTAATTATCTCAATTTTTGAAATTTATTTACGAAGCTCGAAACGTCACTTATATGCTTAGAATGAGCATTGATGTAGGAAAAAATGGAAAATAGATGAAAAATGGTTTATGGGAGATATAAAACCACGAATGATGAATTATGAATGAATGTTATGTGTTTACCCTAAATATGAGACTAAAACACAATATGAAATAAATGATGTAATGCATAAGTGCAAGTTGTGTATGTATGATCGACTTGAATATCCAAGTTGATTATGTATGATATGGATTATGGGATTGAAAAACTAAGTGAGTGCAAGCAAATGAATTGTTATGAATGCAATGTTATGTTTATGTATAGGCAAAGACAAAGAGGTTAACGAGGCGGAAAGCTAAGCAAGAAAGGTAAGCAAGCAGTTTTCTAAAATGCTTTGTTTTATCAAATGTGATAAAATGCTTATCAATGATATTCTAACTGTTTAAATGAGTTAGCAAATGAATGATTTCAATTCTTTTTAAATTGCTTAAGGATGGTCATTCCTTATTTAAATGTGTATTGAAATGTTATTTCCAATGAAATAAATGAATTGTTTACTTCTTTCAAAGAACTTATGTCACAATATAATGTAGCTTTCCAAGTTATTTTCAATAAAAATATATTGCCTGAAAACCTTATAGCTTGCTTATTGAGTTTCGACTCACAATTTTGTTTTTCAAATCCTAAAGACAGGTGAAAGAAGAACCATGCAAGGAGCACAGGTGGAGATTCAAGGAAAAAATGAATTTCTACAAGTTCTTATAATTGAATCTATGAATTGTATGGTTGTATGTTAATGACATTATTGGTGATTGAATGATGTATAAGGTTTATATTATGTTTATGACAATGTGGTGATATGACTATAAATAGCAAAAAAATTTTTATGGTCAATTGTTAAGAATGACTTATCATGAAATGGTTAAGTATGGAAAATTATGAGACCACATGCGTATATTTCAAATGAAATGTTTAAAAATGATTAAACTCCTAAGAAGTTAAGATAAAATGGATAAATATCCAAATAGCCCGCCGTGTGTGTGAAACCCCAATCTTAAACACGTGTATAAAACCCTAGGGTTGTAAACTCTATGTAATATATTTGGAAAATATACATTCATGAGTATGAAAATATGTGGGAATAGAGGTTAAAATAATTATGAAATTCGGATGAATAGTGCACGTAAATAGTGCACGTGAATAGTAACCCAGGGATTAAGACACGTGATTAAGAGTTAATCGCTTGGATTAACTTAATCATAAAAAGACGAAAAAGGAGATTGAATCACTACAGGACGAAATAGCAATACTTTTTGATAGTTTAGTGAAAATTTTGGAGAAAATAGAAAAAAATTCATAAATCGCAATCCGGACGTCGGATTGAAGTGAAATATTTTATGGATGGCCAAATATTTATGATGAACATGATGAATGGTTTAAGATGTGATGAAAATCATGAATCAAAGGCCAAGATTTAACATAAAAAAGTAGCCCATTTTTTCATTTAATTTTTGATTAATTAAAAGTCAAATATCATTAATTAAAAATCACTTTAATTAAATGCAATTGTGCTCAAATTCCAAAAGGGGGGCTGGTAGTGCAAGGGGTATGGGATAATGGGCCAAATCCAATGGTCCACATTCAACTTTATCAAATGATCAATGGCATGGATTTAATTAAGTATTTTAATTAAACAAAATCATTAATAAAAGAGGGCAGCTAGGGGGACTTGAGGAAGCTGTAGTGGGGGCTGCACAAAGCTCCAAGTGTTGCATGGGATTTGAAGAAAAAAATTGGAATTTGATACCTTGAGCTAGGGGGTAAATTGTAAATTGATGAAAAATTCAACCCTATAAATAGGGGCAAGGTGAGAACATCCAAGATACTCCATTCTTAACCCAATCTTGAGAAATTCAAGCCTTTTCTACCCCCAAAATTCGTTTCTAAGAGAGAAAGAGAAGGTTAGAGAGAGAAAATGCAAGTACGAGGAGAGTTTTTCTACTTCAGTTTAGGGGATTCTTCCCAAATTTCTTTTGGATGTTAAATAGGGTAAAATCATGCTTATATAATGCCTAAGCATGAGAAAATAAGTATGGTTATAATACCAAAGTGGAATTATGCCAAAATATCAAAAATTTGGAGCAAAGATAGAGCATTCAGGAAAATAATGTATGAAATGTGCAAATAATGCTCCAAAATTGCTAAATGATGATTTGGGATGAATGTTTATGATAATTTTGATGTTGTAATGATGATATATTAATCTCATGATTTTTCGATTTAAGGATTACACTTAAGTGAAATTATGATAATTTTTAGTATATGGAATAATGATGAATTCAAAATTCATGAATTTTCCCCTTGATATACTGACTAAGAGCTATGTCATGGTATTTTTTATTTTTGGAAAAAATGTCAATTTTTGGAACCCATAAATAGTAACCCACGTTGCTGTGAACAGTAACCTCGGTGGGTGAACAGTAAATGTAAACAGTAACTTATGAACAGTGATCATAACAGTAACCCGTGAACAGTGATTATGAACAGTAAAAAGCGTAAATTGGGTGAAAAAAATGAGATTAGTATTTATATCTTAAAGAATATATAGATGGAATTTTTAAAGGGATTTATAGATAAAAAAATCCATATAAGGAGGGTAATGATCAAGTATCTTTATAAGATTAACCTCTATAGGAATGAGGTAATGAATGATTATAAAGCATGCATGGGAAGCAATCTAAGACATGGAATGATATAGATAAAATATCATTTTTCCTTGTATAGGAAAAGGAAAGGAAAAGGTGAAGGACACAGACTGAGGAGGTAAGCAAGCAACCCTTTTGAAAATGATTTCTTACTTTTTTATGAAATATATTTAAGGATGACCATTCCTATACTGCTTTACATGAAATGATTGCTAACTTGCTTATTAAATGTCTTTTATGAAAATTTTATGGACATGTCATGTCGGCATATGTGTATGTTCATGGTGCACAATGAAGAGGCTTTAGTAGAGGTAGAAAGCAGATTGAGAATCCCCTTCACTATTGCCAAGTCGCAAGGGCTGTGTGCCGACGATGTCCTCCCAATAGGTGGGGGCACAAGGAAAGTCATGAATGAATGAATGCATTGCATTCTCATGAAATGCATAAAAAGGTTTCTGTCCCATTGGTAATTGATCACTTGGTAAGTGTCTCCTACCAAATGGGGAGAAATGCATTTGAATGAAAGTAAAATGTTTACTTCCCAAAGAAAAAGGCTTGCTTACTAAGTATTATTACTCATATATGTTTTCAAAATGACAAACAGGCTATGGAGCTGACTCATAAAGGATGCCAGGTAAAAATGACCTGCAAATTTAATTGCAGTTCTATGTATGCGTCCAAAGGGACAAATGTATGATAATCATGTTGAAGACATATTTTATGAATATTACAAATATGTACTTATGTGAATTATTTCAATAAAAAGAAGATATGAATGGTTTTATGATGATACGGATGAGTCTATTATGTATAAAGTGTATGCTTAAGTAACGAATGAAAAGAAAAAAAATTGGACGAGATCCAATTAAAAACCCACCGCGTGATCAGGGCAACAATCCTGACTCACATTTACCCATCAAAATCGGTCCCACAGTAAGGCTTCTAGGCTCCCCGGTTCGGGGTGCCACAGTGTGACAGGGCAACAATCCTGATCACGTTTACTAATCGATAGATCTTAGAGTAAGGTTGTGACACTCAGGTTTGGGGCACCACAAGTTACTAGATAAAGGATTTATTTTCCCTAGTGTATCCCCATGGTGCACATTGATGTTATTTGTTAATAGGAAAGATGGCAGCATTCAATTTTATATCGATTATATGAAGCTAAATAAAGTAATAGTGAAAAATAAATATCTATTTCCATGAATTGATAACCAGTTGCAAGGTGCCAGTATGTTCTCTATAATTGATCTATCATCAGGGTATCATTATATGCAAGTTTAGGATATCTATATCTTAAAGGCGACATTTTGGACCAGATATGGTCACTATGAGTTCATGATGATTCCTTTTGGTCTAACTAATGCATTAGCCTTCTTCATTGATCTAATGAACCGGATCAACTGAGAGTATTTATGTCAACATATCATGGTCTTCATCGATGATATCTTAAGGGAGTTAAGGGAGCAAAAATTATATGCTAAACTCAAAAAATATGATTTTTGGCTTCCAAGCATCTCTTTTTTGTGAAATGTTGTATTGGCATAAGGGATAGCAATTAATTCCCATAAGATAGACGCAATTATATATTAAGCCAAGACCAACCACAGTGACTGAAGTTTGTAGTTTTTAGAGCTAGCCGACTACTATAAGTGATTTCTAAAGGGATTCTCTAGGATCGTAGTGTCACTTATGAGATTGACTTAAAAGAATGCTAAGCTTAATTGGACAGATCAATGTGAAGTAGCTTTTCAAGAGCTAAATCGATGACTACTCAAGGCTCCAATTCTAGTTGTTGTTTCAGGTACAAAAGGCTTTGTGGTATACATTGGCGCTTCTAAAAGAGGTCTAAGTTGTGTGTTAGTGAAAAATGACGAGGTAATCACTTATGCTTCTAGGCAGCTAAGGCCACATGAATAAAACTACCTTACCCATGACTTAGAGCTTACTACAGTCATATTTCTATTAAAGATTTGGAGACATTATCCATATGGTGCGAGGTGTGACATTTATACTAACCACAAAAGCTTCAAATATATCTTTACCTATAAAGAGTTAAATATGTGACAATGACGATGGCTTGAGTTATTATATCATCTAGGTAAAGCCAACATCATGGCTAAAGCGCTTAGCAAGAAATAAGGTGATAACATGTGGCGCCCCCGCCCGAGTGTCACAACCTTACCTCAAGATCTATCGATTGGTAAATGTGAATCAGGATTGTTGCCCTGATCACGTGGCGGGTTCTTATTGGATATTTATCCACTTAATCCTAACTCCTTAGGATTTTATATCATTTATACATTTAATTTCCATCAAATGCTATTTTAGGCCATTATATCATTTGAGAGTTACACATCTCATCTCATAATCTTCATACTTAATCATATAATGATATTTCATGCCTTAGCATTTACCCATAAAAAAATTTTCGCCAATCCATCGGCAAAAAAACATAACTGTGAAACCCGCAATCCTAGAATAACACAAAGATTTTTTTACTGATTTTTATGATAAATAAAATTCATGAAATATGTTATATTTGCAAATGTTTGTACTAGAGGCTAAAATAATGCAATTAAGAATTTAACCCACGTGAATAGTGCACGTGAATAGGAAACGTGAATAGTAACCGAGAATTAAGACACGTGATTAAGAGTTAATCACTTGGATTAACCTAATCACAAAAAGAAAAAATAAGGATTTAATCACTACAAGACAAAATAGCATTACTTTTTATTATTTTAATACAAATTTGGCTTTTAGTGAAAAAATAGAAAAAAATTCATAATTTGCAATCCGGGCGTAGAAATTCGATGAAATTTTTTATGGATGGTTAAAAATTCATGATGAACATGATGAATAGGTTAAGATGTGATGAAAATTACAAATTAAAGGTCAAGATGAAGCACCAAAAAGAGATCGAAAAAGTGGCTTAACTTTTAATTAAATCTACTTTTGACTTTTGAATAAAATAAATAATAAAAAATTAAATAATTAAATAAAAAGGGCAGCTGCAGCAGGGGCAAGGCAGGCTAGGGTGGCTGAGCATTTTGTTGGAAACATGAGGAAAACTAGCTAAATCTATGTTTTGATGATTAACAAATCAATTTGAGAAAGTCTTGGCTACTAACAAGTTTGTGAAAATGTTTAAGGAATAACCATTTGAGGAAAATCAAGTTAGGAAGGCCAAGTCGATCCCCAAGTCGACTCCAAGATCGACTTCAAACATGCAGAACGTCCAGAGCTGAAAACGGAAGAAGGGAAGGTGAAGTCGCAGGCCAAGTCGACTCCACCTGCGACTTGGGTAGCCAAGTCGCAAACGAAGTCGACCTCACCATCGACTTCAGTTGGGCGAAACCCTCCAGAGTTGAATTCGAAACAGCAGAATGCCGAAGTCGCACCCCAAGTCGACTCCAGGTGCGACTTGAGGTGAAGTCGCAGCCGAAGTCGACTCCGACATCGACTTCGATCGGGCAGAGGCGATTTTTCAGAAGATAAGCTGGAATGCATATTCAAGATGAAATCAAGTCATGAGTCCAAAGCGAAGCAAGGAGGTTGAATCAATCATGCAAGGGTCAAGCTCTTCAAGATTCACAAAGACTACAAGTAGGAGGAGCCATTCCAGAATCAAAAGGACTGAAGGAAGAAAGCTTAAGCATCTCGAAATTATTCAAGTTCAGAAAATCAACTGACGAGGTGAAGTCGCACACGAAGTCGACTCCACCTGCGACTTGGGTCAAGTCGTGAACCCAAGTCGACCCTGACTGGAACTTGAAGTTGCGACGGAGAAGCGAAGTCGCACCCGAAGTCGACTCCATCTGCGACTTGGGCGAAGTCGCATCCGAAGTCGACTCCACATGCGACTTGGGTCGCAACGGTCGGAATTAATTCGAACGTTGGCGCATTAAATGCGCGCCACCTACCTTCTAACGTTCGGATTCCCTCCAAAATTATAAATAGCATTCATGGTGGACGAGGGAAGTAGTTGGAAAACATTAAGTGAGCATAACTCCTATCTACAAGAGCATTAAGTGATCAAGCCAATCAAGAGAGGAAGAACTACACTTCAAAACTGCAAGAGCTTCACTTCAGATTCTTCAAAGCCTACCACAAGTTCTTCTCTGCGCCAAACTGCTTCTACACATCTGTAAAGTGTAGATTTCTTTCATTGATTATTTGTTTGTATTAAACTTGATTTAGCTTGGGTAGCTAAGATCAAGTGATAGCAAAGTAGTGTGTGATTGGAGTGTGACTCATCACCTACTTGTGCTAGTTGTTGATGCCCCCTAGAGCTAGAATCTAGAAGAGAGCAAGTGGCTCTAGTTGTTGATGCCCCCTAGAGCTTTGAATCTAGAAGAGAGCAAGAGGCTCTAATTGTATTGAGAGAATACAATAGTGGAACCCAAGTCACAAGGTGTGTGAGCTTGGAAGAGTGGAGTAGGGAGGTTGCCCGAACCACTATAAAATCCTTGTCTACTTGCTTTTATTTCTGCTCTCTTTATTACTTTGCTTTCCATTCAGTTTCTTCATTAAAGGGGATTAATTCTACAAGGGGTTAAGTTTTTAAGTTACCAAAAGAAATTTTTAAGAACCCAATTCACCCCTCCCCTCTTGGGTTTTGCCATCTATTCGGGACCCAACAAGTGGTATCAAAGCAGGTCTTTGAATTGAACCAAAGAGATCCAACCATATGGCATCCCAATCTACTTCCGTTCCCGCTTTTGCCGAGGGCCAATCTTTTACAAGGCCACCATTGTTTGATGGGAGCAACTTTGGCTATTGGAAGCTTCGTATGAAGCAACTCATCATGGCTACCGATATGGATTCTTGGATTGCTATCCAAGATGGTGTAACTTTGCCAATTGATGAAAGAGCTTCCAAATGGACCGAAGAGGAAGTTAGAACCGTCAAGAGCAATGCCAAGGCAATGAATTCTTTATTTTGTGCTCTTACGGCTTCGGAGTATGATAGAGTATCTTCTTGTTTGACTGCAAAAGAGATATGGGATACTCTAACATCCATTTATGAAGGAACCTCCCAAGTCCAAGGGACTAGAAGAAACATTTTGATTGGAGAGTTTGAAAATTTCAGAATGCTAGATACTGAAAATATTTCTGAAATGTTTGCGAGATTTTCTAAAACTACTAATGCTCTAAAGGGTCTTGGAAAAGCTATTTCTGAATCCGAGCAGGTTATGAAGATATTGAGAGCTCTACCGGATTCATGGACTCCAAAGATTACAGCTATTGAAGAAGCAAAAGACCTCAACACCCTAAAGCTAGAAGATCTAATTAGCTCACTAATGTCACATGAGCTAATTAAGAGAAGAAACGAAGAGAATCATAAAGGGAAGAAAATCATTGCATTAAAAGCGGCACGCAACTCAGATGAGTCTACCTCCTCGTCTAACAATGGTGATGAAGATATTGCACTTCTTACTCACAAGTTTCGAAAATTTGTGAGAAAAGAAAAGAACCTTAAAGACTTCAAAGAAAGACCACAAAAAGAAAAGAAGAAGGAGGTCACAAAATGCTACCGATGCGGGGGCGTAGGACATATGCAAGCTCAATGTCCTACATCGGAAGAAAGGCCAAAGGTGAATCATGAAAGAAGAAAATACCAAAGGCCAAGAGGAAGAGGCATGTTCGTCAACGAGGAAACTTCATCAACATGCAGCTCTTCAACCGACGACAATGATGCAGCCAACTGTGCAAGAATATGCTGCATGGCACGAATCGAGCAAGAAGAGGACTTGCTATGCTTGAACACAACGGAAGTTTTGGAAGATCAATCCATCTCAACTAAATACACAGAAAGTGAAGAGGTAACTTCCAAACCTTGTCATTCTCAATCTAGTTATTCTTCTTTTCATAATTGCCTCAAATGTGCTGAATTAGAAGAACTACAACTTGCATATGATTCATTATATGAGGAGATCAAAAAGCTAGGAAACAAGTTGACATTAAAGAGACAACAATGTAACTTTGTTATTATTGAAAATGGAAAACTAGCTGAAAAATCAACAAAACTGAAAGAAGAAAATGAATCATTGTTGAAAGAAGTAGAGAAACTGAAAAAGGAGAACAAATCCTTAAATGAATCATTAGCAAAGTTCTCTAATCCAGGAGAAAGTGTAAAGATGTTTCTGAACATGACCTCCCAAACAAACAAAAGAGGTCTTGGATACAATACATTTGAGCAAGAAGAAAGTGGCAAATCAAATGTGCCTACACTTGGGAAATATCAAACCAAAACTGCACCTATATACAAGTCACAAAGGAGAAATGTTATGTGGACTAGAAGGCCAACATTTGAACCAAAATATACTTGGAAGCCTACTCATAGATTACCAATGGCTTGTAATTTTTGCAACAAAATGGGTCATAGAGTTTATAAGTGTAACTTTAAGAGATTATTTGACCATGGTGCTAAATTAGTTTGGGTTCCAAGAAACACAAGATTTGGACTTTCTAAGTTGGAGCAACAAAGGTTGAATAATATTACTAACCCAAATGGACCCATAAAATGGGTACCAAAGAGATAAGGATTATTTGTTTACTTTTCAGATTTGTTTAAAGGCAAAGGCAAATAATGTATGGTTCATGGATAGCGGTTGTTCAAGGCACATGACCGGAGAAAGAAGTTTATTCCACAAACTTAAGCCTTGCAACGACGGAACGGTTGCCTTTGGAAATAATGAGAAAGGTAAAATCAAAGGTAAAGGAAATATTTACAGTAGCTCAAATGCATGCATGGAGGATGTTTTGTTTGTTGAAGGACTCAAGCATAACTTAATGAGCATTAGCCAATTATGTGATAAAGGATATAAGGTTGTGTTTGAATCATCTGTATGCAATGTATTTGATGGTGAGCATATCATGTTTAGTGGAAAAAGACATGGAAATATATATTTGGTTTCACTTGATGAACTAGATGGTCAATGTCTAATGGCCATTGATAATGATCCATGGGTTTGGCATAAAAGGCTTGGACACATAAACATGAGAAATATAAAAACCCTATGGAAAAAGAGTTTGGTAGAAGGCTTGCCTAAGTTGAAATATGACAAAGACAAAATATGTAAGGCATGTCAATTATCTAAACAACCAAAGATGCCTTTCTCTACCAAAAAGGAGATTTCCACCACTAGGCCGCTTGAATTGCTACACATGGATCTATATGGGCCATCCGACATTTTAACCATTGGTGGAAAGAAATATGTATTTGTAATTGTTGATGACTTTTCAAGATTCACATGGATAATTCTTTTAGCTAGCAAAGATGAAGCCTTCTCTATGTTTTCAACGTTTGTAAACTTGGTGGAAAATGAAAAACAAAGTACTATTATGACTATAAGAAGTGACCATGGTGGTGAATTTGAGAACAAACGATTCATAGAATTATGTAATGAAAAAGGAATTCACCACACATTTTCTGCACCAAGGACTCCACAACAAAATGGAGTAGTTGAAAGGAAAAACAGAACTATACAAGAGATGGCTAGAACATTGCTAAATGAGAGCAAATTATCTAAGAAATTTTGGGGTGAAGCTGTAAGCACAGCTTGTCATGTTTTAAATCGAGTTACCATTAGAGCAATCTTGAAAAAGACCCCATATGAGCTATGGAAAGGAAGGAAACCAAACATATCTTATTTTCATGCTTTTGGATGCACATGTTATGTTCTGAACAATGGAAAAACCAACTTGGGAAAACTTGATGCTAAAAGTGATGAAGCAATATTCCTTGGTTATTCATCAAATAGCAAAGCATATAGAGTTTTCAATAAACGAAACCAAGTTGTAGAAGAATCCATACATGTTATTTTTGATGAAACTAATACATGCTTTAAAAGAAAAGATGATCTAAGTGATGCAGATGACATAACAAGCAATCTTGAAAAATTGCATATGGAAAAGCAAGAAGAATCCATGGAGGAAAGGGTAAGTGAAGGTAACAATTCCTATAAACCTCCAACTGATTTAAAATTCAATCATGCACATCCAATTGAGCAAGTTATAGGAAATGTGTATGAAGGTGTAAAAACTAGAAGGTCAAAGCAAAATGTGTGTGGACAATATGCTTTTGTATCCAAGATTGAACCTTCTAATATTGAACAAGCTCTTGATGATGAAAACTGGATTATAGCAATGCAAGAAGAGCTAAATCAATTTGAAAGAAATCAAGTTTGGCACCTTGTTCCTAGACCAAATGACTGTATTGTTATTGGCACCAAGTGGGTCTTTAGGAACAAATTAGATGAAAGTGGACTAGTAGTGAGAAACAAAGCTAGACTTGTGGCAAAGGGGTACTCACAAGAAGAAGGAATAGACTTTGAAGAATCCTATGCCCCGGTTGCTAGATTAGAGGCAATTCGCATCTTACTAGCTTTTGCATCTCACATGAACTTTAAATTGTTTCAAATGGATGTCAAAAGTGCATTTCTGAATGGTTATATAAATGAAGATGTATATGTTGAGCAACCACCTGGATTTGAAGAAAAAGATCAATCAAAGTATGTTTACAAATTAACCAAAGCATTATATGGACTAAAACAAGCTCCAAGGGCTTGGTATGATAGACTAAGCAAGTTTTTGATTGATCATAACTTTCAAAAGGGAAAGGTAGACACCACTCTGTTTATTAAGTACAATGGAAAGGATATATTAATCATTCAAATTTATGTTGATGATATTATTTTTGGTGCTACTAATGAAACTCTTTGCCAAGAATTTTCTGAGCTCATGCAGAAAGAATTTGAGATGAGCATGATGGGAGAGCTCGATTTCTTCCTTGGACTGCAAATCAAGCAACTAAATGAAGGAATCTTCATAAACCAGTCCAAATACATCAAGGAGATGCTCAAGAAGTTTGGCATGGAGAACAGCAAAGGAGCAAACACTCCCATGAGCTCCACAATCAAAATGGACAAAGATGAAAAGGGAAAATTAGTTGATATAAAAGTGTATAGAAGCATGATAGGTTCCTTATTGTATTTAACTGCTTCTAGGCCAGATATTTTGTTTAGTGTGTGTATGTGCTCTAGATTTCAATCATGCCCAAAAGAATCACACTTGGTAGCTGTGAAAAGAATTTTTAGATATCTAGTAGACACTACCAATTTAGGACTATGGTATCCAAAGGGCTCTAATTTTGATCTAATCGGCTACTCGGATGCGGATTTTGCTGGTTACAAAGTAGATAGAAAAAGCACTAGTGGAACATGTCAGTTTCTTGGAAGCATGTTGGTTTCATGGTTTTCAAGAAAACAAACTAGTGTTGCTCTATCTACGGCGGAAGCCGAATATATTGCCGCCGGGAGCTGTTGTGCCCAATTACTTTGGATGAAACAGCAACTTAGGGACTATGGCATGGATTTCAAAGATATACCTATCAAATGTGATAATACCAGTGCCATATGTCTAACCAAGAATCCAATCTTGCATTCTAGGACCAAACATATAGACCTTAGACATCATTTCATTAGAGAACATGTAGAAAATCATGACATATGTTTGGTGTATGTAAGAACTGAGGATCAAGTTG
Source organism: Annona cherimola (assembly GCA_030490835.1). Classification (NCBI taxonomy): domain Eukaryota; kingdom Viridiplantae; phylum Streptophyta; class Magnoliopsida; order Magnoliales; family Annonaceae; genus Annona; species Annona cherimola. Next base: position 125,509 of record JASFXW010000051.1, read on the forward strand.
CAGATATATTCACTAAACCCCTAGCAAAAGAAGCATTTTATAAGCTTAGAAATGACATGGGAATGCTTGAACTCACTTAAAGCATAAACTTAGGGGGAGCACCTGTTTAGGGGGAGCAATCCCACCTATCTCTTTCTTTACCCTCTAATCTTTTTGATATATTGACAAAAAGGGGGAGAGAGATTTAAGGAGAAGAAGAGTATTTGAGTTGAAAAATTGAGTATAAGTCTTTATGATTTAAAAGGGAGAGAGATGATTAAAGGGGAAAGAGATGTAAGAAGAGAAGAGTAAGAATGGGGAGAAGAGTAGGATATGTATATGCTCAAATGAATGCTTTGAATGTTTGCATAATGCAATATGAGCATATTTATTTAAATGAAAGGTATCCACTCAAATCGGTTTTGTCAATCATCAAAAAGGGGGAGATTGTTGGAAACATGAGGAAAACTAGCTAAATCTATGTTTTGATGATTAACAAATCAATTTGAGAAAGTCTTGGCTACTAACAAGTTTGTGAAAATGTTTAAGGAATAACCATTTGAGGAAAATCAAGTTAGGAAGGCCAAGTCGATCCCCAAGTCGACTCCAAGATCGACTTCAAACATGCAGAACGTCCAGAGCTGAAAACGGAAGAAGGGAAGGTGAAGTCGCAGGCCAAGTCGACTCCACCTGCGACTTGGGTAGCCAAGTCGCAAACGAAGTCGACCTCACCATCGACTTCAGTTGGGCGAAACCCTCCAGAGTTGAATTCGAAACAGCAGAATGCCGAAGTCGCACCCCAAGTCGACTCCAGGTGCGACTTGAGGTGAAGTCGCAGCCGAAGTCGACTCCGACATCGACTTCGATCGGGCAGAGGCGATTTTTCAGAAGATAAGCTGGAATGCATATTCAAGATGAAATCAAGTCATGAGTCCAAAGCGAAGCAAGGAGGTTGAATCAATCATGCAAGGGTCAAGCTCTTCAAGATTCACAAAGACTACAAGTAGGAGGAGCCATTCCAGAATCAAAAGGACTGAAGGAAGAAAGCTTAAGCATCTCGAAATTATTCAAGTTCAGAAAATCAACTGACGAGGTGAAGTCGCACACGAAGTCGACTCCACCTGCGACTTGGGTCAAGTCGTGAACCCAAGTCGACCCTGACTGGAACTTGAAGTTGCGACGGAGAAGCGAAGTCGCACCCGAAGTCGACTCCATCTGCGACTTGGGCGAAGTCGCATCCGAAGTCGACTCCACATGCGACTTGGGTCGCAACGGTCGGAATTAATTCGAACGTTGGCGCATTAAATGCGCGCCACCTACCTTCTAACGTTCGGATTCCCTCCAAAATTATAAATAGCATTCATGGTGGACGAGGGAAGTAGTTGGAAAACATTAAGTGAGCATAACTCCTATCTACAAGAGCATTAAGTGATCAAGCCAATCAAGAGAGGAAGAACTACACTTCAAAACTACAAGAGCTTCACTTCAGATTCTTCAAAGCCTACCACAAGTTCTTCTCTGCGCCAAACTGCTTCTACACATCTGTAAAGTGTAGATTTCTTTCATTGATTATTTGTTTGTATTAAACTTGATTTAGCTTGGGTAGCTAAGATCAAGTGATAGCAAAGTAGTGTGTGATTGGAGTGTGACTCATCACCTACTTGTGCTAGTTGTTGATGCCCCCTAGAGCTAGAATCTAGAAGAGAGCAAGTGGCTCTAGTTGTTGATGCCCCCTAGAGCTTTGAATCTAGAAGAGAGCAAGAGGCTCTAATTGTATTGAGAGAATACAATAGTGGAACCCAAGTCACAAGGTGTGTGAGCTTGGAAGAGTGGAGTAGGGAGGTTGCCCGAACCACTATAAAATCCTTGTCTACTTGCTTTTATTTCTGCTCTCTTTATTACTTTGCTTTCCATTCAGTTTCTTCATTAAAGGGGATTAATTCTACAAGGGGTTAAGTTTTTAAGTTACCAAAAGAAATTTTTAAGAACCCAATTCACCCCTCCCCTCTTGGGTTTTGCCATCTATTCGGGACCCAACACATTTGACCAAATCAATGGTTTAAGATCCTGATCATCATCAACCAATGGCTAGGATTAATTTAGCTTAAATTATTTAATTTTAAAAATCAAAAAAATAATAAAAAATAGGGCTGAATAGGGTGGCTGGAGCAGGCATAGGGTGGGCAGTTCTTGGCTCAAAGAAATTTTTAAAATTAAAAATAAATACCAATTTTTAATTAAATACCTCAAGCTAAGGGGGTAAAATCCAATTTGATGAAAAATTAAAAACTATAAATAGGGGGCAAGGTGAGAACGACCAAAGGCACTCCAAGCTTGAAAAATTCAAGCATTTCCACCCCAAACACGTTTTTGGCCTTTAGAGAAGGAAGGAGAAAGTTGGAGAGAAAAAGTGTGAGAAAAAGAGGCGTATCTCCACTTCGGGTAAGTGATTTCTACCCAAATTTCTTTTGGATGTTAAGTAGGGTAAAAACATGCTTAGATAATGCCTAAGCATGAGAAAAATAAGTATAGATATAATTCTTAAATGGAATTATGCCAAAACATCAAAAATTTGGAGCGAATATAGGGTATTCGGGAAGATAGCATATGATATGTGAAAATAATACTCCGAAATTGATTAATGATGATTTGGGATGTTTGATTATGATAAATATGATGTTGGAATGATGATATATTAATTTTATGATTTTTGAAATTAAGGATTATGCTTAAGTGAATTTATGTTGATTTTTAGTATATGGAGAATATGATTTTTTTCGCCAAGTAAATGATGATAAATTCAAAATGTATGAAATGTCCTATGATATACTAGGCATAAGCTATGTCATGGTATTTTTTATTTTTGGAAAAAATATCAATTTTTGGAACCCATAAACAGTAACCACGTCTCTGTGAACAGTAACCTCTTGTGAACAGTGGTTGCTACAGTAATCCGCTACAGGAATTTCCTACAGTAACAGCGTAATTTTGGGAAAATTTGAGATTTATTTTTATAAGGATGTGTGTGGATGGAATTTTTAAGAATTTATGGATAAAAATCCATATAAGGAAATAATGACCAAATATTTTTAAGGTTAACCTCTATAAGAAGTTATGGAGGAAAATAAGGTTATAAATGAATATAACATATGTATGATAAAGTATGTATATCCTTTTCACTTGTATAGGAATAGGAAAAGGAAAGGAAAGGATAAAGGATTCAGACTAAAGCAAAACAGAGGTAAGCAAGCAAACTTTTTGAAAAAAAGATTTTATATGTTTTATATTGCAACCATGGAATATGTCGGAATTGTTTTATTATAAGAAAATCCATATGGAAGTACGGAGAAATGTTAAGTTATGCGGAAACTGCTTTATCATAAGCAAATCCTTATAAGGAAAACTGTGAAAATGGTTGCATTATAATGGAAAAGGAAAATTTTGATTTCCAAATAATATTTGGTTTTATCAAATGAATTTAAAATGATTTATTAAAATGTTTTAAAGCAGATTTAAGGAAGGCCAACCGATAATCGATTTGAATGAAGATTTTTTTTAAGGTAATGACCAAAGGATCATACAAGTTTACAAAAATAACCCAGGTGTTCTGTGAACAAAGAATATGATATCATATAAGAAATGAATTAGGTGTTTGTATATCCTTTGTTCATGAAAATCTAGAAATGGGAAGAAAAGCATTTGCAAAATCTTTTGTCTTTAGATATTAAAATGTTTTCGAAATTGTTTTACCGCTCAAAATTTATTTAAAAACATTTTAGCAAAATTTTAAAATTACTATTTCTCAAATATTCCTTTAAATATTTTAAATGATTTAGAAATGTGTTATTTAAATATTTTCAAAATTATTTAAGGTTGGTCATCCTTACAAAATGTTTTTATTAACTTGTTAACTTGGGCTGTGCTAAGTTTTCAAGTTAGAAAAGGGAATACAGGCTGAGGTCTGTACTATTTTGAAATGACATGCTAGCATCAAGTTTTGAAAAGGAAAAGTCACAGACTAGGGTCTGTGGAGTTTTATAAAAAGCATGCTAGCATATGAATATGGAGAAAGAAATGTGCACATGAGTTATGTACTAGGTCTACTGTAGAGGATATGCAGACCGGACGCGGTTGCAAGATGGGCCCCCTCTACATAGGCCAAGTCGTTTCAAAAGGCGAAATGCTGGCGGCGCCCTCCCTGAAATGGGAGAAGAACACGGATAACTGCCTGGCTCACGAGTTATCAAATGAAATGGTTTCTCTCCTAAGGAGGAAAGGGTGATCGCTTGGTAAGTGTCACCTACCAGACGGACATAAACGTATTGCATGATGCATATGCTTGTTTTAAAAAGGTTTTATGGAAAATTTTTTAAAGACATGAGAATGTCCTTGAAAAAAGGAAGTTTTATGAAAAACGTTTTTATGTTCATGGAAAAGAGGCTTACATGTTAAGTTTGCAAGCATATGTTTTATGAAAAGTTTTATGAAAAGGTTTCCACTGGTTGATAGTAGAACACTTGATAAGGATCTATTATTGAATGGGAGAAATGCATTTAAATGAAAAAAAATGCTTGCTTACTGAGTTTCGACTCACGTTTTTCTTTTCAAACCATAGACAGGTACAACACAAGCCAAGAAGAAAAGGAAAAAGAAGGTATGAAGAAAATTTTATGATATGCTGATCTATATATGTATGACATGAACATATGATAAGGAGTTTTCAAATTATGTATGTATGAAATGATCAGGTTAAAATAACCTGTATTGTACAAAAATAAGTATGAATGTTATCAATGATAATTGAGATTTGATGATAAGTATGTGTCTTTATGTGATGAAAGAAAAGAAAAAGAAAAAAAATTTGGACGAGATCGAATTAACTACCCGCCGCGTGATCAGGGTAACAATCCTGATTCACACTTACCAATCGACAAGATCTTGGAGTAAGGACAATCGACAAGATCTTGAATAACAATTTAATTGTTATCATTCGTATAACCATTCAACCCTTAGGTTCATACACAGGTAGCTCATAGAAATTCATTCATCCTTGAATCTCCACCTATGCTCCTTGCCTCATTCCTCCTTTCACCTGTCTGTGGGTTTGGAAAACAAAACCTGAGTTGAAATTCAACTCAATAAGCAAGCATATATTTTTCAGGCAAATCATTTTGAAGGCAACCTTGTTTAAAAGTATTTTTCTCCATTCAGTAGAGACACTTAGCAAGTGATCAACTACCTACGGAGCAGAAATTTTTTCATAAAACTTTCATAAACTTTTAATAAACTTTGGATGTGCAAATTCATCATTTCCATTAATGACATTGTCCTTCATGTGACAGTACTCTAACACGAGGAACATTCTTTCATAGCATGGTCCTTTCCATCCTTGGCGCCAGACCTATCGACTTGGCAGCGTCAAGGAGGACTCCTTGTCCACTTACTACCTTGATTAGCCTAGTTGATTTCCATTCCATGCATGGCTTTTAGTCACCCCAGTATTATATACCCCTTACACACGAACTTGTCATTCTTATGTAGAGAATTCTTTGCACTATCCCTTTTTAAACATTATTTAAATGAAACATCATATAAATTCATGTTTCATCATATTTCATGCATAATTGCGAAACAGTAAGCAACCATTTATTTCAATAGAAATAACATTTCAATACGCATATAGACAAGGAATGATCATCCTTAAATACCTTAGAAAGCATTTAAAATGAAACTCATTTAGAAAGCTTCTTGCTTACCTTGTTTGTTTAGCTTTCCGTCTCGCTTATCTCTTTTCCTTTGTCTATACATATAAGAATGACATAGCATTCATATACTTTCCATTTGCTTGCTTAGTTTTCCAACCTATAATCCATTAACATACATAACCCACTCAAATTCCAAGTCGGGTATACATACATTGCACTCACTTGTGCATCATACCATTCATTCCTTATTGTGTTTTAAATCCTTATTTAAGGTAAACACATAATTATCATTCATATCTCAACATATAGGGATTTATATCTCCTAGTAACTATTTTTCATGCATTTTCCATTTTTCCAACGTCAATGCTTATTCTAAGCACATAAGTGACGTTTTAAGCTTCATAACTTAATCTCAAAATTTGAGACAATCAATCCTTATTCATACAACAACTTCCTCATGCATTTTATCACATACTCATGCATATTTTTCGTTTTAGCAAGTTTACATAAATCACATATCTTCCATTTACACATATGCTCTACATATGTTCAACATACAACACATATTATGTGTTTCTTAAATTTTCTTAACACAGAAAATTTCACCTATTTTTATCATCATTAAACCCCTTAATTAACATTTAATTTAGGGTCTAATTTCGGATTTTCAATCCATTCATCATAGGGTTCCAAAACAGCAACGTTAGGACCCTTTTTCATCCTTTCAACGCCTCTTTCATGACTTAAATCTTAACAGATTTTTAAGCCATAATTTTTAGCAACTAAACATACTTTTATTAACCCAAATTTAATTTATTATCACATATTTAAAATCCATAATCTAGTCACTTCCAAAACAGAAACATCTTAAGCATGTACGGTATCCATTTTGACCCGTTTTGACGTGTCCATACATATATCCTTAAAATCAGATTTAGGGCATATCATTCAAAATCCTATTTGACACTCAAAGTACCTTAAAAATAGGGTATTTTACCCTCCATAACATCCATAAATCATTTCATTACAATCAGCAACAAAATTATATGGAAAGCACTCGTTTTGGCCCCCATTTGGACATCTCATATCCATACCCTAAAAAATCAGATTTAGGGAAAACTAATCCAGCCCACTTTTGCCATCCAAAGGGTCCTTAATTTAGATTAATTTAACATAAAATTCATCCATAAACAACTTGAGTGCTTCCTTGTATCATTTTTAACCCAAAAATGGAGAAATCGGGTCATTTCTTGAAACTTAGGGTTTCATATTTGTTAAAATCATCAAAAAATGCTTAAATCATCATATGTAATTGAAAATAACATGAATTACATCCAAATAAACATGCTCAAATCATACAGCAACTTAGTTTAGGGTTTTGATATTTTCCAAGTTGGCTTTCATCTCAAAATTTAACCTAAACTTCCATTTTCACTCTCTTGAACTCTTGATTTCATTTAAATCTTTCAAAAATCATTCAATCCATGTATCAAAGCATTATAACTCATCCTTTAAGATTTCTTTATGAACCATATTCATAGATCATGATTTGAGAGAAGAAACTTAGGATTAAAGCATTCAAAACTTGAAATATACTTACTTGAATCGAATCAAACTTGAATCCAAACTTTCCTAGCTTGAATCCCTTTCTTTCCTCCCCTTTTTTCTTCTCCTTTTCTCCTCTTTTTCTCCTCCTTCCTTTCTGCTTGGGACGTTTAAGGGCTGCCTTGGTTTGGGGATTTTCTCCTTGAGATTTTTCTCTCTCTAACCTCCCCAAATGGAACGTCCATATGCCCCTTATATACCCTTCATTTTCCAGATTTTTGGGCCTACTTTGCCACCTCATTTGGTGGGTAATTAATGGGTATCTTATCCCTTGATGTGTTGGCTAACTCATAAACAAGTAAAATAGACATTTATCTTATAAAAATCAGCAAATCAAAGCACTTAAATGAGCTACTTAGCTCCTCCCCAAGTAGACGTCCACATGGCTGCCTTCCATGGCTTTCTTGGCCACCAAGTCTCCTTTAATTTATGAACATTTACATGTCCTATCTCCCTTAGCATAGCTAGGTTTTGACTTGGTTTAAAAAAAAATCAAAAAAATCCTAGTGTATGACCCCTTGGACGTCCACCATGTGCCACCTTTCAAGCCTCCTTGAGGCTAGCTCATTAGCCCTTTAATTCAAGCATTAATGCATGGGATTTATCATGGATTTTGTGATTTAAGATAATTCACAAAATCAAGCTCAAAAAACCACCTTTTGACACCTCATATGGAGCATTTACTCAAGCCATTAAACCACTTACTTTTTTATTAAATGTTATGGTACTTTTGGGTGCACAAAGTCAATGCTACTCACCTTTTTCTAATTAAGAACTTTTCTATGGTAATTATCTTAATCCAATCCATCCATACCAAAGATTTCATAATTTTATTCCATCGTTTCAAATTTCATCTCAAACCGACGTTTCTACGTCAAGTTATGAACTTTTGAAATTTCCTTTGGAGTGTGAGATCAAAATACCTATAAATAAATAATTATCACCTTAATATCATCACTTGTGCCTTAATCCAATCCACACATAAGTTTGAGCCCAAAATCATGAGCTTACCTTTCAAATTTCATCTCATTTCGCCAAGTTATGAATTTTCTATGATTTTCAACATAATTCCATAATTCCCATTTTAATCTCCATTAATTAAATCATGGAAATTAAAATAAATATTCATGCCTCATTAGCATATCCTAATCCTCATTAAGCCTCTTTAGTCATCTTGACTCACTTTGGGCTTTGGCGATTAGTCTTAATCACCATTCTTAATTGCAAACTAGGGTTTGCAAAATTCGTAAATTCATAAAAATCATCCAAAATTCATTTAAATAACACCTGTGTTATATTTAAAGACCTACTTAGGTTTGGGTATCACATAACATGACCGTATGCTCATAACCAAAGCCCATTGTCATTGATGAAATGATAAAGATGGATTTATATATGGATGTTGAGGGAGTCGTAGCCCATATTAATCAATTAAGTCTACAGCCGACCATCCTAGATGAGATTAGACAAGCTCAATGAAACACATCTGCTACTAGTTTTCTTTATATTTAAGTACCTGCTATGAAAGGGGAATTGCCAAATTTCATTGTGGATAATGATGTCATTATTATATTCAAAGGTGGATTAGCCATTCCTCAACGAGATTTGATGATTGTAAAGATTTTGAAAGAAGCCCACTATAGTCCTTATTCCATCCATCCCGGTAAGACGAAGATGTACTAGGACCTAAAGACATAGTATTAGTGAGACGGAATGAAAAATGATGTAGCATAATTTGTGGCTAAATGTTTAATGCAATAGCAAGTCAAGAGAAAATATTAGAGATCGAACCGATTATTACGACCAATTTGGTTGCCAACTTAGAAGTGGGAATAGATTAGCATAGATTTTATTGACGGTTTACCTCGGAACTGTGCTGGATATGATAATACTAGGATCATTGCGGAGAGATTGTCGAAGTCAAATCACTTTATTGCCATCAATATTACTAAAGAGAAGCTAGCTTAGATCTACCACAAGGAGATGACCCGATTACATGGAGTTTGTAATTTCATTATCTCTCATCGAGGTTCCATTTTTACCTCCTAACTTTGGAAAGTATTGCACATCGCAATAGGGACTATTGAAGTTATGTTCCACCTTCCATCCCCAGACAAACGGGCATACCAAGATGGTCAACTAACAATTAAAAGATTGTGACAAGCTTGTGTCATGGATTAGAAGAGTATATGGAATGAATACCTATTATTGGCTAAATTTGCAAACAACAACAGCTACCGCTCCAACATAAAGATGACCCCATTCAAAGCATTATATGGGTGCAAATGCAAATCACCTCTATGCCGGGATGCAGTAGTTGAAGCTTCTATTTTAGGGCCTTAGATGATTACTGACATGGAGGAAAAAGTTACTAAGATCAGGGAAAGGTTTTCACCACCCAGTCAAGGTAGAAAATTTATGCAAGTACTTGACGTAGGCTCCTAGAATTTATAGCGGGGGAACAAAATGTTCTTCCGAGTTTCCTCGGTGAAGGGGGTAGCCAGCATCAAGGGGAAGCTGAGTCTTAGATATATTGGTTCCTATGAAACCTAAAGAAAGTTGGGAAGGTTGTGTACCACTTAACACTCCCACCAACATTGGTCTATGTATATAACTTGTTTCACATATCTTCCTTACAAAAGTGCAACAAATCGGGCTTGAAATTGTAAAATTTCAAAATAGATGTTGTGCATAACAAATAATATAAAGAGATGCAAACCGTAAAATGTTAAAAAAATCCAGTCACGCATCGGCCAAGTGAATCCAAGTGTGGCAAAAATCAAACAAGCTTTTTCTAGAATAAAATAAATAATTAATTAATTAATTGCAAAAATTAAGACAATAAGGTGGTTTATTATGCCCCATTGATAGAAGATTTTTGGAACTTATTAATGAAGAATGATGACCTATTTTACATCAAAGCGAGAGATATTTAGGAGAAAAAGAGATTGGAGTAATGAGTAAATCGAACTGATCCTATACATCAATCACGATCATGCAAGTTCGTATTTGTTTATTTTTATATTTTTATTAAATTCAACAAGGATTAAGGGTACAGATCTATCTAGAACATTGAATTTGGAAGATTAATTTCAAATTTGATGGATGCAGTTTGTGTCCATAAACATCAATTTTATTAAATCTTATTATGAATAGTTTTAATTCAAGGATTGTTGGGGTTTTTGATATTGGTGGATGAACCATGATCAGAGTCTATTATTTAAGAAAATTCTACTTAGAATTTGATCAAAAGTGGCCCAAACAGATCATTTTTTAATAGACAGCCAAAAGATGATCTCAATCATTAAATCCATAATTTTGAGCACAATTTGGATGATCCAAATAGTTACACATGCGTAAAATTCAATTTTCCATAAAGATATGATGTTAGATCATGTGTGAGCATCCTTATGGATGGTAGATTTGAGAATTTTCAAGTTGTCACATTAATAGATGTATTAACAAAAATTGTTATCAGTTGATTTAGATCATTAAAAGTTTAATTAAAAATGTACTTTGATGATCTAAACCATTGGGTCAGGACTACATAATTGATATGCTATGATCTATGTGTTACATTTATAATTAGAACTGTGATTAGTGGTTTAGATTAGCAATCATAATACTTTACAAGTTAACTTATATAACCCATGCGATAGATCTGGAAGCAAAAAGAAAATTATATAAGCAATAGTTTTTTACAATCTCACTACAAGTGCATGGGTCGTAGATTGTAATATACAAAATAAAATATCGATTCATAGGGAATTCGGGTCTTAAAACTTCATTTTAAACACTTTCTTATTGAATATTTAGAGTGAAATGAATAGAAAAATAGAAAAGTTGAAAAGAAAATAGAACTTAAAATTTCGAACAAATATTAGAAAGCACGAATGAGAGTACCTAGGATTAGGGTTTCACATGCGTCTTTTGCAATGGGTAGTGGTGTAGTTATTTAATTCGGATATCGTGTGTTAAAGGAGAACAGACCTTAAATATCCTTGCTCATTCTCTCAAAACATACAAGGTGTAACCCTAATCTATTCTTAACTATTTATTCTCATGGGGATAAGTCAATTAGGATTCATTAAGTTCTGTGATTGTTCATGGATTTCTCAAGGTCATCATACCTATTCTCATGGTCTAAGATTTCTAGGTTTAATATCTTGATTATCGTTTATTAAACTTCCACCTCTCAGTTTTATTACCTAATATATATGGGATCATTGCCAAAGTGGGAGCTCAAACACTAAGCTAACATTAAATCATAAGATATTAAATTAACAATAATTTTCTCCATAAATAAAACAAAATTACACACCACGCTACATTGTACATGTGCTACATCCTAAAACTTAGATTAAGAGTTTAGCCAAGCATGTTTAAGTTCAAAATACAATTAAAATCTAAATCCATATCAAATAAGACAATTAAAATAAAAAGGAAAAGAAGAAAGAAAAGTTTATTGGTTGGAAGCTCCGATGGTGTGTGGCCCGCTCTACATAATTTGTCATTCCGTCTCTTTCCTCGTGCTCTTCGTCTTCTCTTCCCCTTTGCTCGCTCTCGCTCTCTCTCTCAATTTTTCTTCCGTGGATTTTCTGTGCAATTTTCTCCTTTAGCCACAACCCTTTTTATAAGTGTGGTTAAAGCATAGATAGCATACTGCATTTCCGTATATTTAAGCATGTGTGTTAGGATTGTTTTACATATCCTAATTGCGCATGAGCTTTGACTTGCATGGGCGGCTGCAAGGATGGATATCCCACATGATCACAAAAATATTGGACGCCCATATAAAAGGCTAGGTGGTGGAAGCTTTTTTTTTTTATTTGAGTATATTTACAACATATCTCAACACATATCACATTCAAAGTTTTGAGACAATTCTAACAATATTTCTAAAGGGAGACCACCAGCTCCCAAATATTAAATGGGGAGACCACCAGCTCCCAACCGAACAAGGAGGACCACACATGCCCCATGGAAATTTTTTGTTCGAAATCCCATGCGGGATTCGAACACGTGACGGGCGGAAACGAAAGTTTTCGTTCCGCGCCCGTCGACCAAACAGGCGGTGGAAGCTTGATTTGCTTTAGTTGGCAACTAAATCTGCCTTGCTTGGACAGATAATAGGAAATGGAAAGCTGTTGCCATTTAGACGCATGGCTGGGATCTCATGGGCTACGTGGATGGCTTGGATTAATTCAAAGGTCGGTGCGCTGTTGCACATGATTTAGCTGCTGGATTTCAGCTTTGAGTGGAACGACTGGATTTAAAAGCTGCTGAAAATAACATGATCTGCATGGTGAGAATGGACGTTCTTGGATTAATAGGGCGGTGTGGATTTATTGGGACGGCTGGGATTTTGAGATAAGCGGATAGCTTGGACGTCAACAGCTTGGATCTCTTTGATTTGCATGTTGGATGTTGTATTGATTTATATGGGATAGTTGAATGGCTACGATTAAAATTTGGGCGTTGCAAATCTGAACGTGATGGAATGGTGGTGGGCCTTGATCTCTGGCTGTTGATTTCCTGGATGGATTGAACTCTGTTTCTGGACAACTTGGATACATGGATCTGAAGTACGTTAAAATCCTTGGACGACTGAGATTAGCTTGCTGATTTGACGTGAACGGTGATGATCTGTGGGGCCCACTTGCTGAAATTTATTTTCCTGCATAAAATAAATATTTTAAATTATTAATTGATCACATTAATAGACAAGTGGTTAAAATATTAACATTATTTGAAGCGTAATTCTTACAACAATTATTTTTAATATCAAACACCTTTGATTTGTGGCAATAAACACATTTGATTTTGTGGCAACAAATACAAAAATTTTAATTTCAAGCCAAAAAATCATAAAACTATTTAAGTAACTTAAAATTAATATTTAATACCCAAATGTTGCAAATACACATTTTTTAAAAATTTCACTTTAAACTCATATAATTATCCATCGAATTAGTATAAAATGCCCACAAAATATATTATTAATTGCCAATTATCATTGTATATGAATTTTTAACATGAAAAATTTTCAAAGAGCTGATAATGTTTCGATTAATCAATGACCAAAATTTGATGTCAAAATGTTGTAGTTTTTAAATTAAAAATATTAAGAAATCAGCTTGTGCATTTACTTTAAAATTAAAAATATTAAGAAATCAGCTTGTGCAAAGTAAATGACGGGTAAAAAATTAGTTGTCTTCAATTTTTTTATAATTTGCATATAAGGAATTTGGAGATGAAAATTTTCTATGATATAAATTACACTTTGAATATCACTTAAAAATATAAAATAAATTTGAAGATGAGATAAATATGGGAAAAAATAATATGTTATGAACCAACACTAAATATAAATCCCTGTCTAGTAGAATTAAAATAAATAAAGAAATATAAATAAAATTATTTTTTACTAAAATTATTTTATTTAGTTAATTTATGTACTTATTGATTTATGATAAAAAATTTAGCCTTAAAATCCTTGATTACATTATAAAGAAAAATCAAGCTAATTCGTTGTGTCTAATTTTAGTTGTATAAAGAGATTGAGGAATAATTAAAAAATAAATTGCGATGATAAAAAATGATATAATTAGTTAAAATATGTAATTATTTACTTAATTTGTATGAAAATTTTCATAAAATATTGAAAAAAATTTAGAAATTAAATTGGATAAGAATATATTGTTAAAGTATAGTATGATCAAGGAAGGCCCATCTATACTCATATTGTATTTTAGAAGAAAATTAATTATTTTTTGATAATTAATCATATAGTTATTTTAAAGAATACTCAAATATAACTAACTAGTTAATTTAGGAAGTGATATTTGATGGCTAAGGATGTGAGATCATTTAGGTTATATGAGAGACAATATTTTAAGTAAACTACTAGATTAAGGTCTATACGAGTATCCACACATCTTAGAGTAAATGATTCTATTCAATCATGGTTAAAAATGATATTTTAAATATTAATTAGGGAAATGTCATTTTTTCGGCATAAAAAACTAAAGATAAATGAGTATTGCAATAAAAGGATTAGATAGAATTTATCTAAAGTAAACAAAGCTTTTTTCTCTTTTTTTGAATTTATATTTGTATTATAATATATAGTTACAGGCATGCATATTTTGTATGTCATTGTTTTTTAATTTTTGAATGAATAAATATGATAAATTACATTGATGTATTTTGATGTTGAGTTTGACCTTTATTCATGCTAACATTATGCATTATGAGATTAGCATATATTACTTGGGTTATTGACATATTTTTGAGCCATGACTGTAGTTATAAATTTGTGAAGTGTTGTTGTTATACTGTCGGTGACAACAATTGGTGCATTTTGACCAAGGATTAGGATGTAAAAGAATGGGTGGCATCAATTCAAACCTACCTGTCTAACCATTATGGATTCATCGGGCTGCAAACCTGATTTGTCTGACCCTTATGATTTAATTAATGTATATTGTAAACTAGTCTATAGGACTAGTGGCCCTCAATGTAATGGTTGGGGCCGGAGCTATTCATATAATATGGTTTGGCTTGGCTGTGGTTGTGTAACGAGCACAGTAAGATATAGATACATCTCTGATTTGGATAAAGATGTTTCTTGTTCGATCCATGTTGTCATAGTTTGGTCATTCATGTTAAGCAGAGTTGGCTACTCATGTTATGTTGTATTGGTCATCTGGTTACACAACAGGCATGATTTCGGGGTGAGATGCTGAAATTTGTTGGAAACATGAGGAAAACTAGCTAAATCTATGTTTTGATGATTAACAAATCAATTTGAGAAAGTCTTGGCTACTAACAAGTTTGTGGAAATGTTTAAGGAATATTCATTTGAAGAAAATCAAGTATGGAAGCCAAGTCGTATACCAAGTCGACTCCAAGACCGACTTCAAGCATCCAGAGTTGAAAATGGGAGAAGAACAAGTGAAGTCGCAGGCCAAGTCGACTCCACTTGCGACTTGGGAAGTCAAGTCGCAGACGAAGTCGACTCCAACATCGACTTCAAGCATCCAGAGTTGAAAAGAGTAAACGGACATGATGAAGTCGCAGCCGAAGTCGACTCAGACATCGACTTCGCTCAGGCAGACGGAAAACTTCAAATGACAAGTTCTGGATTACTTGATTTCAAGCCAAACTAAATGAAGATGAAGATCAAGGCAACATAGATACTCAAGCTGAAACATTTGAAGACAAATCCAAGTACAAGCAAGAAGCATAAACTCAATCATTCAAATCAAGAAGATATCTAAGATTACATGAGTCAAGATTCAAGATGAATCAAAGTCAAGATTTTCAAGATTCACAAAAGTTCGTGAAGCCATCTGACGAGGTGAAGTCGAAGCCGAAGTCGACTCCACCTGCGACTTGGGTCAAGTCGGAACCCAAGTCGACCCGACCTGAGACTTGGAGTTGCGAGCAGAAGGCGAAGTCGCACCCGAAGTCGACTCCATCTGCGACTTGGGCGAAGTCGCATCCGAAGTCGACTCCACATGCGACTTGGGTCGCAACGGTCGGAATTAATTCGAACGTTGGCGCATTAAATGCGCGCCACCTACCTTCTAACGTTCGGATTCCCTCTAAAATTATAAATAGCATTCATGGTGAACGAGGGAAGAAGAAGAGAATCATTAAGTGTGCTTAACTACTACATTCAAGAGCTCTAAAGAGATCAAGCCACTCAAAGAAGAAGAACTCTGCTTCAAACTGCAAAAAGCTCATCGTCTGAATCTTCAAAGCCTATTCTTCAAGTTCTTCTCTGCGCTAAAGTGTTGCTACACATCTGTAAAGTGTAGATTTCTTTCTTTGTTTATTTGTTTGTGTTGAACTTGATTTAGCTTGCGTAGCTAAGATCAAGTGGTAGCAAAGTAGTGTGTGATTGGAGTGTGACTCATCACCTACTTGTGCTAAGTGTTATATGCCCCCTAGAGCTAGAATCTAGAAGAGAGCAAGAGGCTCTAGTTGTTGATGCCCCCTAGAGCTTTGAATCTAGAAGAGAGCAAGAGGCTCTAATTGTATTCGTGGAATGCAATAGTGGAACCCAAGTCACAAGGTGTGTGAGCTTGGAAGAGTGGAGTAGGGAGGTTGCCCGAACCACTATAAAAATCTGCGTCTATTTTATTTCTGCTTTCTATATTGCTTTGCTCTCCATTTTGTTTCTTCATTTAAGGGGATTGAACTCACAAGGGGATAAGTTACCGAAGAAATTTTTAAGAACCCAATTCACCCCTCCCCTCTTGGGTTTTGCCATCTATTCGGGACCCAACAAGTGGTATCAGAGCAGGTCTTTGAATTGAATCAAAGAGATCTATTATCATGGCATCCCAATCTACTTCCGTTCCCGCTTTTGCCGAGGGCCAATCTTTTACAAGGCCACCATTGTTTGATGGGAACAACTTTGGTTATTGGAAGCTTCGTATGAAGCAACTCATTATGGCTACCGATATGGACTCTTGGATTGCAATCCAAGACGGTGTAATCTTGCCTATAGATGAAAGAGCTTCCAAGTGGACCGAAGAGGAAGTTAGAACCGTCAAGAGCAATGCCAAGGCAATGAATTCTTTATTTTGTGCTCTTACGGCTTCGGAGTATGATAGAGTATCTTCTTGTTTGACTGCAAAAGAGATATGGGATACTCTAACATCCATTTATGAAGGAACCTCCCAAGTCCAAGGGACTAGGAGAAACATTTTGATTGGAGAGTTTGAAAATTTCAGAATGCTAGACACGGAAAATATTTTTGAAATGTTTGCAAGATTTTCTAAGATTACTAATGCTCTCAAAGGTCTTGGAAAAGCTATCTCTGAATCCGAACAGGTGATGAAGATACTAAGAGCTCTACCGGATTCATGGACTCCAAAGATTACAGCTATTGAAGAAGCCAAAGACCTCAACACTCTAAAGCTAGAAGATCTAATTAGCTCACTAATGTCACATGAGCTAATTAAGAGAAGAAACGAAGAGAATCATAAAGGGAAGAAAATCATTGCATTAAAAGCGGCACGCAACTCAGATGAGTCTACCTCCTCGTCTAACAATGGTGATGAAGATATTGCACTTCTTACTCACAAGTTTCGAAAATTTGTGAGAAAAGAAAAGAACATTAAAGACTTCAAAGAAAGACCACAAAAAGAAAAGAAGAAGGAGGTTACAAAATGCTACCGATGCGGGGGGCGTAGGACATATGCAAGCTCAATGTCCTACACCAGAAGAAAGGCCAAAGGAGAGTCATGAAAGAAGAAAATACCAAAGGCCAAGAGGAAGAGGCATGTTCGTCAACGAGGAGACTTCATCAACATGCAGCTCTTCAACCGATGACAACGATGCGGCCAACTGTGCAAGAATATGCCGCGTAGCACAAATCGAACAAGAAGAAGAACTGCTATGCTTGAACACGACGGAAGTTTTGGAAGATCAATCTACCTCAACAAAATACACAGAAAGTGAAGAGGTAACTTCCAAACCTTGCTATTCTCAATCAAGTTATTCTTCTTTTCAAAATTGCCTCAAATGTGCTGAATTAGAAGAACTACAAACTGCCTATGATTCATTATATGAGGAAATCAAAAAGCTAGGAAACAAGTTGACCTCAAAGAAACAACAATGCAACTTTGTTATTATTGAAAATGGAAAACTAGCTGAAAAATCAACAAAACTGAAAGAAGAAAATGAATCATTGTTGAAAGAAGTAGAGAAACTGAAAAAGGAGAACAAATCCTTAAATGAATCATTAGTAAAGTTCTCTAATCCAGGAGAAAGTGTAAAGATGTTTCTGAACATGACCTCACAAAAGGATAAAAGAGGTCTTGGGTACAATACATTTGAGCAAAAAGAAAGTGGCAAATCAAATGTGCCAAAACTTGGAAAATATCAAACTGCACCAATTTATAAGCCACAAAGGAGAAATGTTATGTGGACAAAAAGGGCAACATTTGAACCAAAATATACTTGGAGGCCTACTCCTAGATTACCAATGGCTTGCAATTTCTGCAACAAGATGGGTCATAAAGCCTACAAATGTAATTTTAAGAAATTGTATGACCATGGTGCAAGACTAGTTTGGGTTCCAAGAAACACAAGATTTGGGCTTTCTAAGATAGAGCAACAAAGGTTGAATAATATTACTAACCCAAATGGACCCATAAAATGGGTACCAAAGAGATAAGAATTATTTGATTATTTTTCAGATTTGTTTAAAGGCAAAGGCAAACAATGTATGGTTCATGGATAGTGGTTGTTCAAGGCACATGACCGGAGAAAGGAGTTTATTCCATAAACTTAAGCCTTGCAACGATGGAACGGTTTCCTTTGGAAATAATGAGAAAGGTAAAATCAAAGGTAAAGGAAATATTTACAGTAGCTTAAATGCATGCATGGAGGATGTTTTGTTTGTTGAAGGACTCAAGCATAACTTAATGAGCATTAGCCAATTATGTGATAAAGGATATGAGGTTGTGTTTGAATCATCTATATGCAATGTATTTGATGGTGAACATATCATGTTTAGTGGAAAAAGACATGGAAATGTATATTTGGTTTCACTTGATGAACTAAATGGTCAATGTCTAATGGCCATTGATAATGATCCATGGGTTTGGCATAAAAGGCTTGGGCATATAAACATGAGAAACATAAAGACCCTATGGAAAAAGAGTTTGGTAGATGGCTTGCCTAAGTTGAAATATGACAAAAATAAATTATGTAAGGCATGTCAATTATCTAAACAACCAAAGATGTATTTTTCTACCAAAAAGGAGATTTCCACCACTAGGCCACTTGAATTGCTACACATGGATCTATATGGGCCATCCAACATTTTAACCATTGGTGGAAAGAAATATGTATTTGTAATTGTTGATGACTTTTCAAGATTCACATGGATAATTCTTTTAGCTAGCAAAGATGAAGCCTTCTCTATGTTTGCAACGTTTGTAAACTTGGTGAAAAATGAAAAACAAAGTACTATTATGACTATAAGAAGTGACCATGGTGGTGAATTTGAGAACAAACGATTCATAAAATTATGTAATGAAAAAGGAATTCACCACACATTTTCTGCACCAAGGACTCCACAACAAAATGGAGTAGTGGAGAGGAAAAATAGAACTATACAAGAGATGGCTAGAACTATGCTAAATGAGAGCAAATTATCTAAGAAGTTTTGGGGTGAAGCTGTAAGTACAGCTTGTCATGTATTGAATCGAGTTACCATCAGAGCAATCTTGAAAAAGACCCCATATGAGCTATGGAAAGGAAGGAAACCAAACATATCTTATTTTCATGCTTTTGGATGCACATGTTATGTTCTGAACAATGGAAAAACCAACTTGCGAAAACTTGATGCTAAAAGTGATGAAGCAATATTTCTTGGTTATTCATCAAATAGCAAAGCATATAGAGTTTTCAATAAACGAAACCAAGTGGTAGAAGAATCCATACATGTTATTTTTGATGAAACTAATACATGCTTTAAAAGAAAAGATGATCTAAGTGATGCAGATGACATAACAAGCAATCTTGAAAAATTGCATATGGAAAAGCAAGAAGAATCCATGGAGGAAAGGGTAAGTGAAGGTAACAATTCCTATAAACCTCCAACTGATTTAAAATTCAATCATGCACATCCAATTGAGTAAGTTATAGGAAATGTGTATGAAGGTGTAAAAACTAGAAGGTCAAAGCAAAATGTGTGTGGACAATATGCTTTTGTATCCAAGATTGAACCTTCTAATATTGAACAAGCTCTTGATGATGAAAACTGGATTATAGCAATGCAAGAAGAGCTAAATCAATTTGAAAGAAATCAAGTTTGGCACCTTGTTCCTAGACCATATGATTGTACTATTATTGGCACTAAGTGGGTCTTTAGGAACAAATTAGATGAAAGTGGACTTGTAGTGAGGAACAAAGCTAGACTTGTGGCAAAAGGATACTCACAAGAAGAAGGAATAGATTTTGAGGAATCCTATGCCCCGGTTGCTAGATTGGAAGCAATTCGCATCTTACTAGCTTTTGCATCTCACATGAACTTTAAATTGTTTCAAATGGATGTCAAAAGTGCATTTCTGAATGGTTATATAAATGAAGAGGTGTATGTTGAGCAACCACCTGGATTTGAGGAGAAAGATCAATCAAAATTTGTGTACAAGTTGACCAAAGCATTATATGGATTGAAACAAGCTCCAAGAGCTTGGTATGATAGACTAAGCAAGTTTTTGATTGATCATAACTTTCAAAAGGGAAAGGTAGACACCACTCTGTTTATTAAGTACAATGGAAAGGATATATTAATCATTCAAATTTATGTTGATGATATCATTTTTGGTGCTACTAATGAAACTCTTTGCCAAGAATTTTCTGAGCTTATGCAGAAAGAGTTTGAGATGAGCATGATGAGAGAGCTAAACTTCTTCCTTGGACTGCAAATCAAGCAACTAAATGAAGGAATCTTCATAAACCAGTCCAAATACATCAAGGAGATGCTCAAGAAGTTTGGCATCGAGAACAGCAAAGGAGCAAACACGCCCATGAGTTCCACAATCAAAATGGACAAAGATGAAAAGGGAAAATTAGTTGATATGAAAGTGTATAGAAGCATGATAGGTTCCTTATTGTATTTAACTGCTTCTAGGCCAGATATTTTGTTTAGTGTGTGTATGTGCTCTAGATTTCAATCATGCCCAAAAGAATCACACTTGGTAGCTGTGAAAAGAATTTTTAGATATCTAGTAGACACTACCAATTTAGGACTATGGTATCCAAAGGGCTCTAATTTTGATCTAATCGGCTACTCGGATGCGGATTTTGCTGGTTACAAAGTAGATAGAAAAAGCACTAGTGGCACATGTCAGTTTCTTGGAAGCATGTTGGTTTCATGGTTTTCAAGAAAACAAACTAGTGTTGCTCTATCTACGGCGGAAGCCGAATATATTGCCGCCGGGAGCTGTTGTGCTCAATTACTTTGGATGAAACAGCAACTTAGGGACTATGGCATGGATTTCAAAGATATACCTATCAAATGTGATAATACAAGTGCCATATGTCTAACCAAGAATCCAGTCTTGCATTCTAGGACCAAACATATAGACCTTAGACATCATTTCATTAGAGAACATGTAGAAAATCATGACATATGTTTGGTATATGTAAGAACAGAGGACCAAGTTGCAGATATATTCACTAAGCCCCTAGCAAAAGAAGCATTTTATAAGCTTAGAAATGACATTGGAATGCTTGAACTAACTTAAAGCATAAACTTAGGGGGAGCACCCATTTAGGGGGAGCTAACCCACCTATCTCTTTGATTACCCTCTAATCTTTTTGATATATTGACAAAAAGGGGGAGAGAGATTTAAGGAGAAGAAGAGTATTTGAGTTGAAAAATTGAGTAGAAATCTTAATGATTAAAAAGGGGAGAGAGATGATTAAAAGGGAGAGAGATGATTAATGGGGAGGAGAGTATGATATGCTTACATGATATTTGAATGTTCTGTTTGCATGAGCATAAGCATGATTTTAAAATGCAATATGAACATATTATTTTTAATGAAAGGTATCCACTCAAATCAGTTTTGTCAATCATCAAAAAGGGGGAGATTGTTGGAAACATGAGGAAAACTAGCTAAATCTATGTTTTGATGATTAACAAATCAATTTGAGAAAGTCTTGGCTACTAACAAGTTTGTGGAAATGTTTAAGGAATATTCATTTGAAGAAAATCAAGTATGGAAGCCAAGTCGTATACCAAGTCGACTCCAAGACCGACTTCAAGCATCCAGAGTTGAAAATGGGAGAAGAACAAGTGAAGTCGCAGGCCAAGTCGACTCCACTTGCGACTTGGGAAGTCAAGTCGCAGACGAAGTCGACTCCAACATCGACTTCAAGCATCCAGAGTTGAAAAGAGTAAACGGACATGATGAAGTCGCAGCCGAAGTCGACTCAGACATCGACTTCGCTCAGGCAGACGAAAAACTTCAAATGACAAGTTCTGGATTACTTGATTTCAAACCAAACTAAATGAAGATGAAGATCAAGGCAACATAGATACTCAAGCTGAAACATTTGAAGACAAATCCAAGTACAAGCAAGAAGCATAAACTCAATCATTCAAATCAAGAAGATATCTAAGATTACATGAGTCAAGATTCAAGATGAATCAAAGTCAAGATTTTCAAGATTCACAAAAGTTCGTGAAGCCATCTGACGAGGTGAAGTCGAAGCCGAAGTCGACTCCACCTGCGACTTGGGTCAAGTCGGAACCCAAGTCGACCCGACCTGAGACTTGGAGTTGCGAGCAGAAGGCGAAGTCGCACCCGAAGTCGACTCCATCTGCGACTTGGGCGAAGTCGCATCCGAAGTCGACTCCACATGCGACTTGGGTCGCAACGGTCGGAATTAATTCGAACGTTGGCGCATTAAATGCGCGCCACCTACCTTCTAACGTTCGGATTCCCTCCAAAATTATAAATAGCATTCATGGTGAACGAGGGAAGAAGAAGAGAATCATTAAGTGTGCTTAACTACTACATTCAAGAGCTCTAAAGAGATCAAGCCACTCAAAGAAGAAGAACTCTGCTTCAAACTGCAAAAAGCTCATCGTCTGAATCTTCAAAGCCTATTCTTCAAGTTCTTCTCTGCGCTAAAGTGTTGCTACACATCTGTAAAGTGTAGATTTCTTTCTTTGTTTATTTGTTTGTGTTGAACTTGATTTAGCTTGCGTAGCTAAGATCAAGTGGTAGCAAAGTAGTGTGTGATTGGAGTGTGACTCATCACCTACTTGTGCTAAGTGTTATATGCCCCCTAGAGCTAGAATCTAGAAGAGAGCAAGAGGCTCTAGTTGTTGATGCCCCCTAGAGCTTTGAATCTAGAAGAGAGCAAGAGGCTCTAATTGTATTCGTGGAATGCAATAGTGGAACCCAAGTCACAAGGTGTGTGAGCTTGGAAGAGTGGAGTAGGGAGGTTGCCCGAACCACTATAAAAATCTGCGTCTATTTTATTTCTGCTTTCTATATTGCTTTGCTCTCCATTTTGTTTCTTCATTTAAGGGGATTGAACTCACAAGGGGATAAGTTACCGAAGAAATTTTTAAGAACCCAATTCACCCCTCCCCTCTTGGGTTTTGCCATCTATTCGGGACCCAACAAAATTCCCCATCAGATTTAGACCTTACTCAATTGATTTTAGAAGTAACATGTGTATGATACATTGATTCGTGCATGGACCTAACCATGTAGTTTGTATGATTTAATGCTTGATTTTGATTTGTAAGATGATTTTTATTTAATGACTCATATGCATATCATTTACTCAAAATTGTCAATTTTCATTTATATACTACACTTATTAAGTTTTTCCAGACTGATCCTATATTTTTCTTATTTTAGATGGCAAATCTGCAAGCGTGGACCACTAAAGGGATGGTGGGATGAGTAAATAAAGGCAAAGGACTTATCACTTAGGCTTTTTGACTAATTTTAGGGAAAAATACCTCTGTATATAAATTTTGGATTTAAATATGCATGTGCATTAATCATCTTAGTCATATATATAAGACGTTTCTCTATTCTAACACTTATAATTATTTTTTCCATTACTATTGATCTAGGATATTAGTTACTAGATACCCCGGTAGCCTATGACGATCGTTGCACTAAGGCATTGAATTAGTTAACGAGGCATTATATCTAGAATCCCAAAATTCTGCAACATTGGGATTACTTTTCTACCCCAAGGATATCTAGCTTACAAATAGAGGGCTTCTCATGCCTTGTGGGATACACACTTCCCTACACCATATTAATGAAAACCAAGCAACAAATTGCCTTATGGTGGAGATTTGGTCTTTACTTTGGGTGATATAAATTTTTATTTTATTGTTTTGTTATTATTTTTATTATTCTATAGTCATGATGTTTTAGTTTGAAGTTTTAATTAGATTTTTTAGCATTATTATACTTTATAAGTTTTAGATTAAATTTAATGCATAATTTTTTCCTACTTTTTATATTAAATTTTATTTCTGCAATTCTTTGATGGCGAAAGCTAAATGCACTGGGTGCACTTAGCCTCAGTGCAGCTAAGTATATTTAACCCATTTTTATTTTTTTTTGAATTTTTAATATAATTTTTAATATAATTTTTAATATAATTTTTAATATAATTTTTAATATAATTTTTAATATAATTTTTAATATAATTTTTAATATAATTATATTGAACATGTGTATCGAGTTTCACCATTCCTTGAGATTCGAAGATATATTTTTTGAATTTTTTAAAAATAGTGGCATTTTAGCAATTTAAAAAATGATAAACTTGATATGAATATTAAATACAATTAGATTAATAGTTTTATAAAAAAAATTTAAAAATTAAAAAAGAGCTTTTGCACCCTGGTGCACTTAGGCTAAGTGTACCCAAGTGCATAGGTGTGACGCCCCATTGCCTAGTCATCCTTAATAACTAGTCAACAAGTGCCACATAACTTAAGAAAAAGTTAGCAACTTCTTCTCATAAACTATAAGGGGTGGTGTGGAATAAGTTGGTATTCCTAAACATCTCAATTTCCATCTTAAAATATAACATTCATCTTTAAATTCATATATTTGCATTTTCACACAATAAAGATATCCATATAGTAAGAAAAATCTCGTACATCATCATTACACAACAAGGTGTTGGAAACATGAGGAAAACTAGCTAAATCTATGTTTTGATGATTAACAAATCAATTTGAGAAAGTCTTGGCTACTAACAAGTTTGTGAAATGTCTTAAGGAATATACATTTGAAGAAAATCAAGTTGGAAGGCCAAGTCGTTCCCCAAGTCGACTCCAAGATCGACTTCAAACATGCAGAACGTCCAGAGCTGAAAACGGAAGAAGGGAAGGTGAAGTCGCAGGCCAAGTCGACTCCACTTACGACTTGGGTAGCCAAGTCGCAAACGAAGTCGACCTCACCATCGACTTCAGTCGGGCGAAACCCTCCAGAGTTGAATTCGAAACAGCAGAATGCCGAAGTCGCACCCCAAGTCGACTCCACATGCGACTTGAGGTGAAGTCGCAGCCGAAGTCGACTCCGACATCGACTTCGATCGGGCAGAAGCTATTTTTTCAGAAAACAAGCTCATTATCAACTCAAGTGTTTCAAATTCCAAGCAAGACTCAATTCCTTCAAAGATTCACAAGGATCAAGCTAATCCAAGAAGAATCAAAGTCAAGTTCTTCAAGGTTCACAAGATCTATAAGTATGAGGAGCCATTCCAGAATCAAAAGGACTGAAGGAAGAAAGCCTAAGCAAAACGAATCATCTTCCAAGTTTTTCAAAGTTCATAAAACCAACTGCCGAGGTGAAGTCGCACACGAAGTCGACTCCACCTGCGACTTGGGTCAAGTCGTGAACCCAAGTCGACCCTGACTGGAACTTGAAGTTGCGACGGAGAAGCGAAGTCGCACCCGAAGTCGACTCCATCTGCGACTTGGGCGAAGTCGCATCCGAAGTCGACTCCACCTGCGACTTGGGTCGCAACGGTCGGAATTAATTCGAACGTTGGCGCATTAAATGCGCGCCACCTACCTTCTAACGTTCGGATTCCCTCCAAAATTATAAATAGCATTCATGGTGGACGAGGGAAGAAGTTGGAAAACATTAAGTGAGCATAACTCCTATCTACAAGAGCATTAAGTGATCAAGCCAATCAAGAGAGGAAGAACTACACTTCAAAACTGCAAAAGCTTCACTTCAGATTCTTCAAAGCCTACCACAAGTTCTTCTTTGCGCCAAACTGCTTCTACACATCTGTAAAGTGTAGTTTACTTTCATTGATTATTTGTTTGTATTGAACTTGATTTAGCTTGGGTAGCTAAGATCAAGTGATAGCAAAGTAGTGTGTGATTGGAGTGTGACTCATCACCTACTTGTGCTAGTTGTTGATGCCCCCTAGAGCTAGAATCTAGAAGAGAGCAAGTGGCTCTAGTTGTTGATGCCCCCTAGAGCTTTGAATCTAGAAGAGAGCAAGAGGCTCTAATTGTATTGAGAGAATACAATAGTGGAACCCAAGTCACAAGGTGTGTGAGCTTGGAAGAGTGGAGTAGGGAGGTTGCCCGAACCACTATAAAATCCTTGTCTACTTGCTTTTATTTCTGCTCTCTTTATTACTTTGCTTTCCATTCAGTTTCTTCATTAAAGGGGATTAATTCTACAAGGGGTTAAGTTTTTAAGTTACCAAAAGAAATTTTTAAGAACCCAATTCACCCCTCCCCTCTTGGGTTTTGCCATCTATTCGGGACCCAACAAGTGGTATCAGAGCAGGTCTTTGAGTTAAACCAAAGAGATCTATTGATATGGCATCCCAGTCGATTCCCGTTCCCGCTTTTGCCGAGGGCCAATCTTTTACAAGGCCACCATTGTTTGATGGGAACAACTTTGGTTATTGGAAGCTTCGTATGAAGAAACTCATTATGGCTACCGATATGGACTCTTGGATTGCAATCCAAGACGGTGTAATCTTGCCTATAGATGAAAGAGCTTCCAAGTGGACCGAAGAGGAAGTTAGAACCGTCAAGAGCAATGCCAAGGCCATGAATTCTTTATTTTGTGCTCTTACGGCTTCGGAGTATGATAGAGTATCTTCTTGTTTAACTGCAAAAGAGATATGGGATACTCTAACATCCATTTATGAAGGAACCTCCCAAGTCCAAGGGACTAGGAGAAATATTTTGATAGGAGAGTTGGAAAGTTTTAGAATGCTAGACACTGAAAATATTTCTGAAATGTTTGCAAGATTTTCTAAGATTACTAATGCTCTCAAAGGTCTTGGAAAAGCTATCTCTGAATCCGAACAGGTGATGAAGATACTAAGAGCTCTACCGGATTCATGGACTCCAAAGATTACAGCTATTGAAGAAGCGAAAGACCTCAACACCCTAAAGCTAGAAGATCTAATTAGCTCACTAATGTCACATGAGCTAATTAAGAGAAGAAACGAAGAGAATCATAAAGGGAAGAAAATCATTGCATTAAAAGCGGCACGCAACTCAGATGAGTCTACCTCCTCGTCTAACAATGGTGATGAAGATATTGCACTTCTTACTCACAAGTTTCGAAAATTTGTGAGAAAAGAAAAGAACCTTAAAGACTTCAAAGAAAGACCACAAAAAGAAAAGAAGAAGGAGGTCACAAAATGCTACCGATGCGGGGGCGTAGGACATATGCAAGCTCAATGTCCTACACCGGAAGAAAGGCCAAAGGTGAATCATGAAAGAAGAAAATACCAAAGGCCAAGAGGAAGAGGCATGTTCGTCAACGAGGAAACTTCACCAACATGCAGCTCTTCAACCGACGACAATGATGCAGCCAACTGTGCAAGAATATGCTGCATGGCACGAATCGAGCAAGAAGAGGACTTGCTATGCTTGAACACAACGGAAGTTTTGGAAGATCAATCCATCTCAACTAAATACACAGAAAGTGAAGAGGTAACTTCCAAACCTTGTCATTCTCAATCTAGTTATTCTTCTTTTCATAATTGCCTCAAATGTGCTGAATTAGAAGAACTACAACTTGCATATGATTCATTATATGAGGAGATCAAAAAGCTAGGAAACAAGTTGACATTAAAGAGACAACAATGTAACTTTGTTATTATTGAAAATGGAAAACTAGCTGAAAAATCAACAAAACTGAAAGAAGAAAATGAACTGTTGTTGAAAGAAGTTGAGAAACTGAAAAAGGAGAACGAATCCTTAAATGAATCATTAGCAAAGTTCTCTAATCCCGGTGAAAATGTGAAGATGTTCTTGAATATGACCTCACAAACAGATAGAAGAGGTCTTGGATACAATACATTTGAGCAAAAAGAAAGTGGTAAATCAAATGTGCCAATACATGAAAAAAATCAAACAAATACTGCACCTACATTCAAGCCACAAAGGAGAAATGTTATGTGGACTAGAAGGCCAACATTTGAACCAAAATATACTTGGAGGCCTACTCCTAGATTACCAATGGCTTGCAATTTTTGCAACAAAATGGGTCATAGAGTTTATAAGTGTAACTTTAAGAGATTATTTGACCATGGTGCTAAATTAGTTTGGGTTCCAAGAAACACAAGAATTGGGCTTTCAAAATTAGAACAACAAAGGTTGAACAATATTACTAACCCAATTGGACCCATAAAATGGGTACCAAAGAGATAAGGATTATTTGTTTACTTTTCAGATTTGTTTAAAGGCAAAGGCAAACAATGTGTGGTTCATGGATAGCGGTTGTTCAAGGCACATGACCGGAGAAAGAAGTTTATTCCACAAACTTAAGCCTTGCAACGACGGAACGGTTGCCTTTGGTAATAATGAGAAAGGTAAAATCAAAGGTAAAGGAAATATTTACAGTAGCTCAAATGCATGCATGAAGGATGTTTTGTTTGTTGAAGGACTCAAGCATAACTTAATGAGCATTAGCCAATTATGTGATAAAGGATATAAGGTTGTGTTTGAATCATCTATATGCAATGTATTTGATGGTGAACATATCATGTTTAGTGGAAAAAGACATGGAAATGTATATTTGGTTTCACTTGATGAACTAAATGGTCAATGTCTAATGGCCATTGATAATGATCCATGGGTTTGGCATAAAAGGCTTGGACACATAAACATGAGAAATATAAAAACCCTATGGAAAAAGAGTTTGGTAGAAGGCTTGCCTAAGTTGAAATATGACAAAGACAAAATATGTAAGGCATGTCAATTATCTAAACAACCAAAGATGCCTTTCTCTACCAAAAAGGAGATTTCCACCACTAGGCCGCTTGAATTGCTACACATGGATCTATATGGGCCATCCGACATTTTAACCATTGGTGGAAAGAAATATGTATTTGTAATTGTTGATGACTTTTCAAGATTCACATGGATAATTCTTTTAGCTAGCAAAGATGAAGCCTTCTCTATGTTTGCAACATTTGTAAACTTGGTGGAAAATGAAAAACAAAGTACTATTATGACTATAAGAAGTGACCATGGTGGTGAATTTGAGAACAAACGATTCATAGAATTATGTAATGAAAAAGGAATTCATCACACATTTTCTGCACCAAGGACTCCACAACAAAATGGAGTAGTGGAGAGGAAAAATAGAACTATACAAGAGATGGCTAGAACTATGCTAAATGAGAGCAAATTATCTAAGAAGTTTTGGGGTGAAGCTGTAAGTACAGCCTGTCATGTATTGAATCGAGTTACCATTAGAGCAATCTTGAAAAAGACCCCATATGAGCTATGGAAGGGAAGGAAACCAAACATATCTTATTTTCATGCTTTTGGATGCACATGTTATGTTCTGAACAATGGAAAAACCAACTTGGGAAAACTTGATGCTAAAAGTGATGAAGCAATATTCCTTGGTTATTCATCAAATAGCAAAGCATATAGAGTTTTCAATAAACGAAACCAAGTTGTAGAAGAATCCATACATGTTATTTTTGATGAAACTAATACATGCTTTAAAAGAAAAGATGATCTAAGTGATGCAGATGACATAACAAGCAATCTTGAAAAATTGCATATGGAAAAGCAAGAAGAATCCATGGAGGAAAGGGTAAGTGAAGGTAACAATTCCTATAAACCTCCAACTGATTTAAAATTCAATCATGCACATCCAATTGAGCAAGTTATAGGAAATGTGTATGAAGGTGTAAAAACTAGAAGGTCAAAGCAAAATGTGTGTGGACAATATGCTTTTGTATCCAAGATTGAACCTTCTAATATTGAACAAGCTCTTGATGATGAAAACTGGATTATAGCAATGCAAGAAGAGCTAAATCAATTTGAAAGAAATCAAGTTTGGCACCTTGTTCCTAGACCAAATGACTGTATTGTTATTGGCACCAAGTGGGTCTTTAGGAACAAATTAGATGAAAGTGGACTAGTAGTGAGAAACAAAGCTAGACTTGTGGCAAAGGGGTACTCACAAGAAGAAGGAATAGATTTTGAAGAATCCTATGCCCCGGTTGCTAGATTAGAGGCAATTCGCATCTTACTAGCTTTTGCATCTCACATGAACTTTAAATTGTTTCAAATGGATGTCAAAAGTGCATTTCTGAATGGTTATATAAATGAAGAGGTGTATGTTGAGCAACCACCTGGATTTGAAGAAAAGGATCAATCAAAGTATGTTTACAAATTAACCAAAGCATTATATGGATTAAAACAAGCTCCAAGGGCTTGGTATGATAGACTAAGCAAGTTTTTGATTGATCATAACTTTCAAAAGGGAAAGGTAGACACCACTCTGTTTATTAAGTACAATGGAAAGGATATATTAATCATTCAAATTTATGTTGATGATATTATTTTTGGTGCTACTAATGAAACTCTTTGCCAAGAATTTTCTGAGCTCATGCAGAAAGAATTTGAGATGAGCATGATGGGAGAGCTCAATTTCTTCCTTGGACTGCAAATCAAGCAACTAAATGAAGGAATCTTCATAAACCAGTCCAAATACATCAAGGAGATGCTCAAGAAGTTTGGCATGGAGAACAGCAAAGGAGCAAACACTCCCATGAGCTCCACAATCAAAATGGACAAAGATGAAAAGGGAAAATTAGTTGATATAAAAGTGTATAGAAGCATGATAGGTTCCTTATTGTATTTAACTGCTTCTAGGCCAGATATTTTGTTTAGTGTGTGTATGTGCTCTAGATTTCAATCATGCCCAAAAGAATCACACTTGGTAGCTGTGAAAAGAATTTTTAGATATCTAGTAGACACTACCAATTTAGGACTATGGTATCCAAAGGGCTCTAATTTTGATCTAATCGGCTACTCGGATGCGGATTTTGCTGGTTACAAAGTAGATAGAAAAAGCACTAGTGGAACATGTCAATTTCTTGGAAGCATGTTGGTTTCATGGTTTTCAAGAAAACAAACTAGTGTTGCTCTATCTACGGCGGAAGCCGAATATATTGCCGCCGGGAGCTGTTGTGCCCAATTACTTTGGATGAAACAGCAACTTAGGGACTATGGCATGGATTTCAAAGATATACCTATCAAATGTGATAATACCAGTGCCATATGTCTAACCAAGAATCCAGTCTTGCATTCTAGGACCAAACATATAGACCTTAGACATCATTTCATTAGAGAACATGTAGAAAATCATGACATATGTTTGGTATATGTAAGAACAGAGGATCAAGTTGCAGATATATTCACTAAGCCCCTAGCAAAAGAAGCATTTTATAAGATTAGAAATGACATGGGAATGCTTGAACTCACTTAAAGCATAAATTGAGGGGGAGCACCCATTTAGGGGGAGCTAACCCACCTATCTCTTTGATTATCCTCTAATCTTTTTGATATATTGACAAAAAGGGGGAGAGAGATTTAAGGAAAAGAAGAGTAAAGAGTATTTGAGTTGAAAAATTGAGTATAAGTCTTAATGATTAAAAATGGGAGAGAGATGATTAAAGGGGAGAGAGATGTAAGAAGAGAAGAGTAGGATAAGTATATGCTTAAATGAATGCTTTGAATGTTTGCATGATTTCATAATGCAATATGAGCATATTTATTTAAATGAAAGGTATTCACTCAAATCGGTTTTGTCAATCATCAAAAAGGGGGAGATTGTTGGAAACATGAGGAAAACTAGCTAAATCTATGTTTTGATGATTAACAAATCAATTTGAGAAAGTCTTGGCTACTAACAAGTTTGTGAAATGTCTTAAGGAATATACATTTGAAGAAAATCAAGTTGGAAGGCCAAGTCGTTCCCCAAGTCGACTCCAAGATCGACTTCAAACATGCAGAACGTCCAGAGCTGAAAACGGAAGAAGGGAAGGTGAAGTCGCAGGCCAAGTCGACTCCACTTACGACTTGGGTAGCCAAGTCGCAAACGAAGTCGACCTCACCATCGACTTCAGTCGGGCGAAACCCTCCAGAGTTGAATTCGAAACAGCAGAATGCCGAAGTCGCACCCCAAGTCGACTCCACATGCGACTTGAGGTGAAGTCGCAGCCGAAGTCGACTCCGACATCGACTTCGATCGGGCAGAAGCTATTTTTTCAGAAAACAAGCTCATTATCAACTCAAGTGTTTCAAATTCCAAGCAAGACTCAATTCCTTCAAAGATTCACAAGGATCAAGCTAATCCAAGAAGAATCAAAGTCAAGTTCTTCAAGGTTCACAAGATCTATAAGTATGAGGAGCCATTCCAGAATCAAAAGGACTGAAGGAAGAAAGCCTAAGCAAAACGAATCATCTTCCAAGTTTTTCAAAGTTCATAAAACCAACTGCCGAGGTGAAGTCGCACACGAAGTCGACTCCACCTGCGACTTGGGTCAAGTCGTGAACCCAAGTCGACCCTGACTGGAACTTGAAGTTGCGACGGAGAAGCGAAGTCGCACCCGAAGTCGACTCCATCTGCGACTTGGGCGAAGTCGCATCCGAAGTCGACTCCACCTGCGACTTGGGTCGCAACGGTCGGAATTAATTCGAACGTTGGCGCATTAAATGCGCGCCACCTACCTTCTAACGTTCGGATTCCCTCCAAAATTATAAATAGCATTCATGGTGGACGAGGGAAGAAGTTGGAAAACATTAAGTGAGCATAACTCCTATCTACAAGAGCATTAAGTGATCAAGCCAATCAAGAGAGGAAGAACTACACTTCAAAACTGCAAAAGCTTCACTTCAGATTCTTCAAAGCCTACCACAAGTTCTTCTTTGCGCCAAACTGCTTCTACACATCTGTAAAGTGTAGTTTACTTTCATTGATTATTTGTTTGTATTGAACTTGATTTAGCTTGGGTAGCTAAGATCAAGTGATAGCAAAGTAGTGTGTGATTGGAGTGTGACTCATCACCTACTTGTGCTAGTTGTTGATGCCCCCTAGAGCTAGAATCTAGAAGAGAGCAAGTGGCTCTAGTTGTTGATGCCCCCTAGAGCTTTGAATCTAGAAGAGAGCAAGAGGCTCTAATTGTATTGAGAGAATACAATAGTGGAACCCAAGTCACAAGGTGTGTGAGCTTGGAAGAGTGGAGTAGGGAGGTTGCCCGAACCACTATAAAATCCTTGTCTACTTGCTTTTATTTCTGCTCTCTTTATTACTTTGCTTTCCATTCAGTTTCTTCATTAAAGGGGATTAATTCTACAAGGGGTTAAGTTTTTAAGTTACCAAAAGAAATTTTTAAGAACCCAATTCACCCCTCCCCTCTTGGTTTTGCCATCTATTCGGGACCCAACACAAGGCATCCCAAAAGATAATCATATGTACTCACATAGGTTGTAATTAAGTTCAAAATGATTAATATAAGAGGTTTAACACAATTAGGTCAACTAAGTAAATATCAACATTTACTAGTATTAACAAAAACAAAAGTCCATAATAACAAGAAATAAGCCCTAGTCTACTGAGTCAAGTCTCTAGGCTTTGGTCTCCTTTAGCCCCATCTCGAGGTGCCTCAACTGTCTATGATTTAGAGGCAAAATAACAAATTACATAAGTTTAACAGACTTATTAAGTATATAGCAATTAAAACAAAATAGATACAAATAAGGTTCTTGATGCTTATTCCATGATATGAATGCACTAAGACGATTCATAAATGACTACGCAAGATATAGGAGACTAACACTCACACCAAAGAACATATGTATATAACCGCATGTCTTTAATGGGCCATGCATTATCCTCTCCTCATGTCAACTAAGGGCCATGAACAGCCCTTTTCTTTCTCTTATCAGTCAAGGGTCGTGAACAATCCTATATAGCTCAACAACTCATTCATATATATAGTTACATCAAAAGTTATGTGATGCAATATACGCATGATCATATACATGCATTTAACTATCAACTACAACCACTTATCTCAAATAGTGCATCATCCGATACACACAAAAATAAGTGCCACAAACCACGAGATATTATCAGCAAATTCATAATGTTAGCTTTAAATTTAGAATACTAACCGTCACACAAGCATTTCACCAAACACATGGTAGGTATCAAACAAAAATCCTCTAGTTCATCCTCCTAGTTCAACCCACCCGAATAATATCACCTTCATGGGAGGAAAGAAATGCTAACTTGTCATCTATTTCAGAAAATTCTCTCAGTAATATTGGATTTCTTGTGGTTCCTGCTAACCCTAAATTGTTAGGGATCCTAAAATGCCCGAAACCATGGAGTTATTGGACATTAACACTTTTCCTACCATTTCTATACCACATTTAAGATAAGATTCCACTACTAATTGAGAGAAGGAAATATGTACTTATATCATGGTTTACCTTAAAATCAGCAATCACAGGCTCAAAATCTTTGCAATTTTTGAGCTTCCTTGATGCAGACCAACAATCTTTCAGGTAGTTTAGATAGATTTTGAGAAGGTTTAGGGCGGAATCAATGGCTGGAGAGAGGAGGGAAAGGAAGGGAGAAGGAGTAGAAATGAAAAGAGGAAGAAATCAAAGGAGGTCGGATGTGCCTTTCTCTTAAGAGGGCTTTTGCTCACCTCTAAACTATACCCAATAAATCGTACCATTCCCAAGCGGTGTAGCCACACAAATATGAAAATGCACAATTTATACTTATTCTAATATGCTCATAAATGGTGCCTTGTATAACCCAATATGTCAAGAAGTTAATGCATGCATGTATATACTACATATCTCCTAGGTGCCACATCTATATACAGTATACACAACGCTAATATCCTTAATTACTAGTTGTATATTATAAATTAGCTCATGAAAAAAGAAGGATTATAATAAAAAATACCTAGTCCTCACAATAGTGTCATGACTCATCCTTTAATTGCTTTCTTAGTTTAGATTTAATTCACACTGTCATTAATTAGTTATGTTTTTCCGCTTCTTTATGATTCTCTTTCTTTTTCCTTTTCCTCTCTTTTTTCTCCTCTCCTCTCTTCCTTCTAATTTCTCCTCTTTCTCTTATTTTCTTCTATTTTCTTCTCTCTTTTACTTCTCTCTCTCCTCTCTTTCATCCCTATTTCTCAATGCATGTCTTAAATAATTCAAATTTGCATAATCTATCTATGGACTCGACCTGACTAACAATTATTCTACGTTATCATCCAGATAGTTTTAGTTTTAATGTATTTTCGTTAATTTTATTTAATTTAATCGATGGTCATAGTGCTCTTGACAACAAGAACTTAGTTTGTATATGTGACTTATCTATCAAGTTCAAGAATTCAATAGGATAGTTATAACTTCGATGTGAAGTTTAGTAACTTGAAATGGAAATGGAATGATTACTGTAACTTGAAGGTAGAGTTTAGGGTCCAATAGAGAGGTATGACTCATCTAAGTAGTTTAGAGACTAGTAAAGATATGTGACTCATATATAATTCATAGTCTCAACGGTGAATGTTGAACTGAAATATGACTTGTATATGAAGTTTAGAGACAAACAAAGATGTATAACTTACCTATAGAGTTTAGAGCCCAAATAAAAGTTAACAAAAATGGGTAATGTATATAAGAGAGGGCATCAACTACTGACTTAGTTTTGAGAGTGCTCTAGTCAATGTTAGCGTGAAAAGATAAACTAATTCAGTTAGAGATGACCAGCTAACTTGGTTAGAAGATGAACCAACACGAATTGATTTGATTTATTGTAAAGACATGAATTAAGAGTTGAGTTCAGAGACCAAAAATGGTATGACTCAATTCAAAGGTAATTTAACTTGAATTGATATAGTAGTGTGACTTAAATGTAGAGTTCAAGGACCAACATAAGTAAAGAAGGATTGGTAATATGCATGAAGATGATATTAGCCTTCTCGACTTGACTCACATAGGATGTTAAGATTGATTAGGTTCAGGGACTGACTAAATATGATTCGACGTGGCTAAGAAATAAGCTTGAAAGGTTGTTCCTTATGGGACCCAAATCAAAACACAAAGATAACTGCGACTAATTAGAGTTAGCATTTTTCTTGGTTTGTCTGACTAGGGTAAGGGTTTAGACTGACTATGGATTAGGGTTTGGCCAGAATAGTTGGTTGGATAGCACCAACTTGCGATTGGGTTAACCTTAATGGGTTGGCTAACTAGTTGAGAAGAAGTTGAACCTCAAACCCTTTATTATTTTAGGAGATGAGGCGACTTGTTTTATGCTATGAGATGTACATCATCAAGATCAAGGTCAACTTTAGTATGATCTTAACCTTAGCTTAGCAAGAGATTCTAGGTAACAAGATGCAATTATAAAAGCACTGTTCTCATAGGCCGCAAGACTATTATTCAAATCGAAGATACCGAGTTGGTAGTATTAAATTTCAAGAGTAGACGATGAATCACTCTTACATTGATTACAATGATAATTCTACATTGTAGGAGTTAGATCAATAAAGATCAACTCCAATATTGAATTCCTGAAGTGAGAGGTTTGATTGGAATGGATGACATTGTTAACAGAGTAATGCCATAAAAATGATTATTAGGACATAGATAATTACTCTATTATGTAGCTTTCTCTCAATGTTTACTACATCTTACTTCAAGAAGGTAGATAAAGTTCAAGAGAACCTTCATTCTTACTAATGACAATGCATTCAAATCTTAAAAAGGAAATAATCTTTAAAATAAATAAAAGCACTCTTGAAATTCTCTCTAGGATGATAGGAGAGCTCTTATAGTTGGTTGAGTGGAAATAAGAGTCAGAGTCACTTATATATAGATGAAAATCATCACTATCTAGGTCCAATAATGTCTACACTTGGGCCCTCCTTTGTGGGCTTGATTTGTTGTTTTGTGTCCACTTGCCACATGATTAGCTTTGTTGATTGTATTGATAATGTCTTAAGCTCTTTATTATTCAAAGAAAAGCTTCAAGCCTCAAATAGGAAACCCACCTCAAATGGAGAATGAATGAAAATAAAGTCCAAGGAAAGAAAAAATGAAGATCAAGAAGTAAATTTAAAGATGAGTTGAAGAACTCAATGTTGGTCTCAAGTTGAAAACCCAAGAGAAGAGGGGTGAACTGGCTCCTTTTTCTAATCTTAAAATTTAACCCCTTGCAAGCTATATCCCTTTGAATGAAAACTTGGAGAATAAAAGAACAAACAAAATAGCGACCAGTAGACCTAGTAAATTGTAGTGGTTTGGGACAACCTTCCATACTCTACTTTTCCAAAAATACACCATTATATCTTGGGTTCCACAATATCAATTAGATATACATTTAGAGTTTTTACTCTCTTCTAGATTATAGCTCTAGGGGGTCTTTACAATCATAATACAAGTAGAAAGTAAGTCATATTCCAACCGTACACTATTTGTGTTTACTTGGCCTTGGTCTCCACCACTAAGCTAAGTAGTAGTACGATGAAAAGATTACAATGAAATTTTACATGTTACAGATTGTGTAGAGATGAGAAATAACCCTTGAAAACTTGAGAAGTTGAACCGTTGCAGCTCTTACAGTGAAAACTTAGTTCTTTCTTGGTACAACACTTAATGGAGGCTTAATTGCTTATAAGTAGGAAGGTGAAGGCTTATTGAATGCTCTGACGAACCCTTATAACTCCCCTTGTCTTGCTTTCAATAGAGGAGGAGTTATGTTGAACGTTAGAAGGTAGGTGCACACATTAAATGTGCCAACGTTCTAATTTTTTCAACTATTATGATCTAAGTCACACACGAAGTCGACTTTGGGTGTGACTTCACCTATGTCACAAGTTAGAGTCAACTTGGCTTGTGACTTCAGTCTTCTGCACTTCTTTCCTAATATTTCCTCTTTACTTTTAGCTTCAAGTTCCATCTTGGAGTCGACTTGGTCTGGGACTTGACCCAAGTCGCAAATGAAGTCGACTTGGGTTGTGACTTCACCTATAATATGTTCATTGGAACTTCAAGAATTTATGAATCAAGAACCTTGACATATATATCTTATATCTTTAAGTTTTAGCTTCATTTGCCTCATTATTCTTTGAACTTAAAATGTACTCTTCTTCATCTCGAGTAATATACTTGGACATCAACTATTTATAACTTGATCAACAATTTGTGGCATTTGTCTTTGATCTAACAAGTTATAAGTTACTTGAACTTTTCTGGTTGATCTTTGAGCTTGAATTTGCTTGTTTAATTTTCATTGTGTTCAAGTCGAATACTAAGGTTGACTTGAGTTACAATTTGACCCAAGTCGCATGCGGAGTTGACTTATGTATAACACTTTAGTACTCGTGATATGCTTGGAATTTCAAAATTCTTCAACTCTGCACTTGTATTGCCATTAATGGCATGTCACTTTTCATGAGTAAAAGTCAAACGCTTTTTTTCTTATGTGACTAAGCAATTTTCCATGATATTTAGCTTGATCAAATCCATCCATATGATCGAACACCTTGTTTTAACTGTTCATGAAAATTTTCATCTCAAAATGATCATCCTAGATCAAGATATGAGCATTTGAAAATATCATATGGAACTTGATAAAATTAAATCATTACCATCATAATTTAATCATAATTAATGTAATTCATACATTTCATGAGGTAAAGCGTCAACTCTTGCTTATCTTTCAAATTTCACTTTAATCTGCCTTATGGGCGTCAAGTTATGAATTTTCTAACAATAGCCACATCAATCTCATAATTATCATCAAATTAATCATAATTAATGGAATTAAAGATCATGTGTAGAAAACACCATGCCTATCACCGGAGTAAGAGCTAAGGTAAACAATGGAAAGGCAATTGCGAATGATGGAATTGTAAGTCAATAGGAAGTAGGAGAAGTTAGTAATGAATCTAATCGACCAAGGCAGAAAGGACAAGTAAATCCAAGAACTCGTCAACGACAGGCCAGTATAAATCCTAAGTCAAATTTTGAAGGTGCTGCTGCTACAGGTAACACCTCTCAGGTAGAGGTAATAGATTTCTACATTGGATTCGATAGAAAGAGATAACTACGGCTGTAAAAGAAGTCGTGTAGTAGGCCACCTAAGATTGGGCAGCTTAAATGGTAGAAAAAGTTCAAGATCTTTAGGTTCTTTCCCAATAGGACCAACCAAGAAGATAGGAAGGAAACAGGCCGATGCAGGCTACACTTCCTAACCTAGTACCAGAGCCCTTAAGGATTGATGATAGTATGATAGAAGCAAATGGGAAGGTTGTCAACGCCTTTCTAGCTCAGCATCCACCTAAGTTCTATGACTGAAATCAAGAAGTTGATTAAAGTTTACCCATGTAGTGATAATCAAAGGGTCTTATGTGCTACCCAATTATTGATTGGGGATGCTAATGAATGGTGGAAAACCCTAATAGCCACCATGCCACAACTAGGGAAGGTAACGTGGCAAACTTTTATGGAAGAATTTAATAAGAAAAATCTTCCATTAGGACACCAA
Organism: Annona cherimola; assembly: GCA_030490835.1. Lineage (NCBI taxonomy): Eukaryota > Viridiplantae > Streptophyta > Magnoliopsida > Magnoliales > Annonaceae > Annona > Annona cherimola. Next base: position 165,201 of record JASFXW010000051.1, read on the forward strand.
GGTACAACACATGTTGAGGTTGAACAAGTACAATCAGTGCAAGGACAACTTGACCCTAAAATTAAGGAACCCGATGTAGGGAAAGAAAGGAGTAAGAAGGCAGTGACAAGAAAGAGGAAAACAAGCTACAACATAATAGGTCCTCCAATTTGTGAAAATTGTCAAAAATGCCACTTTGGAGAATGTTTAAAAGGTTTAAACCGATGTTATAAATGTGAGCAAGCTGGCCATGTGGCAAGAACTTGTCAAGTTATTGAGGCAAGGGAGAAAAAGTGCTTTAACTGTGATCAATTAGGTCATATTGCCTCAAAGTGCCCGATCAGGACATAAGTACCAACAAGATAAGGAGGGCTAGCTCAACAAAAGCTAATTGCAGCTACCAATTGATAGAAAGTTTCTGCAAATTTATTGCAGATAGGTGTAGTAAACCATGTCGAGTTAGCATAGATGGAAGGAAAAGAAGATTATAGATATGATACCATAGAGAGTGATATCATAGCAAGGGATGGTAAATAGCTGAAGAAAAATGAAGGTAAGAAAGATTGTCGGGTTCCCTTTAATTCTGCTATGTTTTGAAGATAGGTATGAGAGGATTACTTCTCTATGATGATGATGAGTTCATGAGAAATGAGACTACAAAGGATTACTAAGACCCTTTACTAGGTTTATGGAGAATGGAAATGAGAATAAGAAAGAAAATATTTTAGACTGATTTAGCACCAGTACTCCCATTAAGTAGTCTACACTTGTATGACCTAGTTGTAGATATTATGAAGTGAGAAGGAATAGATGGGTTAGCAAAAGTGTCTTTTGCTTTTAATAAGATATGTATGAAATTTTATGTGAGAGCATCTTTGCTCTTTGTTATGGAAATGAAAGTATTTATATTATATGAATAGTGTGTGTGGAAAAGAAGATGATTACTATTGATCTGTACTTGATATGATTGAATGGATATGATTTAAGCTACCCTATGATGAGATGAGAGATTATATATATATAATTTCTCTACGTATAAGAAAAATAGTATGGCTATCATAAGGACAAGAGATAAGTAATAGGTCTAACTGACTAAGGCTAAAAGCGCCATCAAGAGAGAGTAGCACAGTGGAAGCATGGTGAGCCATTGGAAGTATTGAAAAAAGATGATAAGCCGACTATTTCATATGAGCCTTACCCCGATATATGAAATTTAATAGGTTTCGAGGCTAAACCTTTTATAAGGGGGGAGGATTTTGATACCTAGAATAAACGTGACTCATACATGTAATCTAGGCATGTAATTAGTGTTAATTATATGATTGAAGTGGATGAATGAGGTTAGACAAATGACTAAATAAGGTGCTTAAGTTAATCACCTTAGCTCAATATGAGTTAATGTGCTCAAAAAGGACAAAATGAGGTATGAAAATGATGATTTGGCATGATCTTTAATTCCATTAATTATGATTAAGTTAATGATAATTATGGGATTGATGTGACTATTATTAGAAAATTCATAACTTGACGCCCATAAGGCGGATTGACGTGAAATTTGAAAGATAAGCATAAGTTGACGTGCTTTAACTCATGAAAGGTATGGATTATATTAATCATGATTGAATTATGATGATAATGATTTAATTTTATCAAGTTCTATATGATATTTTCAAATGCTCATATATTGATCTAGGATGATCATTTTGAGATAAAAATTTTCATGAACGGTTAAAGCAAGGTGTTCAATCATATAGATGGATTTGATCAAGCTAAATATCATGAGAAATTGATTACTCACATAGGGACAAAAACATTTGACTTTTGTTAATGAAAAGTGATATGCCATTAATGAACCAAAAGAGATAAGTGACACGTGTCAATGTGGGATTCGTTGAGCAAGATTTAGGTCAAACCAATTAAAGCAAGAGTTAACATTTTGCGACACATGTCAAACAAGGATTCATTTGGAAGAAAGTAAAGTCAACTCACTTAATGCTAAAGTTGATGAATTTATATCAAGTGGACACATGTCAACATAGGATGAAATGGGTAGATTTTTAATTACAAAAAAATGCAAAAATGCATGGATAATGTGGACATGTGTCATTGTAGGATGCATTTGGAAGAAGATAAGGTCAACCCAATTAATGCAAGGTTGACTTTGGAAGACCCACTTTTGAGGTGTCAAAGAAGGATTGGTTGAGAGAAATGAAAGGTGCTAAACTTGATTTTTTCGACCTCCATTCAACGTGTTTCAAGGACAGATTTTGGAGGCTGCATCAAGGGACGATCCCAATAAGTTACTTCGGCAGCAAGTTAGTAGATAAATTGTTTATTTAAAACCCAAATATGAGGTGGCATAAGTTCAACCCTTATGAAAGGGCAAATGGGGGGCTATTTGGGGACGTTTTGGGGCATTAGCACATGTTGAAAAAAAATTCCAGCAAGGTACCGTCCCAAGCAAGAAGGAAAAAGAGGAGAAAAAGATGAAGAAAAGAGGAGAAAAAGGAAGGGAAGAAAGGAGGAAACCAAGGAGAGGAGCAATCGAAACCTAGCAACATCAAGTAAGTTGTAGTTTGTTAATTTCAAGTTTGATAGCTCAAGTAGAGTTTCATAAATTTGATGTAAATATGAATAATTATTGATGATTCAAGAAGCCCTTGATAGGGTTATTAAAGGATAAATGAACTAGGAGTTTTACTTCAAGCTTTCAAGGAACAAATGTGTGGTTTAGGGTTGATATGCATATGATAACCATGCAGAAATTTTGATTAATTTCAGATTTAAGTTGCTGTTTTAACCCTTTATTATATGTTGATTATGTGAATAATTTCCATGATTAATATATGTTAAACCAAGCATGTTTGAATGGACCTTAGATGGGTGGAACTTTTGTTTAACAACTAGGTGAAATTTTCCGTTCAAATACGGTGTAAAAGATGCATGACTTGAACCACAAGTTATATGGATAATCATAAGGATAAAATACCCTAAATATAGAGCAAGATGGGATGTCCAAATGGTGGAAAGGAAAAGATAAAAATCTGATTTACAAGGCATGTTGATGTGGACGTCCAAGATGGAGAAAAGAGTGAGAAAGTTTCTGTTTTTGAGCAACTTGATTTATGGGTTTTAATTCCATGAATAAACCCTAAATTATGTATGAAATAAGTGTCTAAATTAGGCAAAAATAAAGGGCAAGGTTCTGTTTTATATGAACTTTAATTACAGATGATATATGTGTGTTTAAAGGAGTGAACATGGAAAGTATGGATGGCAAGAAGGGAGAATGACCATGTATGATTAGCTAAGGTACAAAAATGAGAGGAAAACATGGTAAAATGAGGAAATATAGGGCTGTTTTGTGAAAATTATAAAATCTCAAAAATCTGATATTGAAACTAGTAGCCCTAAAATAGGTGCCTTAGATGAGCACCAATGTGAAAAATGTAAAGAATGTGTGTTAAATGATAAATGAGAAGTATTAAACTTCCATATGTTGAGTTAACCTCAGAGGTTATAATAAGTTTGAAAAATTACCCTAACTAAGGGTATCCAAAATGAAAGGAATGGGCACAAGTGAACCATAAGTCACATGTCACACCGATGTGTGAATTGGAAGATTAACACCCAACATGAAAAATAAGTAAGTTAAGCTAGTTGAGGTAAGTTGATATTGATTCATATAGATTGGAAAACCCTAAGGGATGCAAGCATTTGAAATTTATGCATATAAATGAAATGTCATTTTCATTTATCTAGGCAAAGGCAAGGAAAAGTATAGACTAAGGCTATCTCAGGTAAGCAAGCGAACATTCCAAAATATGAATTTTCTCTTATCTGTTGAAATAATTTAAGATGTTTATGTTAATACTTTTATGAATTTCTTACAAGTGGGCAAGTATAAGTTTTGAAAATGATGGCTTTAAAAAAAGACCTCAAGGATTGCTTCATTGAAAGCAAGCAACATTGTTTAAAATAATTATTTTATCACGTGTTGAAAGGATTGGAAATGCTTTATGTTGGTGGTTTTAAGAATTTGCTTACAAGTAAGCAAGTTCTTCATGATGCTATTTTCAAAATGATTTTTTTTTAAAAAAGGGAGTTTGGACTTTTCACAAAGAAATACTTACAAACAAGTTTTGAGTTTATTCCCATGAGATTTTATGAAAAACAAGTATGTTTATGAAAGAAAAAGAAAAAGGAATTTGATTTATAGAAAAAGATTGGTTTCTCCATGCTATGACACTTAAACATAAATGATGTTTTGGACATAGTCTATCTGTTTGAAATGATATTAAAATTTTTTTTGATTTCCTTTAAATATAGAAATATTTTGCAAATGCTTTGAAAAATATTTATACAGATGTTGTTCAAAAGGGGTTTAAGGATGGCCAACCCGATAAGTTGATTTCCTAAAATGAATTGATTTCGGGTTGCTAAAATAGCATACAAAAGACTATGCAAGCCCCTCTTTATGTAAAAATGATAAGAAGGACATGTGGACAAGGATATGATACCAGGGTGGATAAAAAGGAATGATGCAATTGCATAACCTTTGTGGGCAAAAAACTCCGAAATAGAAACCAAGAAAATTTAGTAAAATATGTTGTTTATTCTTGAAAATTCAAAAGCATTGAAGTTTCTTTATCATGATGATTTTAAGATTTATTACAAGCAACATTTTTTAGAAAAGATTATTTTCTCAAACATTTCAAACGCTTATCAAAATATTTTAACTAAAATTTTTCTAAAAGTATTTAAGGGTGGTTACCCTAAAATTAATTTTCAAATATGTTAAAGTGGGTGTGCTCGCTTTTTCAAAAATGTTTACAAGGACATAGACTGCGGTCTGTGATGTTTCATGAGATCATGCTAGCATATTGACATCTATGATGATGTATGGTGCACCAAAACAATGAATAGGCCGATTGTAGGGACAGTTAGAGATGGACCGAGGCCCACTTTACATATGACCAAGTCACTAAGGGATGACAGAAGGCCAGCGGCACCCTCCCTGATATGGGAGAAGGATTAAGGAACAGCCACCTGGCTAGTGTGCTGTTATATGATAGATTCTCTTCAAAAATGTAGAATGATCACTTGATAAGTGTCATTATTGGATGGGAAGAAATGCATTTGCATATATTTTTCTTTTGAAAAACTCAGAGGTTGGGATATAAAAGCATTTATACGAAAAGTTATCCTAAATGGGATTTTATGAGCCTATACAAAAAGGTTGTTGAAAATCAAATGAAAAATATCCAAAGCATGTGTTTTGATGATTAACAATACAATTTGAGTAAGTTTTAACTACTAATGCATTTTGTGTATTGTTTTAGTTATAAAAATAAAAAATGTGAAGTATAGCAGGTCAAGTCAATCTTCAAGTCGACTCCAACATCGACTTAGGCGACGTCGATCACCAAGTCGACTCCATTAGCGACTTCAAGTGTCAAAATATGTCCAGCGTTGAAATTGGGAATCAAAGTGTGCCGAAGTCGCAGACGAAATCGACTCCATCTGCGACTTGGGTGAAGTCGCAGGCCAAGTCGACTCCAGCATCGACTTCAATCAGACAGGACAGAATTTCAGAAGTCAAGTCGGGGAAGAAGTTGACTTCAAGTAGACTTGAGTCAAGTTGAAGACCAAGTCGACTTAAATATTCAACTTGGAACATATGAAGAATAATCTAAGTCCAAAGCAAGCACGATGCATGAATTCATCCATTTTAATCAAAATATATATTGGACTTGTTCATGCATACAAAGATTCAAGCTTTTCAAGCTCTCTAGACATACAACTAAAGAACTTCTATACAAATGAACTCCAAGTATTGAAAATCAAAAGAAGAACACTTATGAAGAAGAAGTTAAGCAAGCAAGAGACATTTCAAGAAAGGTTAAGAAGACTTGGCAAGAGAGAAAAGCCAAATCTCAAACGAAGTCGACTCTAAGATCGACTTGGGTCAAGTCCCAGACAAAGTCGACTCGAAAGATAGACTTGGAAGATTGAACAACCGAAGTCGCACCCAAAGTCGACTCCAGCATGCGACTTGGGCGAAGTCGCACACAAAATCGACTCCACCTGCGACTTGGAGAAATAACGTTCGAATTTTTGAACGTTGGAATATTTATTACGCGCTAACAACTCTATAACGTTCAAAATTCTCCCTCCTCTATATATAGACACTCAAGCAAATGTGGAAATATACAAGATAGAGCTGAAAAAGAGGAAAGAAGTGCTAGTAAGAGTTTCAATCCACTTTTCTCTATAATTGAGTGATCTATACACTTTCAAAGGAAGAACAAGCTTCAAAGTTGTTGTTTGCTTCAACGCAAAATGATTCGTTGCTTCTACAGATTCTTTCTCGAGCTGGAACTTGCTACAAAAATCTGTAAAGTGTAGATTTCTTTTATTTCATCTTATTATTTGGTTTTTGGTGCGTGGTTTGATTTTGATGTTTCAAACTGAGTTATAGCAAAGTAGCGTTGTGACTGGAGTTGGAACTCGTCACCTACTTTTGTTGTTTGTTGTATACGCCCCCTAGAGCTAGAATCTAGAAGAGAGCGGAGACTCTGGTTGTATATGCCCCCTAGAGCTAGAATCTAGAAGAGAGCGGAGACTCTAGTTGTATTCCCGGAATACATAGTGGAACCCAAGTCACAAGGGAGTGTGATCTTAGAAGAGTGGAGTAGGGAAGGTTGCCCGAAGCACTATAAATCTTGTCTATTATTTTTTCATTTCCGCTTTCATTATCTTATTGCTTTCCATTTGTCTTATTAAAGGGGATTAAACTAAACCGGGGTAAAGTCTCTAATTCAAGTTTTAAATTCTTAAATACCCAATTCACCCCTCCCCTCTTGGGTAATTGCCATCAACTCGGGACCAACAAGTGGTATCAGAGCAGGTCTTTGAGTTTTACCAAAGAGATCTTTTGATATGGCATCCCAATCCACTTCCGTTCCCGCATTTGTCGAAGGTCAATCCTTCACTAGGCCACCATTGTTTGATGGGAATAATTTTGGTTATTGGAAGCTACGTATGAAATAACTCATCATGGCTACAGATATGGATTATTGGATTGCAATCCAAGATGGTGTGACCTTGCCTACTGATGAAAGAGCTTCCAAATGGACCAATGAGAAAGTAAAAATTGTAAAGAGCAACGCCAAGGCTATGAATTCATTATTTTGTGCTCTTACTGCTTCTGAATATCATAGAGTATCCTCTTGTTTGACTGCCAAAGAGATATGGGATACACTAACATCTATCTATGAAGGAACTTCTCAAGTCCAAGGGACAAGGAGAAATATTTTGATTGGAGAATTGGAAAGCTTTAGAATGCTAGAAACAGAAAATATTTTTGAAATGTTTGCTAGATTTTCCAAGATTACTAATTCCTTGATGTTGGAAATATGTGGAAAACAAGCTAAATCTATGTTTTGATGATTAACAAATCAATTTGAGTAAGTCTTGGCTACTAACACGTTTGTGGAAATGTTTAAGGAATATACATTTGAAGAAAATGAAGTATGGAAGGCCAAGTCGTTCCCCAAGTCGACTCCAAGATCGACTTCAAGAAGCCAAATCTGTCCAGAGTTGAAAATGGGAGAAGAACAAGTGAAGTCGCAGGCGAAGTCGACTCCACTTGCGACTTGGGAAGCCAAGTCGCAAACGAAGTCGACTCCAGCATCGACTTCAGTCGGGAGATTCACTCCAGAGCTGAATTTGGGATGGAAGAATGCCGAAGTCGCAAACGAAGTCAACTCCAGTTGCGACTTGGGCGAAGTCGCGGACGAAGTCGACCCCAAGTTCGACTTGATGCTCTCAAGCTCAAAGATGCAGTTTCAAGTTCATTCCAAGAGTCAACTTAAGTGTTCTCAAAACCAAATCAAAGGTGCAAGATCAACTTAAATCTATCAAGTCCAAAGCAAAGCTCCAAGCGTATCTCAAGATGAAGAAACTCAAGCTATGAAGATCAATCCAAGTTCAAAACAAGATGCATAAGCTTGACCAAGAAGTTATTCAATGATTCAAGGCTTACAAAACATGGAGCAAATAAAAGCAAAAACAATAAAGGAAAGACATGAGTAATGCAAAAGAAATAAAGGCATGAAGGAACAAGCATCTCGAAATTATTCAAGTTCATCAAAGCCAACTGACAAGGTGAAGTCGCACCCGAAGTCGACTTCACCTGCGACTTGGGTCAAGTCGATGCCCAAGTCGACCCGACCTGGAACTTGAAGTTGCGAACAGAAGGCGAAGTCGCACCCGAAGTCGACTCCATCTGCGACTTGGGCGAAGTCGCATCCGAAGTCGACTCCGCCTGCGACTTGGGTCGCAACGGTCGGATATTATTCGAACGTTGGTGCATTTAATGCGTGCCAACCACCTTCTAACGTTCGGATTCCCTCCACAATTATAAAAGGGAGTTATTGTGGACGAGGGAAGAAGCTGAGAATCATTAAGTGTGCTTAACTCCTATATTCAAGAGCTCTAAAAGAGATCAAGCCATTCAAAGAGGAAGAACTTTGCTTCAAACTGCCAAGAGCTACTTGCTGAACCATTATCATTGTTGTTCAAGTTCTTCTCCGTGCCAAATCTGCGTCTACACAACAGTAACGTGTAGAAACTTTCTTTTATTTATTCTTGTTGTATTGAACTTGATTTAGTTTGAGGAACTAAGATCAAGTGTAAGCAAAGTAGTGTGTGATTGGAGTGGAACTCATCACCTACTTGTGCTGTGTTGTGTTGAAGCCCCCTAGAGCTGGAATCTAGAAGAGAGCAGTGGCTCTAATTGTATTTGAAGAATACAATAGTGGAACCCAAGTCACAAGGAGTGTGAGCTTGGAAGAGTGGAGTAGGGAGGTTGCCCGAACCACTATAAAAATCTTGTGTGCTTGATTTATATTTCTGCTCTCTACATTATATTGCTTTCCATTTCGTTTCTTCATTAAGGGGACTAGATGAATCCGGGGTAAAGTTTCTATTTAAGTTATAAATTTTTAAATACCCAATTCACCCCTCCCCTCTTGGGTAATTACCATCAACTCGGGGCCAACAAGTGGTATCAGAGCAGGTCTTTGAGTTTACCAAAGAGATCTTATCGATATGGCATCCCAATCTACTTCCGTTCCCGCTTTTGCTGAGGGCCAATCATTTACTAGGCCACCATTGTTTGATGGGAACAATTTCGGCTATTGGAAGCTTTGAATGAAGCAACTCATCATGGCTACCGACATGGACTCTTGGATTGCAATCCAAGATGGTGTAACATTGCCTATAGATGAAAGAGCTTCCAAGTGGACCGAAGAGGAAGTAAGAACTGTAAAGAGCAATGCTAAAGCTATGAACTCACTATTTTGTGATCTTACAGCTTCCGAATATGATAGAGTATCATCTTGTCAAACCGCTAAAGAGATATGGGATACTCTAACATCCATTTATGAAGGAACCTCTCAAGTCCAAGGGACTAGGAGAAATATTTTGATAGGAGAATTGGAAAGCTTTAGAATGTTAGAAACAGAAAATATTTCTGAGATGTTTGCATGGTTTTCTAAGATTACTAACGCTTTGAAAGGTCTTGGAAAGGCTATCTCTGAATCCGAACAGGTCATGAAGATACTAAGAGCTCTACCGGAATCTTGGACTCCAAAGATTACGGCAATTGAAGAAGCCAAAGACCTAAACACACTAACGCTAGAAGATCTAATTAGCTCATTAATGTCACATGATCTAATTAAGAGAAGAAACGAAGACAATCACAAAGGGAAGAAAACCATTGCATTAAAGGCGGCACACAACTCAGAAGAGTCTACCTCCTCTTCTCAAAATGATAATGAAGATATTGCACTTCTCACTTGCAAATTCCGAAAATTTGTGAGAAAAGAAAGGAACTTCAAGGACTTCAAAGAAAGAACAAGAAGAGAGAAGAAGAAAGAGCCAACGAAGTGCTACAATTGCGGCGGGATAGGACACATACAAGCTCAATGTCCTACGCCGGAAGAGAAATCAAAAGAGTATCAAGAGAGGAAGGAAGGACATGAAGGCAGAAAATACCAAAGGCCAAAAGGTAGAGGCATGTACGTCAATGAAGAGACTTCATCAACAAGCAGCTCCTCAACCGACGAATTTGAGGCGGCTAATTGTGCTAGAATTTGCTGCATGGCACGGATCGAACAAGAAGATCTGTTATGTTTGAACACAACGGAAGTTTTGGAAGAACAAACCATCTCAACAAGATGCACGAGCAATGAAGAGGTAACTTCCAAACCTTGCTATTCTCAATCAAATTATTCTTCTTTTCAAGAATGCCTCAAATGTGCTGAGTTAGAAGAAATACAAATTGCTTATGATTCATTATATGATGAAATCAAAAAGCTAGGAAACAAGTTGTCATTGAAGAGACAACAATGTAACTTCGTTATTATTGAAAATGAAAACTAGCTGAAAAATCAACAAAACTGAAAGAAGAAAATGAATCATTGTTGGAAGAGATAGAAAAATTGAAAAAGGAGAACGAATCATTAAATGAATCATTAGCAAAGTTCTCTAATCCCGGAGAAAATGTGAAGATGTTTTTGAACATGACTGCTCAAACAAATAAAAGAGGCCTTGGATATTATACTTTTGAGCAAAAAGAAAGTGGCAAATTGAATGTGCCAATATTTGGAAAATATCAAACCAAAACTGCACCTATATACAAGCCACAAAGGAAAAATGTTATGTGGACTAGAAGGGCAACATTTGAATCAAAATATACTTGGAGGCCGACTCCTAGATTACCAATGGCTTGCAATTTCTGCAACAAAATGGGTCGTAAAATCTATAAATGTAACTTTAAGAAACTACATGACCATGGTGCAAAATTAGTTTGGGTTCCAAGGAACACAAGATTTGGGCTTTCTAAGTTAGAGCAACAAAAATTGAATCATATTACTAACCCAAATGGACCCATAAAATGGGTACCAAAGAGATGAGATTTACCTTTTTATTTTTCAGATTTGTTTCAAGGCAAAGGCAAACAATGTATGGTTCATGGACAGCGGTTGTTCAAGGCATATGACCGGAGAAAGAAGTCTATTTCACAAACTTAAGCCTTGCAACGACGGAACGGTTGCCTTTGGTAATAATGAGAAAGGTAAAATTAAAGGTAAAGAAAACATTTATAGTATTTCAAATGCATGCATGGAGGATGTTTTGTTTGTTGAAGGACTCAAGCATGACCTAATGAGCATTAGTCAATTATGTGACAAAGGATACAAGGTTTTGTTTGAATCATCTATATGTAATGTATTTGATGGAGAACATATCATGTTTAGTGGAAAAAGACATGGAAATGTATATTTGGTTTCACTTGACGAATTAGATGGTCAATGTCTAATGGCCATTGATAATGATCCATGGGTTTCGCATAAAAGGCTTGGACATATAAACATGGAAAATATAAGACCCTATGGAAGAAGAGTTTGGTAGAAGGCTTGCCAAAGTTGAAATATGACAAAGACAAAATTTGCAAGGCATGTCAATTATCTAAACAACCTAAGATGCCCTTCTCTACCAAAAAGGAAATCTCCACCACTAGGCCACTTGAATTGCTACACATGGATCTATATGGGCCATCCGATATTTTAACCATTGGTGGAAAGAAATATGTATTTGTTATTGTTGACGATTTTTCAAGATTCACATGGATAATTCTCTTAGCTAGTAAAGATGAAGCCTTCCCTATGTTTTCAACTTTTGTAAATTTGGTGCAAAATGAAAAACAAAGTACCATTATGACTATAAGAAGTGATCATGGTGGTGAATTTGAAAACAAACGATTCATAAAATTATGTAATGAAAAAGGAATTCATCACACATTTTCTGCACCAAGAACTCCACAACAAAATGGAGTAGTTGAAAGGAAAAACAGAACTATACAAGAGATGGCTAGAACAATGCTAAATGAGAGCAAATTATCCAAGAAATTTTGGGGTGAAGCTGTAAGTGCAGCTTGTCATGTTTTGAATCGAGTTACCATTAGAGTAATCTTGAAAAAGACCCCATATGAGCTATGGAAAGGAAGAAAACCAAATATCTCTTATTTTCATGCTTTTGGATGCACGTGCTATGTTTTAAATAATGGAAAAACCAATTTGAGAAAATTAGATGCTAAAAGTGATGAGGCAATATTCCTTGGGTACTCATCAAATAGCAAAGCATATAGAGTATTCAATAAACGAAACCAAGTGGTAGAAGAGTCCATACATGTTGTTTTTGATGAAACTAACCCATGCTACAAAAGAAAAGATGATTTAAGTGATGCAGATGATATAGCAAGCAATTTCGAAAAACTGCATGTGGAAAAGCAAGAAGATTCCATGGAGGAAAGGGTAAGTGAAGGTAATAATTCCTACAAACCTCCAACTAATTTAAAATTCAAACATGCACATCCAATTGAACAAGTTATAGGGAATGTGTATGAATGTGTAAAAACTAGAAGATCAAAACAAAATGTTTGTGGACAATATGCCTTTGTATCCAAGATTGAACCATCCAATATTGATCAAGCTCTTGATGATGAAAACTGGATTATAGCAATGCAAGAAGAGCTAAACCAATTTGAAAGAAACCAAGTTTGGCACCTTGTTCCTAGACCAAACGATTGTATTGTTATTGGCACCAAGTGGGTCTTTAGGAACAAATTAGATGAAAGTGGACTTGTAGTGACAAACAAAGCTAGACTTGTGGCAAAAGGATACTCACAAGAAGAAGGAATAGATTTTGAGGAATCCTATGCCCCGGTTGCTAGATTAGAGGCAATTCGCATCTTACTAGCTTTTGCATCTCACATGAACTTTAAATTGTTTCAAATGGATGTCAAAAGTGCATTTCTGAATGGATATATAAATGAAGAGGTGTATGTAGAACAACCACCTGGATTTGAGGAAAAAGATCAATCTAAATTTGTATACAAGTTAACCAAAGCATTATATGGATTAAAACAAGCTCCAAGGGCTTGGTATGATAGATTAAGCAAATTTCTGATTGATCATGATTTTCAAAAAGGAAAGGTAGACACCACCTTGTTTATCAAGTATAAAGAAAAGAACATATTGATCATTCAAATTTATGTTGATGATATCATTTTCGGTGCTATTAATGAAACTCTTTGTCAAGAATTTTCTGAGCTTATGCAGAAAGAATTTGAGATGAGCACGATGGGAGAGCTAAACTTCTTCCTTGGACTGCAAATCAAGCAATTAAATGAAGGAATCTTCATCAACCAGTCCAAGTATATCAAAGAAATGCTGAAGAAGTTTGGCATGGAAAATAGCAAAGGAGCAAACACGCCAATGAGCTCAACAATCAAAATCGACGAAGATGAAAAAGGGAAATTGGTTGATTTGAAATTATATAGAAGCATGATAGGATCTTTGTTATATTTAACTGCTTCTAGGTCTGATATATTGTTTAGTGTGTGTATGTGCTCTAGGTTTCAATCATGTCCAAAAGAATCACACTTGGTAGCTGTGAAAAGAATTTTCAGATACCTAGTTGACACAACCAATGTAGGACTTTGGTATCCAAAGGGCTCTAATTTTGATCTAATCGGCTACTCGGATGCGGATTTTGCCGGTTACAAAGTAGATAGAAAAAGCACTAGTGGAACATGTCAATTTCTTGGGAACATGTTGGTTTCATGGTTTTCAAGAAAACAAACTAGTGTTGCTCTATCTACGGCGAAAGCCGAATACATTGCCGCCGGGAGCTGTTGTGCCCAATTACTTTGGATGAAACAGAAACTTAGGGACTATGGCATGGATTTTAAAGATATACCCATTAAATGTGATAATACTAGTGCCATATGTTTAACTAAAAATCCAGTCTTGCATTCTAGGACCAAACATATAGACCTTAGACATCATTTTATTAGAGAACATGTGGAAAATCATGATATATGTCTAGAATATGTAAGAACTGAGGATCAAATTGCAGATATATTCACAAAGCCCCTAGCAAAAGAAGCATTTTATAAGATTAGAAATGACATGGGAATGATTGAATTAACTTAGCATAAACTTAGGGGGAGCACCTGTTTAGGGGGAGCAAACCCACCTATCTCTTCCTTCTCTTAATTAACCTTTTGATATATTGACAAAAAGGGGGAGAAGAGTAGGATTTGAGGGGGAGAAGAGTAGGATATGTTTGGGGAGAAGAGTAGGATATGTTTGTTGAATGTTTTTATTGAAAGTTTGCATGAGCATATGTATGATAACACTTCAAATACAAACTTATCGTATTTTTAAGTAATTGAAAGGTATACACTTAAATCGGTTTTGTCAATCATCAAAAAGGGGGAGATTGTTGGAAATATGTGGAAAACAAGCTAAATCTATGTTTTGATGATTAACAAATCAATTTGAGTAAGTCTTGGCTACTAACACGTTTGTGGAAATGTTTAAGGAATATACATTTGAAGAAAATGAAGTATGGAAGGCCAAGTCGTTCCCCAAGTCGACTCCAAGATCGACTTCAAGAAGCCAAATCTGTCCAGAGTTGAAAATGGGAGAAGAACAAGTGAAGTCGCAGGCGAAGTCGACTCCACTTGCGACTTGGGAAGCCAAGTCGCAAACGAAGTCGACTCCAGCATCGACTTCAGTCGGGAGATTCACTCCAGAGCTGAATTTGGGATGGAAGAATGCCGAAGTCGCAAACGAAGTCAACTCCAGTTGCGACTTGGGCGAAGTCGCGGACGAAGTCGACCCCAAGTTCGACTTGATGCTCTCAAGCTCAAAGATGCAGTTTCAAGTTCATTCCAAGAGTCAACTTAAGTGTTCTCAAAACCAAATCAAAGGTGCAAGATCAACTTAAATCTATCAAGTCCAAAGCAAAGCTCCAAGCGTATCTCAAGATGAAGAAACTCAAGCTATGAAGATCAATCCAAGTTCAAAACAAGATGCATAAGCTTGACCAAGAAGTTATTCAATGATTCAAGGCTTACAAAACATGGAGCAAATAAAAGCAAAAACAATAAAGGAAAGACATGAGTAATGCAAAAGAAATAAAGGCATGAAGGAACAAGCATCTCGGAATTATTCAAGTTCATCAAAGCCAACTGACAAGGTGAAGTCGCACCCGAAGTCGACTTCACCTGCGACTTGGGTCAAGTCGATGACCTAAACATGTTGAAGTTGGAAGACCTTATTAGCTCGTTAATATCACATGAGCTAATCAAGAAAAGAAACAAGGATCACCACAAAGGCAAAAGAACCATCGCCTTGAAAGTTGCACAAGACTCGGATGACACCACCTCATCATCACAAAATGACAATGAAATTACCTTACTTACAAAACGGTTCAGAAAATTTATAAGGAAAGGTAGAAATTTCAAAAACTTTAAAGAAAGAAATTCTAAAGAGAAAAAGAAAGAATCAACAAAATGTTACCGGTGTGGTGATTCGGGGCACATGCAAGCCCAATGCCCAACGCCCGAAGAAACTAAAGCAAAGGAGCAAAGGACAGATCGAGGTGACAACAAAAAATTTCAAAGAAATAAAGGAAGAGGCATGTATGTAAATGAAGAGGAATCTACAACATGCAGCTCTTCAAGTGAAGAATGTGAAGCGGATTGTGCAAGAATTTGTTGCATGGCAAATTTCGACATATGTTTTGCAGCAACAGAAATCTTGGAGGATCAAGCTACTTCAATGATCTGCACAAGTAGCCAAAAGGTAACCTCCAAACGAAAATCTTTTTCAATTCTATCTTCTACAAATGAATGCCTCAAATGTGCTGAATTAGAAGAACTCCAACAAGCCTATGATTCATTGTATGAGGAAATAAGGAAATTAGGAAATAAATTTACAATAAAGAAAAGACATTGTGATGCAGTAATGATCATGAACGGTAAACTTGCTGAAAAAGTTGATCAATTGAAAAATAAAAAGAATACTTTAATAAATGAGTTAGAGAAACTCAAAAAGGAAAATGAATCATTAAATGAATCGCTTGTCAAGTTTTCTAATCTAGGAGAAAGTGTGAAAATGTTCTTAAAAATGACTACTCAAACTTGTAAGAAAGGACTTGGGTATACCACATTTGAGCAAGAGAAATCTAATGCTCCGAGAAACAACACCAAACCCATTTATACTAAACCCAAGAAAAATCATGTAGTTTGGACTAAAAGACCAACTGGGGAACAAATTACCAAATGGCTTCCCATTCCTAGACTCCCAGAAGCTTGTAATTTTTGTAACAAGTTGGGATACAAGGTTTATCAATGCAAATTGAGAAAATTACAAAACCTTGGTGCAAAATTGGTTTAGATGCCGAAAAGTATTGGATTTATGACTTCAAAAGTAGATCAACATAGACTCCAATGGATAACTAACCCAAATGGACCCATAAAATGGGTACCAAAAGGATGAGCTCCACTTGACTTAATTTTTGCAGGTTTGTCTTAAAGCTAAGGCCAATAACATATGGTTTATGGATAGTGGCTGCTCAAGACATATGACCAGAGAAAAAAGACTGTTCCATAAGATCAACCCATGCAATGAAGGAACAGTAGCCTTTGGAAATAATAGAAAAGGTAAAATAAAAGGTAAAAGAAATGTTTATGATATTTCAAATGCATGTATTGAGGATGTACTATTTGTTGAAGGACTCAAACACAACCTAATGAGCATTATTCAACTATGTGATAAATGATATAAAGTTGTATTTGAATCCTCTATATGCAACGGTTTTGATGATGAACACATTCCGACTTCCATTTTCTCCTTTGCCTTCTCAGATTGTCCCGCTCGATTCCTTCTCTGGCTCTCTTCCTCACTATCACAGTTCTATTTCTCCTACGAGCCCCCTGTCCAATTTCATCTTTTCTTCTAAATTCATCGTTCGTTATTCTTAACTTTCAGTCTCCAATTGTCATTCTCTTTTGCAAACCTCCATTTAAAGTCCCATTTAGAAATCCCATTTCCAAAAACCAAAGCCAAATGGAACCCAAATCCAGATTGCCGAAACTTGTCGTATCCAAGCCTTTGCTCAAACCAGTCCCTAGACCATCGGTTCCCAAGCCGAAGAAGAGGTCCCAAGGAGACAACGGACCTCCTCAAAGCGTGCCCCAGAAGAACCATCTACTTCCACAGGCCGCAGAGTCCGTTTCCAAGCTGCGACTCCATCCACTACTGTTGCCCAGGAAGAACATCCACAAACATCCCAAAGTACATAATCCGGGGCTAGAAAGAAGGGAGCCACAGCAGCTAAGGCACAAGTCCTGAAGATGCCAACCACTTACTTCAGGACAGAAATCCAGCATAGTCGTTTCTACAAGGTGTTCTATGAACGCAAGGTATTCATTCCTAAAATCATCGATTTCAAATTTTTGAGGGATTATGAGTCCGACATTGAGGAGCTATTGGATTTCCAAGGGTTGACTAGCCTACTAAAAGCAGATGAAAGAGTATACCCCGATTTGACTCGCATTTTCTATTACCTATGGGATGACGAGTACTTCAGTACATTTGTCAAAGGAGTTGACATATTTTTTGGAATCGGTGTAACCCCAAGGTTAGAGGAAGCAATCATGAATGTGGGGCAAAACTTAGAGGTACCTTATGAGGATGAGCCATTGCCTGAGAATCTGACCCTATCAGATATCTATAATCAGCTCACCAGGAGCAATAAGTATCATCCTGGGATCAAGTTTCTACATTACATGGACTTATCCCCGAGGCTCAGGGTCCTCAGACTATTGGTTGCACATTGTATCTACCCCAAAGATGGGGGTAGAAATCAGCTCAACCCACAGGAGGCCGGCATACTATGGAAACTGGTAAACCGGGTCAAAATTAGCCTCCCTCGGTTGTTCATAGAAGCCCTAAGCTGTAGGAAAGATAACCCACGAGGGGTTCTGCCTTTTGGAACTTGGATCACGAAGATCCTAGAGCATTTCGAAGTTGATATCGATGGAGAGCCGTTCGAGGTGTTAAAGCCTACAAACGCAATCAACAAAGCATTGATCCAAAGAATGAATATCAATGTAAATCAACTCCGAGCTGAAGCAGAAGAAGGTGCACCGGCTCTAGAGGAAGCCGGGGATGCACAAGTTGAGGGGGAGCAGCCCCCGCCATCACCAGAAGCACAACCTGCTCCACCACAGGATGCACCCGAGGAGCTTTCATCACCGATGTCACATGGGTCGTGCTCTCTTAGAGGATCTGAGATTCCATTCATGATATTCGAGAGCATCTGGAGCAGCTAGAGGACCGGATGACCAGTCAGATCGCCGAGGTCCTACATGCCATCACAGATATGCATTCTCGACAGGATCGCATGGATAGGGAGCTCCGGACTATCCGTTATCACTTAGCATCCGGAAGCCATTGTCATCGATCTATCCCCGAGCTTGATCCCTTTGACACTGGATCAGTTCATCGAGATCCCACACCTGCTCCAGTCTCATCTTTTTACTCCTCAGCCCACATTCGACCCGTTCGCCCGACTCCATATCCTATCTCTGCGTTCCAGTTCACCAAAGCTCTTTGAGTTGACCCCTATTTGCTCGATTGACAAAAAGGGGGAGAAGTTTGAGAGTTTCGAGTTTAGATTTTTAGGATTTTGGGTCGGGTTGGGTAGCTTGTATATAGGTTTCATTTGCATTTGAAACTTGTATGAAACTTTTTGATCATATATGAAAAGGTTGCTTATGAAAAAGGTTGTTTGTGTTCTGATTACTTTTGCAAAGTTTATTATCACTTGAATTATGCTCTGATTGCAAGTGCTCTATTTTATGCTCTGATTTATTATGTTTGCTCTAATCATTAATGTTCTATTTTGAAATGGTTGAATGATTGTTTAAATAAAATTTAACTTGTGATTATTTGAAACAATATATGCAAATGATGAAAATGAAATATATATGACAATTTCAACAAGTTCAAAAGGTAAATGACTTATGATTATTCTAAAAATGTTAAAACAGGATAAAATGACATATTGGAAGGTATAAACTCAAATTGGTTTTATCAATCATCAAAAAGGGGGAGATTGTTGGAAACAATTGTTAAAATCAAATGCAAAATATCCAAAGCATGTATTTTGATGATTAACAACACAATTTGAGTAAGTATTAGCTACTAATGTGTTTTGTGTATTGTTTAAGGATATAAAAATGAAAAATACAAAGTATGACAGGTCAAGTCGATCTCCAAGTCTACTCAGACATCAACTTGGGCCAAGTAGATTTCTCAAGTCGACTCCATTTTTGACTTCAAAGGTCATCCTCTGTCTAGAGTTGAAATTAGGAGCAAGAATTCTCGAAGTCGCAGACGAAGTCGACTCCACTTGTGACTTGGGCGAAATCGCAGACCAAGTCGACTCCAGTATCGACTTCACATGACACTTTCCTTCCAGCATTGAAATTGGAGAGCAGAGCTGCCGAAGTCACACATGAAGTCGACTCCACTTGTGACTTGGGTAAAGTCGCAGACCAAGTCGACTCCAACATCGACTTGAGCATAACAATGTAGGATTTGAAAAGCTAAGTCGCAGACCAAGTCGACCTTACTTGCAAATTGAGTGAAGCTGAAGGCTAAGATAACCCAAGCTTTCTTCTTAGATCAAAATGAAGACTAAAACAAATTCAAAGCAAGTAAAGTTGCATAAATTCATATAAGAGTGATAAGAGAACAATTATTGGATAAGCGGAGTCATTTCAAAGTATTTTAAGTTCACTTGGCAGGATATGAAGGCCAAGTCGCACCTGAAGTCGACTCCAGCATCGACTTGGGTGAAGTCCAAGACCAAGTCGACGCAAGGAAGAACTTGAACAAGCTGAGCATGGCGAAGTCGCAGGCCAAGTCGACTCCATATGCGACTTGGAGGCGTAACGTTCGAATTTTTGAACGTTGGAACATTTATTGCGCGCCAACCAACTTCATAATGTTCAAAAATCTCCCTCCTCTATATATAGACACTCAAGAAAACGTGGATATATACAAGTAAGAGCTGAAAAAGAGGAAAGAAGTGCTACTAAGAGTTTCAATCCACTTTTCTCTACAATTGAGTGATCTATACACTTTCAAAGGAAGAACGAGCTTCAAAGTTGCTGTTTGCTTCAACGCAAAAACGATTCGTTGCTTCTACAGATTCTTCCTCGAGCTGGAACTTGCTACACAAATCTGTAAAGTGTAGATTTCTTCTATTTTATTCTATTATTTGTTTTTGGTGCTTGGTTTGATCTTAGTGTTTCAAACCAAGCTATAGCAAGGTAGGATTGTGATTGGAGTGGAACTTGTCACCTACGTGTGCTATTTGTTGTATACGCCCCCTAGAGCTAGAATTTAGAAGAGAGCGGAGGCTCTGATTGTATATGCCCCCTAGAGCTAGAATCTAGAAGAGAGTGGAGACTCTATTTATATTCACGGAATACATAGTGGAACCCAAGTCACAAGAGAGTGTGAGCTTGGAAGAGTGGAGTAGGGAAGGTTGCCCGAACCACTATATATTGTTGTCTCTTATTTGGATTGATTGCTTGCATTTTATATTTTCATTTGCACCCTCTCATTCTATTTCATAGCACGTTTCATCAAGGGGATTAAACTTACAAGGGGTTAAGCTTTTAATTACGAAAAGAATTTTCAAGAACCCAATTCACTCCTCCCTTCTTAGGTTTTACCATAAACTCGGGACCAACACTATGTCCTTTCTCATCATATCTCATTAGGGCATCTATTCATACAAAAATCTACTAACCTTTGTGGATACCTCTTTTTCTTTAGCAACACATGCCTTTCATCTCTTGGCTTTCCCTACACCTGTCTGAGGTTGAAAAACAAAACATGAGTTGAAACTCAATAAGCAAGCATTTTTATTTTAAATGCATTCCTCTCCATTCGGTAGAAGACACTTACCAAATGATCAATTACCAATGGAATAGAAACCTTTTCGTAAACTATTTTTGAAAACCTTTCATAAACCATTCATGAAAACCATTCATGTAAACCATTCATAAATGCATTTCTCTCCATTCAATAGGAGACACTTAGCAAGTGATCAACTATCAATGGAAGAGAAACTTTTTCATAAAAATCATTTCATAAACACTGGATGTGCAAATGCTTCCTTTCCACTCCTGACATATACCTTCGTGAGCGGGTACGCTAGCGTAGAGAACATCTCATATAGCATGGTCCAATACGCTGGCTGTCTCCGACTTGGCCTCATCAAGGGGAACCTCTCTTCCTCTTGACGCCTACATGGTTCCTACATGCATGACTTTTGATTTTCCCGGCATTATATACCTCTTACACCGGGTGACTTGTCATTCTCATGTAGAGAATTATTTGCACCATCCCTTAAAAACATCATTTCAAATCCATGCTTTCCTTTTCAATCCATGTATGAAAATGCAATGCATTCATTCACACATAACATTCCTTTGCCTCCACCTCTGGGGAGGACGCCGTCGGCACACAGCCCATACGACTTGGTAATAGTGAAGGGGGACCCTCTAATCCACTTTCTACCTCTACTAAAGCCTCTTCATTATGCATCATACATATGCACATGTCCATGAACATCACATGATATCAATATGTCGGCATGACTTTTAATAAAAACTTATAAATATTCATCATTTTAAAACATTATAGGAATGGTCACCCTTAAACACATTTCATAAATACTTGAGAATAAAATATATTTTCAAAAAAAAGTTTGCTTGCTTACCTCCTCAGTCTGTGTCCTCCACCTTTTCCTTTCCTTTTTCTATACAAGAAAAAATAATATTTTATCTATATCATTTCATGTCTTAGTTTATTTCACATGCATATTTTATAATAATCCATTACCTCATTTCTATAATGGTTAATCCTATAAATATATTTGGTCATTACCTCCTTAGATGGATTTTTATCCATAAATCTTTTAAAAATTCCATCTATATATCCTCATAAATATATAAAAATAAATCTCAATTTTTTCCCAAAATACGTTGTTCACTGTTCATAATTACTGTTCATGTCACTGTAGTAGATAACTGCAGCAAATCACTGTTCACGATCACTGTTTATGGATACTGTTCACGTTTACTGTTCGCCCCCGAGGTTACTGTTCATGGGTTCCAAAAATTGACATTTTTTCCAAAAAGAAAAAATACCATGACATAGATTATGCTTAGTATATCATGAAAAATTTTATACATTTTGAATTTATCATCATTTACTTGGCTAAATAAATCATTTTCTCCATATACTAAAAATCAACATAAATTCACTTAAGCATAATCCTTAATTCCAAAAGTCATGAAATTAATATATCATCATTCCAACATCATATTTATCATATTCATACATCCCAAATCATCATTTATCAAATTTGGAGCATTATTTTCACATATCATATGCTACTTTCCCGAATGCTGCGTCTTTGCTCCAAATTTTCGATGTTTCGGCATAATTCCAATTAAGCATTATAAATTTACTTATTTTCTCATGATTAGGCATTATCTAAGTATGGTTTTACCCTACTTAACATCTAAAAGAAATTTGGATAGAATTCACTTACCCGAAGTGAAGATATCTCACTTTTTCTCACACTTTCTCTTTCTAACTTCCTCCTCTTCTTTCTCCTCAAGGGTAAAATGTGGTGGGGGTGAAAAATGCTAAAATGGAGCTGGGATGAAGTGCCTTGGACGTTCACCCCTGCCCCCTATTTATACTTTTTTATTTTTCATCAAATTGGAATTTACCCCCTTGCTTAAGGTATTAAATTATAAAATATATTTTTTTATAATTTTAAAAGGTGCATTGAGCCATGTGCAGCCCCCTATCTACTGTTCACACCCCCTTATGGCAGCCCTATTTATTTATAATTTTTTGATTTATTAAAATTAATTATTTTAGGCTAATTCAATCTTAGCCATTGATTTTTGATGATGATGGATTTGGACCATTGGATTTGGCCCCAAAAGTCCATGCATGTCCACATCCTAGCTGCTCCTTGCAGATATGCATTTAATTTTTTTTACTTTTAATTAATTAAAAATAACCCAAAAGCCAAATTATAATTAATGAAAAGTGGGCTACCTTTTTTATCTTCAAATGACGTTTAATCTTGACCCTTGATTTATGATTTTTTATCAATCTTGGACCACTCATCATGTTCATCATCATATTTTGGCCATTCATAAAAATTTCATCTCAATCCGACGTCCGGATTGCAAGATATGAATTTTTCTTCATTTTCTTCACAAAAATCCATAAAAATCAGAAAATTAATATTTTAATCCAAAAAGCACTTTTGTCCTTTAGTGGGAAGCTTTATTTTTTTTCTTTTATGATTAAATTAATCCAAAGTGATTAACTTAACATATTCCTTAATCCCACGTTTACTATTCACGTTTCACTATTCATGTGCACTATTCATCCGAATTTCATAATTAATTATTTTAACCTCTATTCCCACATATTTTCATAGTCATGAATATATATTTCATTAATACATTACCTAGGGTTTACAAGGCTAGAGTTTTATACGTGTCTAAGATTGGGGTTTCACAGAATTAGCTCAAATGATTTAAGGATGATTAAGAGGGTAAAATACCCTAGATATAGAGTACTTTGGATGTTCAAAATGGGTTGAGATGATTTGCCCTAAATCTGATTTTAAGGGTATGTATTGGAACGTCCAAAGAAGGGTGCAAAAAGGTATCCAAAACGTGTATGGAAGTTGCTGTTATGCAAGCAAACGAATTTTGGACTTTAAACATGTATTAATACCCTAAATTTGGGATAAGAAAAGTATGATTAATTTCTGAAATTCATGGATTAGAAAACTATTTGGAATTAAGTATCAAAAGAAGCGTTCAAAGGATGAAAAAACGGGTCCCAAAGTTGCTGTTTTGGAACCCGATGACTAGTGGATTAAAAATCTGAAATTAAACCCTAAATTATATGTTAATTAATGGGGTTCAATCATGCTGATTAAGGACACAAGTTGTTGTGTTAAAATATTTTAAGAAACACATGATTTATGTGTTGTGAAATGGACAGGTATGGAGAGATAGGCATGAGAAAATGATATATGATTTATGTAAATTGTTAAAATGCGAAAACACATGAAAATATGATGAAAAATGTGGATTAAGGTACTGTTTTAGTAAATAATGATAATCTCAAATTTTGAGATTAATATATGATGTTTAAGTTATCAACTAAGTGCTTAAAATGAGCACCGTTGTATGAAAAGTGAAAAATATGATAAAAATGATAAATGTGTTGGTCCCGAGTTAATGGCAAAACTCAAGAGGGGAGGGGTGAATTGGGTTCTTATAAAATTCTTCGGTAAATTAAAACTTAACCCCTTGAAAGCTTAATCCCCTTGATTGAAACAAATAGAGAGCAATGAAATAGTGAAAGCAATAAGGTAAACAGTAGGCAAGATTTATAGTGGTTCGGGCAACCTCTCCCTACTCCACTCTTCCAAGCTCACACACCGTTGTGACTTGGGTTCCACTATGTATTCCGTGAATACACTTAGAGACTCCGCTCTCTTCTAGATTCCTGCTCTAGGGGGCATACACAAACAGAGCCTATGCTCTCTTCTAGATTCTAGCTCTAGGGGGCTTGTACACTTGATACAAGTAGGTGATGAGTTCAACTCCAATCACAACTCTACTTGCAACGTCTTGGTTTGTTACAACAAACTCAAATCAAGACCAATAACAAAGAGTAATGAAAATAAGGAAGATCTACACTTTACAGAGTTGTGTAGGCAAGATTGAGCTTGAGGAAGAACTTGTAGATGCAACCGGTTGTGTGTCGTTGAAGCTACTTGCAACTTGAAGCTCTTTCTTCCTTTGAAAATGTATAGATCACTCAAATTTAGAGAAAAGCAAATGGGAGCTCTTGTTTGCACTTCTTTTCTCCCTTTAGACAATGTAGTGTATATATTCTCGTTTGCTTGAGTGTCTATTTATAGAATGGGGAAGATTTGAACGTTATAGAAGTGGTTGGCGCGCAATAAATGTTCCAACGTTCAAAAATTCGAACGTTGGTTCCCCAAGTCGCAGGTGGAGTCGGCTTCTTCCCAAGTCGCAACTGGAGTCGACTTCGTCTGCGACTTCAGTTCCGCGTTTCTCAAGTCTGAGTCTGGGTCGACTTGGTTTCAGACTTGACCTCAAGTCGATATTGGAGTCGACTTGGGTTGCGACTTGACCTGTCTTTGTGCTGAAATTTGCTTGGTCCTTGTTTGATTTCCTCTAGCTTGCTTAGCTTTCTTTCTTGAATCTTCTTACTTCTGAAATGGCTTCTTATATTTATAAATCTTCTTGAAGGACTTGTCTTAGATAGTAGTCTTCATGACTTGAACTTCTTCATCTTCAACTTATGTTCGAAGCTGTGCCTTGGACTTGAGAATTGATAATGAGATTGTACCTTTGATTTGGATTTGAAAAATCCCAAATTGATCTTGAAAATGAGCTTGAGTCTGTATTTTGGTCTTTGAAGAACTCAAGTCGAACTCGGGGTCGACTTCATCTGCGACTTCACCCAAGTCGCACCTGGAGTCGACTTCGTCTGCGACTTTGGCATTTTTGTGCCCCAAAATCAGCTCTGGAGTGTTTTTGCCGTCTGAAGTCGATGCTGGAGCCGACTTCGTTTGCGACTTGGCTTCCCAAGTCGCAAGTGGAGTCGACTTGGCCTGCGACTTCACCTGCTTTTCCTTCCATTTTGAATTTTGCTGTGTGGTCTGTTTTGGAGTCAAATATGGAGTCGACTTTGGGATCGACTTCACCCTAAGTCGAAGTCCAAGTCGACTTGGATATCGACTTGGCTAATTCATTCCTTAAATCATTAAGCAAAGTCATTAGTAATCACCTTATACTCAATTTTAACTTTGTTAATCATCGAAACTCATGCTTTGGTCAATTTTGTTTTGCTTTAAACATTGTTTCCAACAATCTCCCCATTTTTGATGATTGACAAAACTAAATTGATCTTGTACCTTTCAAGATAGTCATATTCATATAGTTTTCAAAACAGATCATAACTTTCAAACAGAGTATAGTAAATATGGAACATATAGCAAGCATGAAACACATATATGAGCATAAACAATTTCATAAATCAATACAGATTACACTGTAAAGCAAAAATGAAACTTAGATACAAACTACCCGACCCAAAATGCTCTAAAAACTCTCAAAAACAACTCTATTCCTATTTTATCTCCCCCTTTTTGTCAATCTTTCAAAAATGGTTTCAATCACCAAGGATTTGGTGAATTGAAATTGGAAAATGGGATATGAGGATTGAATGGGTTTGATAGGACGAACATGAGCCGAGGAATAGAAGGAAGAAACTGGAGCGGGAGTCGGATCTCGATGAACTGATCCTGAATCGAAAGGATCAAGCTCCGGTATGGGTCGATTTTTGTGTCACCCCGATGCAAGGTGGTATCTAATGGTACGCATTTCCCGATCGATTCGATCTTGTCAGGAATGCATATCATTAATGGCAGTAAGAACTTCGGTCACTAGACTGGTCATTCGATCCTCTTGATGACCCATTTCCTCCCGTAGAGCAGATATCTCATCTTTAATGCTCTGTAATGTGACCTCTTGAGATGATGGTGGAGGCGCCTGATCAGGTGCAGCAGATCCCTGTGGAGAGTAGGATACGTGCGTCATAGGAGATACTGGCTCCTCGGGAACGTCTCAGGGTGGAGCAGATGGTGCCTCGGGAGGCTGCTCCCCCTCAGTATGTGCTTGTCCTTCTTCAGGAGCCTCTGCTTCCGCCCTAAGCTCATTTACATTGATCTTCATTCTCTGGATCAATGCCTTATTGATTGCATTGGTGGATTTCAATACTTCGAAGGGCTCACCTTCAATATCCACCTCGAAATGCTCAAGGATCTTCGTGATCCAGGTACCATAGGGTAGGACTCCCCGTGGATTGTCCTTTCTGCAACTAAGGGCTTCAAGGAATAAACGGGGAAGGCTGACTTTTACCCTGTTCACAATCTTCCATAGTATCCCGGCTTCTTGAGGATTCAACTGATTTCTTCCTCCGCCTTTGGGATAGATGCAGTGAGCTATTAGCAGGCGTAGAACCCGCAGCCTTGGGGACAGATTCATGTAGTGTAAAAACTTAATCCCGGGATGATATTTGTTGCTCCGAGTGAGCTGATTGTATATCTGATCAAGTGAAAGATTTGCAGGAAGCGGCTCATCTACATGTGGTACCTCAAGTATCTGTCCGATATTGATCATAGCTCCTTCCAAACTTGGAGTTACTCCAATTCCAAAGAACATGCTAACTCCTTTTACAAAACTGCTGTAATATTCCTCATCCCATAGGTAATAGAAGATCCTGGTTAGATCTAGATAGACCCTTTCATCTTCCTTTAGTAGCTTGGTCCAACCTTGAAATTCCAGAAGATCTTCTATATCCGACCCATAATCTTTGAGAAACTTGAAATCAATGATCTTAGGGATGAATACCTTCCGTTCGTAGAAGTGCTTGTAGAACCGACTGTGCTGGAGTTCAGTTTTGAAATACGTAGTCGGCATCTTTAGTACTTGGGCTTTTACAGTAATATTGCCTCTTCTTCTTGCCCCAGATTGGGTGCTTTGTGAGGTTTGGGCTTGTTCCTCACGACCTGCTGTGTTTGATGGGGTTCCCGTTTGAAAACGCACTCGGCGGCCTGTGGAAGTAGATGGTTCTTCCCGGGCTCGCTTTGAGGAAGTGCGTTGTCTCCTAGGCACTTCGTCGTCGGTATGGGATGTAGACTGTCTGGGAACTGGTTTGAGGGATGGTTTTGAGACGGCTAGCTTAGGAGGTCTGGGTTTTGGAGCCATTGATTCAGGAATTTAGAGAGGTATAGAGAGAAGCTTGAGACCGAAAAAGGAGAGCAGAGAGAGAGGATCTTTAAGAAAGACGAGAGAATTGAAGACAGTGAGGCAGTTGCCGAAAAATAGAGAGAGATAGAAGGAAAATCGCCAGAAGGAAAGAAGAAGAGAAAAATGGCAGTCGCCAGGAAATGCCGGACAGAAGGAGATTCGCTGGAGAAGAGAGAGAGATAGAGAAGCAGATTTGCCGGAGAAGAGAATTGCCGAAGGAAAACACGCTGAAAAAACGGCGCGGGAAAGGAGAAGAAGAAGAAGAAAAGGAAGAAGAAGAAAGGAAAAGAAAACGGGAAGAAGGCGGATGGTCGCGCGCGCGGAGTGGATTTTGCCCTAGGCGAAGTCGACTTCGACCCCTCGGAGTCGACTTCGCCTCAGAGGCGGAGTCGACTTCACATCTTTCAAGTCGACTTCACTAGAGTCGACTTGACTTATCTGGAGTCGACTTGACTCATCGACTTGGCTCCTTTTAGATCAGATTTGTCTAATTCTTCCTAGTTTAATTCTATCATCCCCATATCATTTCTAATTTTATAAAATGATTCCTTTGCTAGAGGTTTGGTAAAGATATCAGCAATTTGATCTTCAGTTTTCACATATTCTAAGCAAATATCATGATTCTCAACATGTTCTCTAATAAAATGATGTCTTACATCTATATGCTTTTTTCTTGAATGCAGTACAGGATTCTTAGTCAAACATATAGCACTTGTATTATCACATTTAATAGGAATATTAAAATAATCAATACCATAATCTTTTAATTGTTATTTCATCCAAAGTAGTTGGGCACAACAGCTTCCGGCGGCAATATATTCGGCTTCCGCAGTAGATAGGGCAACACTGGTTTGTTTCCTTGAGTACCATGAAACCAACATATTTCCAAGAAATTGACAAGTTCCACTGGTACTTTTTCTATCTACTTTGTAACCGGCAAAATCCGCATCCGAATAGCCGATTAAATCAAATGTTGACCCCTTTGGATACCATAGTCCAAGATTGATAGTATTTATCAAATATTTAAAAATTCTTTTTACAGCCAATAGATGTGATTCTTTAGGACATGCTTGAAATCTAGAGCACATACAAACACTGAATAAAATATCTAGTCTAGAAGCAGTTAGATATAACAATGATCCAATCATGCTTCTATAGAGTTTTTGATCGATACATTTACCGTTTTCGTCTGTGTCAATCTTGATCGTAGAACTCTTTGGTGTATTTGCTCCTTTACCATTTTGCATTCCAAATTTCTTGAGCATTTCTTTGACATATTTGGACTGATTTAAGAATATCCCTTCTGTTTGCTACTTGATTTGTAGTCCAAGAAAGAAATTTAATTCTCCCATCATGCTCATTTAAAATTCGCTCTGCATGATCTTAGAAAATTCTTGGCATAAAGTTTCATCAGTAGCTCCAAATATTATATCATCTACATAAATTTGTACAATTAAAATATTTTTTCTTTTATATTTAATGAACAAAGTAGTATCAACTTTCCCTCTTTGAAACTCATGATCAATCAAAAAATTTATTCAACCTTTCATACCAAGCTCTTGGAGCTTGTTTTAATCCATATAACGCTTTGGTCAATTTATAAACATATTTTGATTGATCCTTTTCTTCAAATCCTGGGAGTTGTTCAACATATACTTCTTCATTCAAATATCCGTTCAGAAATGCACTTTTTACATCCATTTGAAATAATTTGAAATTCATATGAGAAGCAAATGCTAGTAAGATACGTATGACTTCTAATCTAGCCACAGGTGCATATGATTCTTCAAAATCAATCCCTTCTTCCTGGGAAACCCTTTGGCTACTAATCTAGCCTTGTTTCTAATTACAAGTCCGCTTTCGTCCATTTTGTTTCTAAATATCCATTTGGTACCAATAATGGTATGACCATTTGGTCTAGGAACTAAATGTCATACATCATTTCTTTCAAATTGATTTAGCTCTTCTTGCATTGCAATAACCCAGCTTTCATCATTAAGAGCTTGTTCAATGGTAGTTGGTTCGATCTTGGACACAAAAGCATATTGTCCACAAATGTTTTGCTTTGATCTTCTAGTTTTTACTCATTCATACACATTTCCAATGACTTGCTCAATTGGATGGGCATTTTTGAACTTTAAATCAATTGGAGGTTTGTAAGAGTCATTACCTTCACTTACCTCTTCCTTCATGAGATTTTCTGGCTTGAGCTCGATTTCCTTTGGTTGTTCTTTTCCTTTTGTTTCATCTGCATCACTTAATTCATCCTCCTTTCTAGGAGTTTGGTTAAACTCATCAAAGACAACATGTATCGACTCTTCTACAACTTGGTTTCGTTTATTGAATACTCTATATGCTTCGCTATTTGATGAGAAACCAAGGAATATTGCCTCATCACTTTTAGCATCTAGTTTTCTCAAGTTGGTTTTTCCATTGTTCAAAACATAGCATGTGCATCCAAAAGCATGAAAATAAGAGATATTTGATTTTCTTCCTTTCCATAGCTCATATGGGGTCTTTTTCAAGATTGCTCTAATGGTAACTCGATTCAAAACATGACAAGCTGTATTTACAGCTTCACCCCAAAATTTCTTGGATAGTTTGCTCTCATTTAGCATTGTTCTAGCCATCTCTTGTATAGTTCTGTTTTTCCTTTCAACTACTCCATTTTGTTGTGGAGTTCTTGGTGCAGAAAATGTGTGATGAATTCCTTTTTCATTACATAGTTCTATGAAGCGTTTGTTTTCAAATTCACCACCATGATCACTTCTTATAGTTATAATAGTACTTTGTTTTTCATTTTGCACCAAATTTACAAAAGTTGCAAACATAGAGAAGGCTTCATCTTTGCTAGCTAAGAGAATTATCCATGTGAATCTTGAAAAATCATCAACAATTACAAACACATATTTCTTTCCACCAATGGTTAAAATATCGGATGACCCATATAGATCCATGTGTAGCAATTAAAGTGGCCTAGTGGTGGAAATTTCCTTTTTGGTAGAGAAAGGCATCTTAGGTTGTTTTGATAATTGACATGCCTTGCAAATTTTATCCTTGTTATATTTCAACTTCGGTAATCCTTCTACCAAACTCTTTTCCATAGGGTCTTTATATTTCTCATGTTTATATGTCCAAGCCTTTTATGCCAAACCCATGGATCATTATCAATGGCCATTAAACATTGACTATCTAATTCATCAAGTGAAACCAAATATACATTTCCATGTCTTTTTCCACTAAACATGATATGTTCTCCATCAAATACATTACATATGGATGATTCAAACACAACCTTGTATCCGTTGTCACATAATTGACTAATGCTCATTAGATTGTGCTTGAGTCCCTCAACAAACAAAACATTTTCCATGCATGCATTTGAAATACTATATATGTTTCCCTTACCTTTAATTTTACCTTTCTCATTATTACCAAAGGCAACTGTTCCATCGTTGCAAGGCTTAAGTTTATGAAATAAACTTCTTTCTCCGGTCATATGCCTTGAACAACCACTGTCCATGAACCATACATTGTTTCCCTTTGCCTTAAAATATATCTGAAAAATAAACAAGTAAATCTTATCTCTTTGGTACCCATTTTATGGGTCCGTTTGGGTTAGTTAACCTTTGAAGTTTGAGTTGATCCAACTTTGATCCCATAAAACCAATGCATTTTGGCATCCAAACCAATTTAGCACCTCGATTTTGCAGTTTTCTTAGTTTACATTGATATATCTTATGTCCAAACTTGTTGCAGAAGTTACAAGCTCCCAGAAGTCTAGAAATAGGGAGTCATTTGGTAATTTGTTCATTAGTTGGTCTTTTTGTCCAAACTGTTCGATTTATTTTAGTAAAATTGGTTTTGATATTATTTCTTGGATCGTTAGTTTCAGTTTGTTCAAGTGCATTTTACCCAAGTCCTTTCTTGCAAGTTTGAGTTGTCATTTTCAAGAACATTTTTACATTTTCTCCTGGATTAGAGAACTTGGCAAGAGATTCATTTAATGATTTATTCTCGTTTTTAAGTTTTTCTAATTCATTTTCTAAGGTATTCTTTTCATCTTTTAACTTGTCTAATTTTTCAGCAAGTTTACCATTTACAATTATTACTGCATCACATTGTCTTTTCTTAATTGTAAACTTGTTTCCTAATTTCTTTATTTCTTCATATAGTGAATCATAAGCTTGTTGAAGTTCTTCTAATTCAGCACATTTAAGACATTCATTTGTAGAGAAATCTGAAAAGGATTTCTGTTTGGAGGTTACCTCTTGACTACTCGTGCAGTCCGTTGAAGTGGCTTGATCCTCCAAGGTTTCCATTGCTGCAAAGCATATGTCGGTGTTTGCTATGCAACAGATTCTTGCACAATCTACTTCGCATTCTTCACTTAAGGAGCTATTCGTTGTAGATTCTTCTTCATTTACGTACATGCCTCTTCCTTTGTTTCTTTGAAATCTTTTGTTGTCGCCTCTATCTTTTCTTTGTTCCTTTGCCTTGTTTTCTTCGGGCGTTGGACATTGGGCTTGCATGTGTCCCGAACCGCCTCATCGGTAACATTTTGTTGTTTCTTTCTTTTTCTCTTTGGAACTTCTTTCTTTAAAGTTTCTGAAATTTCTGCCTTTCCTCACAAATTTTCTGAATCGTTTTGTGAGTAGGGCAATCTCATCGTCATTTTGTGAAGATGAAGTATCGTCTGAATCTTGTGCGGCTTTTAAGGCAATTGCTCTTTTGCCTTTGTGATGATCTTCATTTCTTTTCTTAATTAGCTCATGTGACATTAATGAGCTAATTAGGTTTTCTAGCTTCAATGTGTTGAGGTCCTTAGCTTCTTCTATCGCAGTAATCTTTGGAGTTCAAGATTCCGGTAGAGCCCTTAAAATCTTCATAACCTGTTCAGATTCAGATATAGCCTTTCCAAGACCTTTCAAAGCATTAGTAATTTTTGAGAATCTAGCAAACATTTCAGAAATATTTTCTGTTTCTAACATTCTAAAATTTTCTAATTCTCCAATCAAAATGTTTCTTCTCGTCCCTTGGACTTGAGAAGTTCCTTCATAGATGGAGGTTAATGTATCCCATATCTCTTTGGCGGTTAAACAAGAGGATACTCTATCATATTCAGATGTTGTGAGAGCACAAAATAGTGAATTCATAGCTTTGGCATTGCTCTTCACAATTCTTACTTCCTCTTCGGTCCACTTGGAAGCTCTTTCATCGATAGGCAAAGCTACACCATCTTGGATTGCAATCCAAGAGTCCATGTCGGTAGCCATGATGAGTTGTTTCATTCTTAGCTTCCAATATCCAAAATTGTTCCCATCAAACAATGGTGGCCTAGTAAAGGATTGACCTTCGGCAAATGCGGGAACGGAAGTAGATTGAGATGCCATGTCAGTAAGATCTCTTTGGTAAGCTCAAAGACCTGCTCTGATACCACTTGTTGCTCCCGAGTTAATGGCAAAACTCAAGAGGGGAGGGGTGAATTGGGTTCTTATAAAATTCTTCGGTAAATTAAAACTTAACCCCTTGAAAGCTTAATCCCCTTGATTGAAACAAATAGAGAGCAATGAAATAGTGAAAGCAATAAGGTAAACAGTAGGCAAGATTTATAGTGGTTCGGGCAACCTCTCCCTACTCCACTCTTCCAAGCTCACACACCGTTGTGACTTGGGTTCCACTATGTATTCCGTGAATACACTTAGAGACTCCGCTCTCTTCTAGATTCCTGCTCTAGGGGGCATACACAAACAGAGCCTATGCTCTCTTCTAGATTCTAGCTCTAGGGGGCTTGTACACTTGATACAAGTAGATGATGAGTTCAACTCCAATCACAACTCTACTTGCAACGTCTTGGTTTGTTACAACAAACTCAAATCAAGACCAATAACAAAGAGTAATGAAAATAAGGAAGATCTACACTTTACAGAGTTGTGTAGGCAAGATTGAGCTTGAGGAAGAACTTGTAGATGCAACCGGTTGTGTGTCGTTGAAGCTACTTGCAACTTGAAGCTCTTTCTTCCTTTGAAAATGTATAGATCACTCAAATTTAGAGAAAAGCAAATGGGAGCTCTTGTTTGCACTTCTTTTCTCCCTTTAGACAATGTAGTGTATATATTCTCGTTTGCTTGAGTGTCTATTTATAGAATGGGGAAGATTTGAACGTTATAGAAGTGGTTGGCGCGCAATAAATGTTCCAACGTTCAAAAATTCGAACGTTGGTTCCCCAAGTCGCAGGTGGAGTCGGCTTCGTCTGCGACTTGGCTTCCCAAGTCGCAACTGGAGTCGACTTCGTCTGCGACTTCAGTTCCGCGTTTCTCAAGTCTGAGTCTGGGTCGACTTGGTTTCAGACTTGACCTCAAGTCGATATTGGAGTCGACTTGGGTTGCGACTTGACCTGTCTTTGTGCTGAAATTTGCTTGGTCCTTATTTGATTTCCTCTAGCTTGCTTAGCTTTCTTTCCTGAATCTTCTTACTTCTGAAATGGCTTCTTATATTTGTAAATCTTCTTGAAGGACTTGTCTTAGATAGTAGTCTTCGTGACTTGAACTTCTTCATCTTCAACTTATGTTCGAAGCTGTGCCTTGGACTTGAGAATTGATAATGAGATTGTACCTTTGATTTGGATTTGAAAAATCCGAAGTTGATCTTGAAAATGAGCTTGAGTCTGTATTTTGGTCTTTGAAGAACTCAAGTCGAACTCGGGGTCGACTTCATCTGCGACTTCACCCAAGTCGCACCTGAAGTCGACTTCGTCTGCGACTTCGGCATTTTTGTGCCCCAAAATCAGCTCTGGAGTATTTTTGCCGTCTGAAGTCGATGCTGGAGCCGACTTCGTTTGCGACTTGGCTTCCCAAGTCGCAAGTGGAGTCGACTTGGCCTGCGAATTCACCTGCTTTTCCTTCCATTTTGAATTTTGCTGTGTGGTCTGTTTTAGAGTCGAATATGGAGTCGACTTTGGGATCGACTTCACCCTAAGTCGAAGTCCAAGTCGACTTGGATATCGACTTTGCTAATTCATTCCGTAAATCATTAAGCAAAGTCATCAGTAATCACCTTATACTCAATTTTAACTTTGTTAATCATCGAAACTCATGCTTTGGTCAATTTTATTTTGCTTTAAACATTGTTTCCCACAAAATGGAGGTAATGAACCTCCAAATAATGATTTAATAAATGATTGTAATATGTATGAAGGTTTACCCTACATAAGGGTATTAAAAAAATGAATGAATAAATAATCTGATGTATAGGCTATGTTGATTGGTATGAACACCCGACTTGAAAGACAAGTGGGTTAAGCTAGTGCAATAAAAATCCAAATAGATTTATGTAGGTTGGAAAACCTAAGGGATATAAGCATTTAAAGTCTATGCATATAAATGAAATGTTATTTTCATTTATCTAGGCAAAGGCATGGAAAAGAATGGAAGAAAGGGATTAAGGCGATCTCAGGTAATCAAGTGAACTTTCTAAAATACTATTTTCTTTCTATATGATGATAAGAGATTGAATATGTTTATGATTCTGTTTTGATGAATGGGCAAGCATAAGTTTTGAAAATGATGACTTTAATGAAAAGCCACAAGTTTTGAAAATAACGGCTTTAATGAAAAGTCGTAAGTTTTGAAAAAGGATGACTTTAATGAAAAGCCTTAAGGTGTTCTTCATGGGAAGCAAGAAGCACTTTTTAAGATAAAGATTTTATCACAAATGTTGCCAAAGATTAGGAATGTTTTATGCTAATAGATTAAGAAATTTGCTTATGAGTAAGCAAGTTCTCCATGATGATAATTTTAAAAGGATTTTATGTTTTATACCGATAGTTTTAAGAATTTGCTTTCAAGCAAGCAAGTTCTTTATGATGTTGTTTCAAAAGTATTTTATAAGAAAAAGGGAATTTTGCCCTTTTTCACAAAGCATCATTCGTAAATAAGTTTTGAGTTATTTTTACGATAATTTATGATAAATAATTACATTTATGAAAGAAAAAGGAAAAGGGCTTTGATTTATGGAAAAAGATTGATTTTTCTATGTCATGATGTTTAAATATAAATGATGAATTGGACATAGTCCATATGTTTTGAAATGATATTCGAAAAGTTTTTATTTCCTTTATATAAGGAAATATGATGAGAATATTTTGAAAAATGTCTATACGGATATTGTTAAAATAGGATTTAAGGATGACTAACCCAATAAGTTGATTTCATAAACTGGTTTGATCTCTGGTTGCTAAAATAGCATGCAAAAGGCTATGCAAGCTCCTCTTTATGTAAAAATGGCAAATTGAATATGTGGAGAGGGATTTGATTTTTAAGGTGGTTGAGAAGGGGATGGTACGAATGCATAATCTTTGTGAGCAAAAGGCTCCGAAATGGAAACCAAGAAAAAGTTATGAAAATATATGATTTATTCTTGAAAATTCAAAAGTTATGAAATTATTTTATCATAAGAATTTTTATTATTTTCTTAAACATCTCAAATGTTTATCAAAATATTTTACTCAAAATGGTTCTAAAAGAATTTAAGGACGGTCATCTGAAAACTAGATTTCAAAGAACAACTTGTTTAAAGTGGGTGCGTTCACTTTACAAGTTGACACGGACTGCGGTCTGTGATGTTCTTTTTCAAAAATATTTTTAAGATACAGACCTCGGTCTGTAATGTTTTACAAGAATGGATACGGATTGCGGTCTGTGATCCCGGTTTAGAAGGACATAGGTTGCGGTCTGTGATACTTTAAACCACACGGATTACGGTCTGTGATAAGAATGTATGGTGCACCAGTACAATGAATATGCCGATTGTAGAGCACGATCGGAGATGGACTGGGGCCCACTCTATATAAGGCCAAGTTGCTAAGGGCCTTCCCTAAGATGGGAAAATGATGAAGAAACAACTGCCTGGTTAGCATGCTGTTAAGGATTCTCTTCCAAGAGGTAGAATGATCACTTGCTAAGTGTCACTACTGAATGTGGAGAAATACATTTGCTTATGTTTTAATTTTGAAAAGCCCAAAGATTGAGACATAAAAGCATTTTTACAAAAAGTTATCCTCAATGGATTTTAAGAAATGAATACCCTAAAAATAGGGTGTTTTATACAAAAAGTGTAAATAACAAGGATGAAAGGGAATGTTTTCTATCCAAATGCTTTTATGAAAATGAGTTATATGTTTTATATCTTGTTTGCTATTAGCAAGCCTCAAGACGAGGATTATGAAAAGGATATATGAGATAATATGGTTTAAAGTTCAAAGGAATGTTGATATATATATATATATGTAAACTTATTTAGAATTATAAGTTCTATGTGTACTAATGATTGAATGTATGTATGTATGAAATGAAAATATCATGATTTAGTCAAGAAGACTTTTATTGTAGAAGGACAAGTTAAGATGCTATGAATGAAATATGATATTCATTACAAGTGTATTGTCGCTTGTATGATGAATGATGTAGAATGTAAAGAAATGAATGATGATAGAAAATTTTTTTTTGGACGAGATCCAATTAAGAACCCGCTGCGTGATCAAGGCAACAATCCTGATTCACATTTACTAATCGATAGATCCTGAGGTAAGGATGTGACGTCTTGGGTTGGGGCGCCACACCTACCTAGTGCGGTTGGATTCTATCACAAAAAATTCATCATGAAATGAGTACTCAAATCATGGAGATTAAATTCTTTTTGATGAAATGATCATAGACAATGCTAAAAAGATGACTTAGATGAAGATGGAAGTGTATGGATGGATGGGTAGGAGCCTCGAGGGAAGCAACTGCTCATGCGTGAAATAATTGACTTAATGGTTGAGAATCATATCTAAGATGAACTAAATGATATCTCATCTTGAAAAGGTTCAAAAGAGGGAAAGATAAGTTTTTACGAGCTCATTTCTATTTAACCCCTCTTATATGTAGCTCCTTCTATTTCTAAAATCTTGATAATTATGAAAAATCTATTCTATCTATTGTATTTAACGTCATTTATATTAGAATAAAAACTCTCTCATTTGTTCAGTATTATCATATAGGAGCCTCATCTATAAATGTGTAAAATCGGCATAATAAAATAATTTAATACTAAAAAATCATTTTTAAGTACTATTTTCAGCATTAAACCATCTAAAATATTATACATAGAATTCAAGCAGGATGAAAGAAATGGTGAAATGCATCAGGAATTTTATGTGATTTTCGAGTCCCAATTAAATTAAAAGAAAATTTTTATAAGAGTGCAATTAGACCCGGTATGCTTTATGGGGCAAAATGTTGGGCAGTTAAAGAACAACATACAAATAAAATGAACATAGTAGAAATTAGAATGTTAAAGTGTATGAGTGGTAAAACAAGAAAACATAAAATTAGGAATGTAATAATTCAAGAAAATTTAAAAATGAGACCAATATGTAATAAATGAGGAAAAATAGATTAAGATGGTTTGGTCACATTTAATAGAGGCCTAAAATGGCACCGGTTAGGAGAGTAGAGTCTATCCAAGTAGAAGGCAGTAAGAGAATGAGAGGAAGACCTAAAAAAATGGATAGAAGTAATTAAATAAGATTTGAAAATATTACAAATTACTGAAAATTTAGTCTCTAATAACTAAGAATGGTGGAGCATAATCTATGCAGCCAACCCCACCTTGGTGGAAAATGGCTTACGATGATGATGATGAAACCATCTAAAGTATTATTACTATGTGGATAATAATTGTATAAAATATTATTATATTTTAATACATACGTGAATAGATCTAACTAATTTGCCCATAAATATATACATTTTTTAGCAAATTGGCCCATTGACATATTTGATTCGAATAAAACATGGTCTCTAATATTAATAAATGATGTTAAATAAAATAAATAAATTGAATTTTAAATCATCCAACAGCTTCTTAAAAACTAAAAGGTTACGTGAGTCCAAGATTTCAAGTCCAAAAGCAAATAAAAGGTGTCAAAACGTCTTCACAGGACGCGACCTAGGATGGCTTGGGGACTTGGGGTGTTAACTGACGCTGGAGTCCCTTATGTACAGGGGTTAAGACCCAGACTGAAGGTCCAAGTGAGGTTTCTGAATGGGGTCAGTTGGAGCCGTAATTTGGGATTAAGCTCCTCCAAATTCTCCATCTTTATTGCCAATTACAGGCAAGACATAGCAGAACGTACAGACGCAGAAACTTTAAAGCGTTAGTGCATGCACGAGCGTACGATATACGTGGTCCATCCATCAGACACCGTTGATTTACGAACAGTCGGTTTCAATTGTGCCACCACCACCCACATGTTCTACATCCTCAGTAAATGCTGATAGGCCATAGGATGTGTGATTTGCCTGCCTATCAGGATTCACATCTCATCTAGGCCAGTGCATGGCAATGATTGTGTTACTCCGTCGAACATTTCATGCGCGGGAGCACTGCCAACTATATTTGGCCAGCTTGGTTCCTTACTCCTCAAAAATGGCCCGCTTCCCCAAGATCTCAAAAGATCCAAGAGACCAATTCATGCACTTTATGAAACAAACTACATGATAGATTCCCCAGATCGACTTGGGGTATTACTAGCATATATAGTTTCCACGAAATTACGTGCACATCCTTTTTATAAGAAACGAAT
Organism: Annona cherimola; assembly: GCA_030490835.1. Taxonomy (NCBI): domain Eukaryota; kingdom Viridiplantae; phylum Streptophyta; class Magnoliopsida; order Magnoliales; family Annonaceae; genus Annona; species Annona cherimola. The sequence continues at coordinate 204,704 of JASFXW010000051.1, forward strand.
GATCCTGTTAAGCCAAGCTAAGCCTACCTCAAAAAATTCATTAAAATTTTTTTTTTTAAATTTTTTTTCCTTTATACACTTGTTTATCTAAGTGTATTTAACTTATAAACTAAATTTACTATTTTTAGATATATGAATATGTTTTTTGAGATTTTATGTTATTGTTGTGAATGAGTTTTTTTATATAGACTAAGCAAAATATTTGCTTAATCTGTAAGAAACATTCCTCTTTATAAAATTGCAATAACATTTGCATTAAATTGCATTTCGCTGAGGACTAGTAAATTTTTTTAATAAAATAATGAAAATTCCCTTAATGATATAAACCACAATAAATTCATTATTCTTTACCATTATTTTTCGTCACAATTATTAAGAAAACTGCTGCATATGATAAATATATCATCAAAATAAAATATCAACAGATAAATATTTCAATAATAAAAATAATAACATCAATAATGAATTCATTACCAGTGGGGGTATGTTAATCATTTTATCAAAAAAAATTTACTACCATTATTGAAAGCACAATAAAAAGAACACACTTACACTTTCATGCAAACATTGTAAGATGTTATGCAATTTTTTTAAACTATTGAATAAAGCTACAATTTCTGCCAAACTACGTAAGAACCGACGAAAAAACTCATTTTTCAAATATATATATCCCATGTCTACGGAATTAACTAGCATGGATTGTATGTCTCAAAAAAAATAATAAAAAAACTAGCATGGATTGCAATTCAATAATAAAAAAAAATTTGTGGATTTAATTTTTATAGTTTTATCTTTTTCATCATTATTAATATTTAAAATCAACTTTTATTTACTTTACGCTGACATCATCTTTATAATTTTCTTTCCATTTTCATTTCCTGTTTTCCTAATATGGTTGATAAGCAAAATCACACTGGAAAAGATGGTTTGATTTAAACAAGTTCACATAGATGACTAATTTTAACTATTAAATTATAAAATGATGTAATAAGTGCAAAAAAATTTGCTAAATATTTAAAAAGTATAATAAATAATTTCAAAAAATATAATAAATAATTTCAAAAAATATAATGAATAATTTCAAAAAGTATAATAAATAATTAAAACATGTTCTGTAGAACAGAAATGAAGCAGCATACTCTTTAGTAGATTTTGCTTCTTCTGGCTTGAGTGATGACTTTACTTGAGGGATACTTGGCCAAATTTTATTTTTGATTATCTAGGTAAGAAGAATGCTTTATTAATGAAATATTAGTGACAGTGCGTTTTTTTCCCTTTAACCATGTATCAAGTCTGGTACCTTGAACTAATTTGCTTGTTTATGTGACATGTATAAATATATATTAATGGGGCTCGCTTCTTTGTGACCGGGTTACGTAGAAGTGGTTTTACGTAACCTCCTTAAATTTTAAGGTTTTGATGCTTGATAGAAAATCTAATTTGTTTATTTTATTTAATATCATTTGTTTAGTAATGAGACCAAGTTTCATCCAAATTTAACATGGGTATAGGCCACATTTGATTTTAAAAAATAAGTACATTCATATGTAAATTAGAGAGAATGCTTAGATCCATTCAAATATATATTGGAATTTGGAAATACTTTATAGAATCATTTATCTATGTAGTAATGATATTTTAGATGGTTTATATGTTGAAAATACTACTTAAAAATAGACATTTATCATTAAATCATTCTAACACGTTGATTTTGCATGTTTATAGAGGAGGCTCATATACAATGATATTAGACAAATAAAAGGATTTTTATAATAATGTAAGTGACGACAAATGCAATAGAGGGAGCGAATTTTAAACAACCATCTAGATATTGAAAATGGAAGGGGTTACATAGAAAGAAAATTTCATATATGCATCTCCAAATATTAAATGTTGAAAATGCAACTTAAAAATTGATATTTAACATTAAATTATTTTATTACCTTGATTTTCAATAACAACCGCACATAGTAATATTAGATAAGTGAAAGTGTTTCTAAGATACAATAAATACTGTTAAATGCAATAGATGTAGTGGAATCTCCATTAACTATCAAGATAGGGCTACTTAGAAAAAAGGTTTCATAAAATTGAGCCCATATATAAATATGATCTCATTTTATGAAACCTTTTTTCTACGTAACCTCTTCTATTTTGAAAATCTTGATGGTTGATGGAAAATTCACATTATCTATTGTATTTAATATTAATTATATTATCATGAAAATTTTCTCATTAGTTTTGTTTCACAATATATAGGTCACATCTATAAATGTGTGAAATCAATGCAATAAAATTGTTTAATACTAGAATATTAATTTTAAAGTAATATTTTTAACACATAAACCATCTAAAATGTCATGTTGATGTAGATAAATGATTCTACAAAGTATTACTGCATTTTAATACATGTGTAAATGGATAAAAATATTATTTATAATTTACACGTGAATATATATTTTTGAGAAAATGTAGCCAATGCACATACTCAATTTGGATGAAACTGTCTTTTAAATAAATAAATAACGTGAGACCTATTTTCTTTCTCAAAAGTCAAAATTTTAAAATTTGGAAGGATTACATGGTTTTGCTTCTATGTAACCAATATTCCAACGCATACAACTACATGATGTAATCCTATACAAAATGAGGCTCACTTGATTATACGTAGAACATCTATTACACCCATTTTATTTAGAACTATGGTCTTTATTAGCATACTAATTTTCATCCAAATCATGCATGTATATTGCCTCACCTTAAAATGGGGCAGAATTAATGTAATAAAGTATAATTTTTATATAAATAAGTGATTATATAAAGTATTATAGCATTCTAATATATGTAGAATTCATTTTGCAATGAACTACACCAAAATTAGGGTGTAGTCCATCTGCACCTAATAAGTTCTCATACATATTTATGAATTTTGATCCAGTGTATACAATTACATCGTATAGTCCATACATTGTAGGGCCCACTTAATCATAAATTGGAAATCTACCCAATCTATTGTATTTAGAATTGTTCACTTTATTAGCTTACTAATTTTTGTCTAAATCAAACATATGTATGGGCTCCATCTTAAAATAATATCTCTTTCATTATCCTAAATGGTCCCTCAATCCACTGTTTCCCTCACTAAGCCAAATGTTTCACAAGATGCCTGGTTAGAATTAGCTTCAATAAATGGAAACAAGTACATCCTTGAATCACTATCTAACTTACTTTTCAATGCATACTAGAAGGCAGAGATAATTAAAAAAGTATAAGATTCACTTCAGCACAAGTACAACAAGGGTCATGCAACCATTAAAAAATTTCTTATAAGTAATTTCCTTGAATAAATGATGTGGGCAATAAATTGATCATTGAATAAGTTCATGAGATCCAGCCTATCATTAATTAACTTGAGTTTGAAGACAGTAAGATAGATGAGTCCATTATTGTAGGTGCCACTATTACAAAATTATCACCTAATTGGAATAATCACTACAAAAATTTGAAGCAAATGAAATTCGTAATGAGTTTTGATGATCTTACAGTTACTGAAAATATCTAGATTAAGTGAGAAGAAAGATGAGCAAGTTCAACCTAAGATTCACAAGGTTGAAATTCAAATCTTGGTAACAGTTAGCAATAGTCTTCCTCCAGAAGATCTAATCTAAATGTCAATAAAATGATTATTAAGAAGAGAAAAGGACCTTATTATTACTATGAAAAGATTGGGGTGCAACATGGGTAGGGTACCAATGGGTACCCACTGACCTGACCCGAATTTGGGTAGGGTAGGGTCGAAAATATTACCCATGGATATGGGTAGAGTACAAATTATTACCCGCATTGTCAAATAAGGTACAGGTAGGGTAGATATGTTGAGTACCTAAAACCGACCCGCATAGGTACTCATATGGGTAATTAATTAGGTGTATAATTATATATATATATAATATATTATATAGTATGTATTATGCTTGGTCTTTGACATCTTATGCACACACATATTTTAACAAATTCAAATTTAAATGAATTTTATACCTTATAAAGTATAAAACTGGTTCGGTTATTTATATATATGCCATTGACTTGCAAAAGACTCGTATAAATACATTTGTGACTTATGATTATAATATATTAATAGTTTTAATGATTGTGTCATGATGGTATATATTTCATAGTTTTATATAATAATATAAACAATAATATATGTACTTATGATTTTAAAACAGAAATGAGTATTATTTTACATTATTTAAAATAACCTTTTTTTAAAAAAAAAAGTATTGTATTTTAGTATTAAAGGAACCGATTTGGAATCGAAACCGGAACTGGTCTTATGGGTAATGGGTAGGGTAGGGTAGAGTATACAAAGAAACGAACCGACAAATTGGTAGGTTAAGGTAGGGTAGGGTAGGTGTGAAACCTGGACCCAAGTAAGGTTTATTTATATGCATTTGACATATAAATATGAATCAAGTATAATTTAGTGGAACTATGAATGATTTCCAATTGCAATATTGATGATTTATTGCAATTAGGGCAAGTGATTATGAATGATCAATATAAACCGATATGGGTCAATGTGATTAAAGAGGCTTAATGAGGATTAGGAAATGTGATTATATTGAGGATAATTACCTCATATATTATGGGTTAACTAATGGAGATTATGTTGTTAATTATGGATTAAAGGTAGCAAATGCTAGAAAATGCATAACTCGACGCCGGGAAGGCGGATAAATATGAAAATTAAAAGGTAAGCACATAATTTTGTGCTTAATCTTATGGTAATGATGGATTATGAAAATAAGGATGAAATTAGGGTGAAAATTGATCATCACCGTCCAAAAATTCAAATGGTCATAACTTGAGCTAGAAAAGTCGGATTGAGATGAAATTTGAAATGGACGGTTAAAATTATGAGATTAAGGTTATGGAAGGGTTTTATCAAGATAATCATTCTAATATTAAGGTTTCATGAAATTCGGATCAACTCTTTTGACTTTTGTACCAAAAAGTGATTAGCATTTATGTTAAAGTTGAATAAAATAATTAAATAAATAAAGTAAAAAATGAGGTGTCAAAAGGAGATAATGACACATGGATTTTATGAATTATCTAAAATGACAAAATTCATGAAAATATCTCCTGCATTAATGTGGAAATTAAGGAGCTAATGACTAGCTTAAGGGAGAAGTATAGAGGAGGCATAGAGTGGACGGCTATGAGCTCCAAAAAGTGGATTTTTGTGAAATATTTTTTAATAAAATATATGCCCAAATTCAACTATGGATTAAGGGGATTAAATTTGAATTAAATTTTATTGGAAATTCGTGGCTAAAGGCATCAAATCTGGAACGTAGAGATGTGATCAATTAATGGACAACAATGGAGCATGGGAGAAAGGTGCACGGTCAAGCAGCTTTTGGAATTTTTAATAATTTTTTTAATAGCTAAATTGACCCCTAATTAATCTAGTTACCTAGTTTAGTTAATTATCCATTAATTAAATTAAAATTGTGTGAAAAAATCATGCAAAGAGCTGCTGCAAGTGGACCCCACCCAAGTGGACAGCTTTATTTAAAAGCTGGATATAGTTGTGGAAAAAATATCCGAAAATAATATTAAATGATTAAATATGTGGTTGAAAATTTTTGAGTAAACTATAGGGTAAATTTTCAAAACTTTACCCTCCATTTTGGGTCGAAATTGTAAAGGAAAAATTGAATAATAAATGGCTATATAAGCAGGCAGTGTGGACGTTCTAGATTTCTGTTTGGGAGAAAAAAAAATAAAAATCAAAGGGGCAGTGGCTGGAACGATCCAAGGGAAGAAACCATGAAGAGAAGAAGGGGATTTAAAGTGCTCAAAGGAGGGATTACCAATTAATCAAGTAAGTATATGTTAATTTTGATTTTATACTTCAAATCTGGAAGTTATGTGATGTTATAAATAAAAATATGAAAGAAATAGTAAAAGAAGGATTTTTACCATGAAAATTTGTTTACAATCTGATTATATGATTATTAAGGAAATACCTAAGCTTCAGATCAAAAGGGTAAGTATGTTGGAAATTAAAAATCCGAGATTATCAACCTGAATTGGGTTGAACGGGTGTCCGGATTAGCAGAACTAAATGATTTTTAATAATTACCATACAAGTAATTGTGGCTGAAAATTTTACAGGATATATAAGACATATTTATAATCACAAAAAAAAATAAAAATTAGGTTTTTATGGGTATAAATATACCCCATAATTCACGTGATTAGGGCTGACTCTAAACTCACAACACTGTCTAGCACAGAAAAAATGCCAAAATAAATATATAATGTTAATATTTCATGATGAAATATTTATGAAGGTTAATTCATGTATTTATTGATGTATGATAGAAATTTCAGAATTAAATACCTTGATTTGATTATAAATCAAGATTTAGAGAAATCAGTATGCCTGATTTCAGCATATGTGGACAGTTTGAGAAAAAAATCAAAAAGAAATATAAAACCTATGTAGAAATGATACGAATAGATATATATGTTAGGCAAGAGTGTAATAAAGGATTATGGATAGCAAGGATGATTGATATGTATAGGCTATATGCTAAGTATGAGTACTCGACTTGAAGGACAAGTGGGCCAAGCTAAGTCCAAATGAATTTATATAAGTTGGACAACCTAAGGGATTTATGTATTTGAAGTTGATGTGAATAAATGAAATATAATTTTCATTTATCTAGGCAAAGGCAAGGAAAAGAATGAAAGAAAGGGATTATAGCGATCTCAGGTAAGCAAGCGAACTTTCTAAAATGATGTTTTCTTTCTATATGATGATATATGATTAAAATTGTTTATGATAATGTTTAAACGAATGGGAAAGCACAATTTTTGAAAATAATGGCTTTAATGAAAAGCCTTAAGTTTTGAAAAAGATTGGCTTTAAGGAAAAGCCTCAAGATTTGCTTCATGGGAAGCAAGCAATGCGTTTTAAGATAAGGATTTTATCATCAGTGTTGCCAAAGATTGGCAATGCTTTATGTTAATAGAATTGAGAATTTTTCTTATGAGTAAGCAAGTTCTCCACGATAATGTTTTCAAAGGATTTCACGTTTTATGTCGATGTTTTTAAGAATTTGCTTTTAAGCAAGCAAGTTCTTCATGATGTTGTTTCAAAAGTATTTTATAAGAAAAAGAGAATTTTGCCCTTTTTCACAAAGCAACAAATGTAAATAAGTTTTGAATTTTTCTTATGATGTTTAATGATAAATAATCATGTTATAAAAGAAAAAAAGAGGAGATTTGGTTTATGAAAAAGATTTATTTTGCTAAGTCTTGATAATTAAATAATAAATGATGATTTGGACATAGTTCATATGTTTTGAAATGATATTCGAAAAGTTTTGATTTTTTTTAGATAAGGAAATCTATGTTGAAAATATCTTGAAAAATATTTATACGAATGTGTTTAAAGGGATTTAAGGATGACCAACCTCCTATGTTAATTTCATAAATGGTTTGATTTTGGGTTGCTAAATGGTATGCAAAAGATTATGAAAGCCCCTTATGTAAAAATGGTACAATAGATAGGTGGACAATAATTTGATTATTAGGGTGGTTGAGAAGGGGTATCATAATTGCATAACTTTCGTGAGCAAAAGGCCCCGAAATGAAAACTAAGAAAATGTTAGAAAATATATAGTTCAATTTTAAAAATTCAAAGTTTTAAAATTCTTTTATAAGGATTTTAAGATGTATTATTTTTCAAACATTTTAAATGTTTATCAAAATGTTTTACTCAAAATATTTCTAAAAGAATTTAAGGTAGGTCATCCTAAAATTAGATTTCAAAATACAACTTGTTTAAAGTGGGTGCGCTCGCTTTACAAGTTGACATGGACTGCGGTTTGTGATGTGTTTTTGAAAATAATTTTTAAAGATATAGACTTCGGTCTAAGATTTTTGTGAGTATGGATGCAAGCTGCAATCTGTGATCTCGGTTTAAAAGGACATGGGCTGCGGTTTGTGGTTCTTCAAACCAAACGGACTGCGGTCCGTCATAATAATATACGGTGCACCAGTACAAGGAACAGACAGGTTGTAGAGCACGGTTGGGATGACCGGGCCCACTCTACGTAAGGCCAAGTCGCTAAGGGATGGCAGGAGTGCCAGCGGCACCCTCCCTAAGATGGGAGCAGGATAAAGGAACAGCCGCCTGGCTAGCGTGCTGTTAAGGATTCTCTTCCAAAATGTAGCATGATCACTTGCTAAGTGTCACTACTTGATGAGGGGAAATGTGTTTGCATACATTTTGCTTTTCAAAAGCCCAAAGATTGGGATATAAAAGCACTTATATGAAAAATTATCCTAAATTGGATTTTTATGAGCGATTATGTATAAGTTACCCTAAAAGTAGGGTATTTTAGACAAAAGTGTAAATAACAGGAATAAAAGAAAATATTTTTATGCAAATGGTTTATGTATCTTATATTTGTTTTGCTAGGTCTTGATAATTAAATAATAAATGATGATTTGGACATAGTTCATATGTTTTGAAATGATATTCGAAAAGTTTTGATTTCCTTTAGATAAGGAAATCTATGTTGAAAATATCTTGAAAAATGTTTATACGGATGTGTTGAAAGGGATTTAAGGATGACCAACCTCCTATGTTGATTTCATAAATGGTTTGATTTTGGGTTGCTAAATGGTATGCAAAAGATTATGAAAGCCCCTTATGTAAAAATGGTACAATAGATAGGTGGATAATAATTTGATTATTAGGGTGGTTGAGAAGGGGTAGCATAATTGCATAACTTTTGTGAGCAAAAGGCCCCGAGATGGAAACTAAGAAAATGTTAGAAAATATATGTTGGTCCCGAGTTGATGGCAATTACCCAAGAGGGGAGGGGTGAATTGGGTATTTAAAATTTTTCAACTTAAACAGAAATTTTATTCCTCAATCTGTCCATAATACTGAAATCAGACACACTGATCTCCCTAATTTTTGAATCATAATCAAATGGAAGCATGTAAATCTGAAATTTCTATTATACCTTAATAACTGCATGATATAACCAAAATAAATATTTTCAGCACAACATAGGAAGTATTTATATTTATTTTGGTATTTGTACTCTGCTGGATAGAAATATTAATTTTCAGATAGCTCTAATCACTTTAATTATTAGGTATATTTATAAAATTTTCAGCTGAAAATACATTGTGTAATAATTATTAAAAATCATTTTGTGTAGCTGATCCTAACACTCGTTCAACCTTGTTCAGGTTGATTTTCTTGAATTTTTCATTTCTAACATACTTATCCTTTTAAGCTGAAAATTGGATCGTTTCTTAATAATGCTATCATAAGTTCTCAAACAAATGTTCATGCTAAAATTCATTCATTTACTATTTCATTCATATTTTGGATTTCTATCTTATGTCTTCTAGGTTTTGCTCCCTATTTGCATCTAATTTCCATTTCAACTTCTTAAATCATTAAGATTCATCAATACTAGCTAATACTCATTTAATTTTCTAATTAATGGCATTGTAATTCACCATTCAAGGATCCTTTAAGAATCATATTCATGTCTCAAAACTTGGAGTAGAAAACTTAGGATTAAAGGGTCTAACAAGTCATGTATACTTGAAGTGAGTAACACTTAACCCCACTTAGCTAACTTGCTTCCTTCACTTATTTTCCCTTTTTCTCCTTCTTTTTTCCTCTCCTTTTTTTGCTCTCAAGCTGCTGGAAAAATGGGGTCATGAACCACTGCTGGCTAGGGGGTTTTCTCCTTAGAATTTTTCTATTTCCAAACCTTATACACATGTGGACGTCCCTCCTTAAGTAGAGCTGGATTTTCCAGCTTGTGGGCCCCGTTTGCCACATCATTTGGGGATTTTTTTAATACATGTTTATACCCTTGCTGACATGGCAAAATATCATACAAATAAATTAGATAATTATTTTTGAAAAATCCATCAAAACCCATGTCATTAATGGACAAAATCTGTCCACAAGATGCAACGTCCGTTTCAACTACTGTTTGCCATTTTCTACAAGAATTAGCAGCCTTAATTAATGCATATTTATATACCCTAAAATGTAGACTAATTAGGCAAGCATTCAGCATTTTTAAAAAATTAAAAAAAATCAAATTGACAGCACTTTGGACGGTCCACATTTCAACTCCCTTTTGCTATCCATTTTCAACGCCCCTATTTTAGCTGCCTTTTTGCATTTTTTCCTCCATTTTTCATCTTTAATTTAATGCTCATTTAATCACCTAGTAATACAGGTCAATTGGGGATCAATTGAGCATAATTAAAAAATTATTAAAATTCCAAAAGCTGCCACAATTGTCCCCATATCTTATATGCACCCTTGCTGTCCATTATTTGATCACAGCTCAATGGTCCTGATTTCATGCCTTTAGCCACGAATTTCTACTTCAATTTAATGCAAATTTATCCTCATTAATCCACAGCTGACTTTGGGCATGTATTTTATTTGAAAATATTTCACAAAATCCACTTTAAAGGATTTTTTGGACGTCCATACATGCCACAGGTGCAATGCTACTTTAAGCTCCTTAATTCAGTATTTATTTATGTGATAATTAGACAACTTTTCTCATTTTTAATAATTCATAAAATACCCTACAATTAACCTCCTTTTAACACCTCAATTTCATCCTTATTCATTTGATTATTTTACTAACATAAATGCTAATTACTTTTTAGTGTAAAAAGTCAAAAGCTTTAATCCCAATTTCGTACGGCTCTAATCCCATTATCATTTTCATGATCCAACCTATTCATAACCTTGATCTCATAATTTTAACCGTCCATTTCAAATTTCATCTCAATCCGACTTTTCTAGCTCAAGTTATGATCATTTTAAATTTTGGACGGTGAAGATTGATTATCATTAAAAGTTTCATAATCTACCTTTCCGATGTGATTAAGCATGAAATTATTGTTGGAAACAATACTTCAAAACAAAGTAAAATTGACCAAAGATTAAGTTTTGATGATTAACAACAACTAACTTGAGTATATTTAAAGGACTAATGAGTTTGCCATGTGTTTTAAGGAACTTGAGCAGCCAAGTCGATCCCCAAGTCGACTTGGACTTCGACTTAGGGTGAAGTCGATCCCAAAGTCGACTTAATTATCGACTTGACAAAGAACCTCAAAAGCAAAATCAACTTGCAGGTGAAGTCGCATCCCAAGTCGACTCCACATGCGACTTGGGAAGCCAAGTCGCAAACGAAGTCGACCTCGCTATCGACTTCAAACATGAAAAACTGTCCAGAGTTGAATTTTGGGGCACGAAGCTGCCCAAGTCGCAGGCCAAGTCGACTCCAGGTGCGACTTGGGTGAAGTCGCAGATAAAGTCGACTTCATCCGCGACTTGAGAAGTTCAGACTTCAAAGATGCAGTTTCAAAGCCTATTCAAGGAATCCCTCACACAAGATCAAAGCAAAGCTTCAAGATCAAGATCAAATCAAGTCTATCAAGTCTTAAAGACCAACTGAGTCAAATGCAAAGCAAGGCGCATGATTCAAAACTCAGGCTCTCCTAAAAATCATCAAAGAAACAAGCCAAGCAAGATAGAGGAAGATCAAATGAAGAACAAAGCGTATTTTGCAAAGACCAAGTCAAGTCGCAACCCAAGTCGACTCCATGATCGACTTGAGTTGAAGTCTGAAGCCAAAGTCGACTCAAGACTTAGACTTGGAACCTGACAAGGTGAAGTCGCACCCGAAGTCGACTTCACCTGCGACTTGGGTCAAGTTGATGCCCAAGTCGACCCTGACTGAAACTTGAAGCTGCGACGGAAAAGCGAAGTCGCACCCGAAGTCGACTCCATCTGCGACTTGGGCGAAGTCGCATCCGAAGTCGACTCCACATGCGACTTGGGTCGCAACGGTCGGAATTTATTTCGAACGTTGGCGCATTAAATGCGCGCCACCTACCCTCTAACGTTCGGATTCCCTCCACGATTATAAAAGAGATTGAATGTGAACGAGGGAAGTAGCTGAAAATCATTAAGAGTGCATAACTACCATCTACAAGAGCTTTAAAGAGATCAAGCTAACCAAAGAGGAAGAACTTTGCTTCAAATTGCAAGAGCTCAACTACTGATCATACAAAGCCACTTCAACAAGTTCTTCTCTGCGCCAAACTGCTTCTACACATCTGTAAAGTGTAGTTTTCTTATTGTTTCTGTTGTATGTGTTAAACTTGATTTATTTTGAGGAACTAAGATCAAGTATAAGCAAAGTAGTGTGTGATTGGAGTGTGACTCATCACCTACTTGTGCTGTGTTTTGTTGATGCCACCTAGAGCTGGAATCTAGAAGAGAGCAGTAGCTCTAATTGTATTGAGAGAATACAATAGTGGAACCCAAGTCACAAGGAGTGTGTTCTTGGAAGAGTGGAGTAGGGAGGTTGCCCGAACCACTATAAAAATCCTGTGTGCTTGATTTATACTTCTGCTATTTACATTGCTTTCCATTTCATTTCTCCATCAAGGGGACTGGATTAATCCGGGGATAAGCTTCTGTTTAAGATATAATTTTTAAATACCCAATTCATCCCTCCCCTCTTGGGTTTTGCCATCAACTCGGGACCAACAAGTGGTATCAGAGCAGTTCTTTGAGTTTACCAAAGAGATCTTATTAATATGGCATCCCAATCTACTTCCGTTCCCGCATTTGCTGAAGGCCAATCCTTTACAAGGCCACCGTTGTTTGATGGGAGAAATTTTGGATATTGGAAGCTTCGTATGAAGCAACTCATCATGGCTACCGACATGGATTCTTGGATTGCTATCCAAGATGGAGTAACCTTGCCTACCGATGAAAGAGCTTCCAAATGGACCGATGAGGAAGTAAGAATTGTTAAGAGCAACGCCAAAGCTATGAACTCTTTATTTTGTGCTCTTACTGCTTCTGAATATGATAGAGTATCCTCTTGCTTAACCGCCAAAGAGATATGGGATACGCTAACCTCTATCTATGAAGGAACTTCTCAAGTCCAAGGGACAAGAAGAAATATTTTGATTGGAGAACTGGAAAACTTTAGAATGCTAGAAAGAGAAAATATCTCTGAAATGTTTGCTAGATTCTCTAAAATTACTAATGCTCTAAAAGGTCTCGGAAAGGCTATATCTGAATCTGAGCAGGTCATGAAGATCTTAAGAGCTCTACCCGAATCATGGACTCTAAAGATCACTGCAATAGAAGAAGCCAAGGACCTTAACACTCTAAAGCTTGAAGACTTAATTAGCTCACTCATGTCACATGAGCTAATCAAGAGAAGAAATGAAGATCAACACAGGGGCAAAAGAGCAATTGCTTTGAAAGCCGCACAAGACACAGATGACTCCTCTTCTTCTCAAAACGACGACGAAATCGCCCTACTCACAAAACGTTTCAGAAAATTTGTGAGGAAAGGCAAAAATTTCAGAAGCTTCAAGGATAGAACTCCCAGAGAAAAGAAGAAAGAATCAACCAAATGCTATCGATGCGGCGGTTCGGGACATATGCAAGCTCAATGTTCAACTCCCGAAGAAAGCAAAGGAAAAGAACAAAGAAAAGATCGAGGGGACAATAAAAGATTCCAAAGATACAAAGGAAGAGGCATGTACGTTAATGACGAGAAATCTACAACGAGTAACTCCTCAACCGATGAAATCGAAGTAGAAGAATGTGCAAGAATCTGCTGCATGGCACAAATCGAGCAAGAAGAACAAACTACCTCAACAAAATGCACAAGTAATGAAGAGATAAGTTCCAAACTCTCCCATTCTAAGTCAAGTTATTCTTCTTTTCAAGAATGCCTCAAATGTACTGAATTAGAAGAACTACAAACTGCATATGATTCATTGTATGAAGAAATGAAGAAATTAGGAAGCAAGTTTACAATTAAGAAGAAACAATGTGATGCAGTAATAATTGCAAATGGTAAACTTGCAGAGAAATTAGACAAAATAAAAGAAGAAAATGATATGCTGAAAAAGGAGAACAAATCATTAAATGAATCATTAGCCAAGTTCTCTAATCCAGGAGAAAGTGTTAAAATATTTCTGAATATGACCTCTCAAACACATAAAAGAGGTCTTGGATATCATACATTTGAGCAAGGAGAAAGTAGCAAATCAAATGTGCAAATACTTGAGAAATATCAAACTAAAACTGCATCTATATACAAGCCACAAAAGAAAAATTTTAAGTGGATTAGAAGACCAACTATTGAACCATTGCATACTTGGAGGCCTACTCCAAGATTACCTATGGCTTGTAATTTCTGCAATAAACTGGGTCATAAAACTTACAAATGTAATTTTAAGAAATTATATGACCGTGGTGCAAAATTAGTTTGGGTTCCAAGGAACACAATATTTGGGCTCTCCAAGTTAGAACAACAAAGATTAATCTATATTACTAACCCAAATGGACCCATAAAATGGGTACCAAGGAGATAAGATTTACTTGCTTATTTTTTTCAGACATGTTTTAAGGCAAAGGCAAATAATGAATGGTTCATGGATAGCGGTTGCTCAAGGCATATGACCGGTGAAAGAAGCCTATTTCATAAACTTAAGCCTTGCAACGATGGAATGGTTGCCTTTGGTAATAATGAAAAAGGTAAAATCAAAGGTAAAGGAAATATACATAGTATTTCAAATGCATGCATGGAAGATGTTTTGTTTGTTGAAGGACTCAAACACAATTTAATGAGCATTAGCCAATTATGTGATAAAGGATACAAAGTTGTGTTTGAATCATCTATATGTAATGTATTTGATGGAGAGCATATCATGTTTAGTGGTAAAAGACATGGAAATGTATATTTGGTTTCACTTGATGAATTAAATGGTCAATGTCTAATGGCCATTGATAATGATCCATGGGTTTAGCATAAAAGGCTTGGACATATAAACATGGGAAACATAAAAACCCTATGGAAAAAGAGTTTGGTAGAAGGATTACCAAGATTGAAATATGACAAGGACAAGATTTGTAAGGCTTGTCAATTATCAAAACAACCCAAGATGCCTTTCTCTACCAAAAAGGAAATTTCCAACACCAAGCCACTTGAATTGCTACACATGGATCTATACGGGCCATCCGACATTCTAACCATTGGTGGAAAGAAATATGTATTTGTCATAGTTGATGATTTTTCAAGATTCACATGGATAATTCTCTTAGCTAGTAAAGATGAAGCCTTCTCTATGTTTGCAACTTTTGTAAATTTGGTGCAAAATGAAAAACAAAGTACTATTGTGACCATAAGAAGCGATCATGGTGGCGAATTCGAAAACAAACGATTCATGGAATTTTGCAATGAAAAAGGAATTCACCACACATTTTCTGCACCAAGAACTCCACAACAAAATGGAGTAGTAGAAAGGAAAAATAGAACTATACAAGAGATGGCTAGAACTATGTTAAATGAGAGCAATCTATCCAAGAAATTTTGGGGTGAAGCTGTAAGTACAGCTTGTCATGTATTGAACCGTGTCACCATTCGAGCAATCTTGAAAAAGACCCCATATGAACTATGGAAAGGAAGAAAACCAAATATTTCTTATTTTCATGCTTTTGGATGTACATGTTATGTTTTGAACAATGGAAAAACTAACTTGGGAAAGTTAGACGCTAAAAGCGATGAGACTATATTCCTTGGATATTCATCAAATAGCAAAGCATACAGAGTTTTCAATAAACGAAATCAAGTTGTTGAAGAATCCATACACGTTGTATTTGATGAAATCAACCAAACTCCGAGAAAGGAGGATGAACTAAGTGATGCAGATGAGACAAAAGGCAAAGAACAACCAAAGGAACTCGAGCTCAAGCCAGAAAATCTCATGGAGGAAGAGGTAAGTGAAGGTAGTGATTCTTACAAACCTCCAACTGATTTAAAGTTCAAAAATGCCCATCCAATTGAGCAAGTTATTGGAAATGTATATGAAGGAGTGAAAACTAGAAGATCAAAACAAAACGTTTATGGTCAATATGCCTTTGTATCTAAAATTGAACCAAATACCATTGAACAAGCTCTCAATGATGAAAATTGGGTTATTGCAATGCAAGAAGAGCTAAACCAATTCGAAAGGAACAATGTATGGCATTTAGTTCCTAGACTAAATAATCACACTATCATTGGTACCAAATGGGTATTTAGGAACAAATTAGATGAAAGCGGACTTGTAATTAGAAACAAGGCCAGATTAGTAGCCAAAGGGTATTCTCAAGAAGAAGGAATCGATTTTGAAGAATCATATGCACCCGTGGCTAGATTAGAAGTCATACGTATTCTACTAGCATTCGCTTCTTATATGAATTTCAAATTGTTCCAAATGGATGTAAAAAGCGCATTTTTGAATGGCTATTTGAATGAAGAAGTATATGTTGAACAACCCCCTGGTTTTGAAGAAATGAATCAATCAAAGTATGTTTATAAATTGACCAAAGCGCTATATGGATTAAAGCAAGCTCCAAGAGCTTGGTATGAAAGGTTGAACAAATTTTTGATTGATCATGAGTTTCTAAGAGGGAAAGTAGATACTACTTTGTTCATCAAATATAAAAACAAAGATATTTTAATTGTACAGATTTATGTAGATGACATAATTTTTGGTGCTACTAACGAAAATCTTTGTCAAGAATTTTCTAAGATTATGCAGAGCGAATTCGAAATGAGCATGATGGGAGAATTAAATTTCTTCCTTGGACTGCAAATTAAGCAACAAAGTGAAGGGATATTCTTGAACCAGTCCAAGTACGTCAAGGAAATGCTCAAGAAATTTGGATTGCAGAATAGCAAAGGGGCAAACACTCCAATGAGCTCTACAATCAAGATCGACACGGAAGAAAACGGTAAAAGTATCGATCAAAAGCTTTATAGAAGCATGATAGGATCCTTGTTATATTTAACTGCTTCTAGACCCGATATTCTATTCAGTGTTTGTATGTGCTCTAGATTTCAAGCATGCCCAAAAGAATCACATCTACTTGCTGTAAAAAGAATTTTTAAATATTTGATAAAAACTGCCAATCTTGGACTATGGTATCCAAAGGGGACAACCTTTGATCTAATCGGGTATTCGGATGCAGATTTTGCCGGATATAAAGTAGATAGAAAGAGCACTAGTGGAACTTGTCAGTTTCTTGGACATATGTTAGTTTCATGGTACTCAAGAAAACAAACAATTGTTGCTCTATCTACTGCAGAAGCCGAATACATAGCCGCCGGTAGTTGTTGTGCCCAATTGCTTTGGATGAAACAGCAATTGAAAGATTATGGTATTGATTATGTTGATATTCCTATTAGATGTGATAATACAAGTGCAATTTGTCTGACTAAAAATCCTGTACTACATTCAAGAACCAAGCATATTGATGTGAGACATCATTTTATTCGTGAACATGTTGAAAATCATGATGTATGTTTAGAATATGTGAAAAATGAGGACCAAATTGCTGATATCTTTACCAAACCACTAGCCAAGGAATCATTTTATAAAATTAGGAATGATATGGGGATGATAGAGCTAAATTAGGAAATATCAAACAAGAAACTAAAATCTGAAAAGGTCAAGTCGATAGGTCAAGTCGACTCCGCCAAGTCGACTTGGGAAAGTGAAGTCGACTCCACTTCAACAGCGAAGTCGACTCCACAAGGGTCGAAGTCGACTCCGCCCAAGGCGAAGTCGACTCCGAGGGACCGAAGTCGACTTCGCCTAGGGCAAGTCGACTCCGTGCGCGCGACCGTCCGTCTTCTCTCCCTCTCCCCTTTTCTTCTTCTCTCTCTTCTTCTTTCTCCATTTCCCGCCACTCTGTTTTCCTTTCCTCCTCTCCCGCGATTTCTCTCTCGCCGTTTCCGGCTTTCCTCACCAACAGTCCTCTCTCTCTCCGTCTCATTTTTCTCTCTAATCCCAGCTCATCTCTCACTCCCTCTCATTTTCTCTCTAATCCCGGCCAACCATCTCTCTCTCTCTCTCTCTGATTCTCCCTGTCTCCGCCAAACTGCCATTTCCGCTCCTCTTCATTTCCGGCAAGTCTCCTTCTTCCTATTTTCCCCGAATCCTCTGCCTCCGGCGATTCTTCTTCCGTCCGGCAAAGCCCTCCGTCCGGCGTTTCTCTCTCACTGTCATTCTCTCTCAAAATCCCAAAGCTCTAAATTTCTAACTCCAAGCTCCAATGGCACCAAAGAAAGCCGTATCAAAACCATACCCCAAACGGGCTCCCACACAAACAGAAGAAGATATTCCTAAGAGAGCTAGGACACCTGCCAAAAGAGCAAGGGAGGAACCATCGACTTCAACGGGCAGAAGAGTTCGATTCCAAACCACTACTCAATCAACCGATCGAGCTCCAAGGTCTGAAAGCCAACCTGAAAGCTCATATTCATCAAGAATTCCGATCAAGAAGGGGCAAGTCTTGAAAATGCCCACAACTTACTTCAAGACCGATCTGCAACATAGTCGTTTTTACAAACACTTCTATGAGCGAAAGGTATTCATTCCTAAGATCATAGACTTCAAATTTCTGAGCGACTATGAGTTCGATATAGAAGAGCTGCTAGACTTCCAAGGTTGGACACAACTGTTCAAATCCGACGAAAGGATCTATCCTGATCTCACAAGACTCTTCTATTATCTATGGGATGACACCAAGTTTTGCTCCTACGTCAAAGGCAGCGAGATGTATCTGGGTTCTATAGATAACCCAGATCAAGATGTAGCTTTAATGAGAATAGGGAGCATTCTTCAAGTACCCTATGAAGAAGAACAACTTCCTAATGATCTAACGATGGACAAGATTTACAATGAGCTGACAAAGAGCAACAAGTACCATGCGGGCACCAAATTCCTGCATTACATGGATCTTCCTCCCAGACTCAGGGTCATCCGTCTGCTAATCGCCCATTGTATCTTGCCAAAAGGAGGCGAAAGAAATCAACTCAATCCACAGGAAGCAATGATCTTATGGAAACTAGTCAATAAGGTAAAGATCAGTCTTCCTAGACTCTTCCTCGAAGCCTTGGCAAGTAAAAAGGACAACCCACGAGGCGTGCTACCCTACGGTTCCTGGATCACTAAGATCCTTCAACGATTTGAGGTTGATATAGATGGGGAACCATTTGAAGTTCCCAAGACAACAAAAGCCATCAACAAGGCTTTGCTCCAACGCATGAAGATCAATCTGGAGCAGTTTAGGGATGATCGAATAAGGGAGAAGCTAGGCGAGCCAGTCCGAGCACCAGAGGACGACGCACAAGCTGAGGGGGAGCAACCTCCAGAGGCATCGCCTGCACCACACGCATCTCCTGCATCGCACGGATCCTATACACATCACGGATCCGTTGCACCCGATAGAGCGCCTCCTACTTCATCATAAGAGGCGACGCTCCAGGGCATAAAAACAGACATCTCGGCTCTACGGGAAGAAATGGGTTACCAAGAAGATCGACTGACGAGTCTTGTGACCGAGGTGTTGACGGCGATCAATGACATGCATTCCCGACAGGATCGAATCGATCGGGAATTGCGTACCATCCGATATCATCTCGCCTCAGGCCGTCACAAGAAGCGACCCATGCCTGAACTTGATCCCTTCGAATCGGGTTCAGTTCATCGCGAGCCTTCTCCCGCACCCGTTTCCTCCTTCTACTCATCCGCTCATGTCCGTCCCATCAAACAAACTCAGTCTGTCTATCCCATTTCCCAATTTCAATTCACTAAGTCTTTGGTCATTGAATCATTTTTGATAGATTGACAAAGGGGGAGATAGAATAGAAATTGAGTAGAATTTTTGGGTTGGGTAGTTTGTATTTAGGAGTTTCATTCCTTTTGCTTTACATCGTAAATTGAAAACATGAATGATATGAAATTTGCTTATGATTGAAATGTGCTTATATGAATTGAATGTTTGCTAAAAATCTGTTTTGAAAGTTTTGGAATGATTGCTTATACTCTGTTTTCGAAGACTATTTAAATACATCCATCTTGAAAGGTATAAGCTCAATTTAGTTTTGTCAATCATCAAAAAGGGGGAGATTGTTGGAAACAATACTTCAAAACAAAGTAAAATTGACCAAAGATTAAGTTTTGATGATTAACAACAACTAACTTGAGTATATTTAAAGGACTAATGAGTTTGCCATGTGTTTTAAGGAACTTGAGCAGCCAAGTCGATCCCCAAGTCGACTTGGACTTCGACTTAGGGTGAAGTCGATCCCAAAGTCGACTTAATTATCGACTTGACAAAGAACCTCAAAAGCAAAATCAACTTGCAGGTGAAGTCGCATCCCAAGTCGACTCCACATGCGACTTGGGAAGCCAAGTCGCAAACGAAGTCGACCTCGCTATCGACTTCAAACATGAAAAACTGTCCAGAGTTGAATTTTGGGGCACGAAGCTGCCCAAGTCGCAGGCCAAGTCGACTCCAGGTGCGACTTGGGTGAAGTCGCAGATAAAGTCGACTTCATCCGCGACTTGAGAAGTTCAGACTTCAAAGATGCAGTTTCAAAGCCTATTCAAGGAATCCCTCACACAAGATCAAAGCAAAGCTTCAAGATCAAGATCAAATCAAGTCTATCAAGTCTTAAAGACCAACTGAGTCAAATGCAAAGCAAGGCGCATGATTCAAAACTCAGGCTCTCCTAAAAATCATCAAAGAAACAAGCCAAGCAAGATAGAGGAAGATCAAATGAAGAACAAAGCGTATTTTGCAAAGACCAAGTCAAGTCGCAACCCAAGTCGACTCCATGATCGACTTGAGTTGAAGTCTGAAGCCAAAGTCGACTCAAGACTTAGACTTGGAACCTGACAAGGTGAAGTCGCACCCGAAGTCGACTTCACCTGCGACTTGGGTCAAGTTGATGCCCAAGTCGACCCTGACTGAAACTTGAAGCTGCGACGGAAAAGCGAAGTCGCACCCGAAGTCGACTCCATCTGCGACTTGGGCGAAGTCGCATCCGAAGTCGACTCCACATGCGACTTGGGTCGCAACGGTCGGAATTTATTTCGAACGTTGGCGCATTAAATGCGCGCCACCTACCCTCTAACGTTCGGATTCCCTCCACGATTATAAAAGAGATTGAATGTGAACGAGGGAAGTAGCTGAAAATCATTAAGAGTGCATAACTACCATCTACAAGAGCTTTAAAGAGATCAAGCTAACCAAAGAGGAAGAACTTTGCTTCAAATTGCAAGAGCTCAACTACTGATCATACAAAGCCACTTCAACAAGTTCTTCTCTGCGCCAAACTGCTTCTACACATCTGTAAAGTGTAGTTTTCTTATTGTTTCTGTTGTATGTGTTAAACTTGATTTATTTTGAGGAACTAAGATCAAGTATAAGCAAAGTAGTGTGTGATTGGAGTGTGACTCATCACCTACTTGTGCTGTGTTTTGTTGATGCCACCTAGAGCTGGAATCTAGAAGAGAGCAGTAGCTCTAATTGTATTGAGAGAATACAATAGTGGAACCCAAGTCACAAGGAGTGTGTGCTTGGAAGAGTGGAGTAGGGAGGTTGCCCGAACCACTATAAAAATCCTGTGTGCTTGATTTATACTTCTGCTATTTACATTGCTTTCCATTTCATTTCTCCATCAAGGGGACTGGATTAATCCGGGGATAAGCTTCTATTTAAGATATAATTTTTAAATACCCAATTCATCCCTCCCCTCTTGGGTTTTTCCATCAACTCGGGACCAACAATTATGTGCTTCCATCTCAATTTTTATATTAATCCGCCTTATGGGCATCAAGTTATGAATTTTCCAATATTTTCTAAACTTGACCCTATAATTAGCCTCCTAATCTCCATCGATCACATTATGGAAATTAAATAATTTCTCATGGCACACTAATACTTTTTAATCTTCATTAGGCCACTTAATCATATTGGCCCATTTCGACTTAGAGTGATTGATTTCATCATCATTCATAACCTCTGACCTAATCGCCATAAATCATCAATATTTGCATATAATTCATTCATAATTCAATCAAATCATACTTGAATCATACAAATCCATATATATGAATCCTATGTAGGTTAGGGTTTCACAATCCCCCCTTTATAATAGGTTTCGTCCCGAAGCCGTCTATCCTTTAAATAGTTGGGAGATATTTCCTTTCTACTTCTCCTTTTAGCTCCCATGTAGCTTTGCTTTCGGAATTCCGTTCCTTTAAATCTCAACATATTTAATTTTTCTTTTCCGAAGCTTTTGTACTTTATGATCTAGGATCCTTATCCTAATCATTCATATCCTCCATACTTAGCTAACCTTTAGCTAACCTGCATACAAGGAATTCTACATATATTATCTTGTTGGTTTCCACTACAAGTAGTGCATGCGTGGTTACATATTAGCAAGTTATGTCTACATAATTATCATCAAAATGAAACAAAGTCATTACCAAACTTTTTAAAATTTAATCCATACCTGTAACTACCTCATCCTCTTGCTCTCGTGACTTCATTTGAGTTAGGGCATGCACATGTACCGAGTTCGTAGAGGTAGACGGTCGGTTAGCTGTTCTAGTTATCCTTGGTTGGGCTGATCTTCCACGCCTTTGCAATGTTTGTAACTTATTCGGATAATTCGGGGCAATATGCCCTACCTGATTACAAACGTAGCATCTGATACCAACTTCTGTGGTATCGTATCTATCATATCACATAGATATAGCTCATCATCTATTCACATAGATTAATTATCTAATCTCATAAACATAGTTATCATATCTCATGCATACATTTTATGCATTCAAAATCCTTAAAGATAGTTATATCATCATAACTAATCATATCATGCTCATTATCAAAGCATCCATTCATAAAACAAAGTCTTAGCATCTTAACATGCCACACCATAGATACATACATGTCCTATGATTCCAGTCTATCTCTTTCATCTTAATCATAGACAACTCATCATATAATTAGACAACTCATCATATAATTAATAGCCAATTCACACGATCACAATCATGTGATATTATCTATCATCATAAACATCATTACTATCATCATCATATATCATGCATTTATCATGATAATCACATATCTAATCATCATGAAATCATGTATATCATATTCAATCATTATTCTTAAACTTTTCCACGCCTATTTACCGGTCCATGCCCTGATACCAAACTTTGTGGTATCAGACCTATCCTTTCATCATTCTTTATTTTCTCCTTCTCCCACCTATTTACCAATTCTTGCTCTGATACCATCTTCTGTGGTGCTCCCAACCCGAGCGTCACATCCTTACCTCAGGATCTATTGACTGGTAAACGTGATCAGGATTGTTGCCCTGTCACACGGCGGGCTTATTGGATATTTATCCAATTAATTACAGTTCCTTACAAATTGATTTCATAATATTTTTCATCAAATACCCATTCAAGTCATCTTAGACCTAATACACATTTTATATAAAAATCCAATCATAAAAATTCATAACAAACTCATCAACCATATTCACTTGTTCATACATACAAGTCATAACCTAGATCATATATGATCATAAAATGTCAAGTCATATTACATTCGTTTGCCATAAATGACACACATTAAAATTCATCAAGTTTTTTTTGTTCTTCCATGCTCAACTCATGTTCCTTTTCCCCTTCATTCCTTCACCTGTCTATGGGTTTAGAAAACAATACGTGAGTTGTAAACTCAATAAGCAAGCTATATATTTTTCAGGCAATACATTTTGAAGGCAACCATGTTTAAAACATCTCTCTCTATTCAGTAGAGACACTTATCAAGTGATCAACTACCTACAAAGCAGAAATCTTTTATAAAACTTTCATAGACATTTCATAAACATGGGATGTGCAAATTCATCATTTCCATTCATGACATTATTCCTACATGTGACGGTACGCTGGCTCAGGGAATATTCTTTCATAGCATGATCTTTTCCATCTGTGAAACCCTAACCCATGTAGAGCCCATATGTATGTATTAATCATGAATATGATATGTATATGTGAATTATTAAATTATGAATGATTTATGTGATTTTGCTAATTATTGCAACTAGGGTCAAGGATTGGCAATAATGGTGTGATTAATCAGTTTGAGCTAATATGAGACAATGGGATTGGAGTAAATTGTTATTGATTTAAATATGCAAATACATCATGGAAAATCATTTTAATTCATTTAAAATGAATAATGAGCATTTGTGTGATAATTGTTAAGTTAAGTGGAAAAAACACTAGAAAATTCATAACTCAACGACTGTAAGGCGGATTCAAGTGAAATTTCAAATGGAGATTAATGACGTTGGGCTTGGTATTATGGAATTATTGGGTTGTGAAAATTCTTGATGAAATGAGCATAATGATTTATTGATCATATTTCAATTTCAATTATTAACTTTAAACGGCTATAACTGGAGCTAGGAAAATCGGATTGAGATAAAATTTGAAACGATTGAATGGAATTATGAGATGTTTATTTTGGATGGCTTAGATTAAGTATAAAATATTGGGAAAATACCTGCATTGAAAAAGGCGAGCATAGTTGACTAATGCACCTCAAAAGTATCCATCAATTAATGCTAGAGTACAATGCATAATTGCATGGTTTTAATGGGAGTTGAGGTGTCAAATGCAGCCCATTTCTAGGGTATTTTATGTATTTATATGAAATGAAAAAATACAAGAATTATCCAGCCATTAAATGTTTATCATGATGAAGCTACAAAGCAAACAACCTATGCATAGGCAAGGTGGCACTATGGGGACGTCCAAGGGGTATCTTGCTACATATTTTGATTTTTTAATTTTTTAAAATATGTATTTATATTGCTGACATGTAGGGACACCAAGATATTTATTCAATCATGCAAATTTCCAGCAACAAAAATATTAGAATGTATAGCCATGGACAATATATGGGGCAAGTGACGTGCAATGAATATGCTTATTGCTGCCATTTTTTAAATTTTTTTAACACCAAATTAATACATGAATTAAAGGGAAATTAAGTGTATGTTTTACCCTTAAATGGGAATCATTAAAAAATGAAAAAAAATTGCTAGAAAAATGGACAGTAAAGAACGCGATTGGGGGAGCAGCTTGGACGGTCTTGGATTAATGCAATTTTTTTATCTTTGAAAATGGTAAAAACCTAATTTACAAGGCTGTAAAATGTCCAGCACTTCAATGGGGATAAGTTACCATTTAATGGTGTGGAAAATGCACCATGAAGTGGGCCCCACAGCTGGAAAAAAATCCAACTTATAAATCCATGCACGTCCATGTGAGATGAGGGTTAGAAAAATTGCTAAGTGCTGAAATTTTCACTCCAACCAACAGCAGAAACTCATGTCAACTTTGGCCAGTAAGAGAAGGAAGAAAAGAAAGAAAAAAGGAAGAAAATTTGTGGAGAAAATCATCTCTAAGTGTTAGAGTTTGAGTTAGTACTAAACTAAGTAAGTATATGTGTTATCTGAGTTGGTTATTTTGAGTTTTTAAACTCCAAAATGGGAATATGAAAGGGATTCTTAAAGAATCTTTAAAATGATGATTTAACATGCTTTTTATTGAATATGGAATGGGTGTTAGATTATATGCATGAATTTTCATGATTTAGATGATGAAAAGTAAAGTTTTGAATGATATATGAGTTGAAAACTCAAGTTGATAAGCCCTAAATCTCCATGACAAGTTGCTGTTTTAGTTTGATGATGTGATTAGGTTATGAATTATGTATTAATTCAAAACATATGTTGGTTTGTGCCTAAATGATGAACTTTAGAAAATATGGAATGCAAAGGGGTAAATATGACCCGATTTCTTCGTTTCTATGCTAAAAATCATATGGAAATAGGTTTGCATGCTTTGTGAATGATATGTAGGGTAAAATACCATAGGGTTAAGTTATTATTGATTCCAAAAAGTATTTGGGAAAATAAACTCAAATCTGTTTTTTCATGGATTTATGAACCTATGTATAAATAGAGTGAAAACGGGACCCGAAACGGATAAGTAAGTTGCTGTTTTGAGAAGTTTTAATTTATGGATGTCAAACATGTGTTAATTCCCTAAATTTGGATTAGGAAAAATGGAATTATTTGCTGAAAATTCGGATTTATTAAATGGGTGAAAAACGGGTTCCAAACGTGATGTTTTGGAAATCTATGGTAAGTGGATTTAAATTCCATAAAAATATCCTAAATGCAGTGATAATTAAGGGTAATTAACACGCTGAAATATGGATTAAATTTCTGAGTTAGCAAATTTTATAAAATACATTATGTATGTATAGCCAAATGGGCATATATGAATGGATAAATGTGTATAAGTGATGAATGATTTGTGAAAAGTGATTTTGTGCAAAAATGCATGAAAATAAGATGAACTTCATGATTATATATCTTTTTAAAATTTCTTGATATTAATTCCAAAATTTTGGACTTGATTTATGGAGCTAAGGCAACGATATGTGCATAGAAGAAACACCCATGCGTGTATTTTGGAAAAAAATTGATAAATGGAAAATTGAGATTAATGACCCTATAAATGATAATTATTGAATGAATTTTATGTGGATGAATGGATACCCTATGTATGGGGTTATATATGTTATGTGTTAGCCGATGAAATGTGTAAAAATATGCTATATATGTGCATAATGACTTGTGAAGTCAAATAAATGATATATGTAAATGGAATGGGTTGGAAAACTAAATGAAATATGAGAAAAAAGAAATATATGAAAAAAAATATTATTCTCATGTAGGCAAAGGCAAAGAAAAAGCGGAATCGGAAAGCTAAGAGACATAGGTAAGCAAGCAAATTTTCTAAATGATTTTTGCTTTTCTAAATTACTTTGATTAATTGTGATTTTTGTACTAACTGTTTGACGCAAATATTGAAAATGTTTTTAGAGGTATTTAAAGATGGTTATCCCTTAGCAAAATGGTGTTGAAATGATGTTTTTACTTCAAATGCAATATTATGAAATTTTTCTTTGATAAATGCTAAAGAAAAATGATGTGGTTCTATGTTTCTGATTGAAAAATCATGCTAGCATGTTAAAGATGGATTTTTGAAAAAATTCATGTGCACAGGGTACTAGGTCCACTTGAAGGGTATAAGCGGACCGATTGTCCCCCCTTGGTGAGGCCAAGTCGCTTAAAATAGGCCCAAGGCCGGCGGCGCCCTCTTTGAAATGGGAGTTAACGTGGACAGATGGTGGCCTGGCTAGCTTCCATCCTAAGGGAATTATGATAATTTTATTCATGTTTTCATATGGCATTATGCATATCGTACTCGTGATGGGTACAAGATTTATGTTTTCCAAGATATACCTTTTGATAAGGTATAAGTTGCTTTCCAAGATGATTTTAAATGCAAAATGTTGCCTGAAATGATTTGCCTGTAAAATGCAAATAGCTTGCTTATTGAGTTTCGACTCACGATTTTGTTTTCCAAACCCAAAATACAGGTGAAGGACAAGAGATGGCGAAGGAGGAAGTTCCAGCTTGAGAAAGTCATGGAAAAACTTTAGAATTTTTATATTTTGAAGAAAATCCATGTTGAATAGATGTAAACTATTTGTATGTTTTATATTGATGACTGTGATTTATACATGCAGTGACATCTGATTTAGGCAAAAGCTGAATGTTACTTGATGTGAAACTCCAAATTTTAGGACCATGTATGAAACCCTAAGGTCATGAACCCTAGGTTATTGATTTTTTTTTAAATATATAATTTTGTAATATATGGAGTTGAAGGACCGAATAATTAATTTAATAAATAGTAAACATGAATAGTAATCATGTGATTAAGATAAAGTGATAAGTTAATCACTTTGGATTAACTTAATCACGAAAAGACCAAATTACAATTTTACAAAAGTGAGATTAAATTGTAAATTTAGAAAAGATGATTGATTGGTAATTTTGACAAGAGTGGAGACAAAAAGTGGATTTAGTGGAAATTTACAAAGGTTATATTTGGAATTTATAAGAACATGGAAGGTAATTTATGATCCCACAAAGATTAGCTGTGAAAATAAATTTTTACAAATATTTCGGGAAGGAATTTCAAAATTCTGAATTAAACAAATTGAAACTGTTTAAATTTACGGACCTTATGGAAAAATAAAAATAAATGGAAAATTTTTGGCTAATTAGGGGCTCTAATTAAGGGCTTATATTCATCCACATTGTTTTCATTAGATTTAAGCATGCATAACTCGGAATCACATAAAAAATTTATAGAAAGTAATAAATTATGTGCTCTCAAATCTAGACGGATCAGATTATGAAAAATAGTTGACTAAATTGTTAAACTTGAATGTATTAAAAAGCGTGCCAAAGGTAATAAATTCCACAGCAATGCACGTGCTCTTTGATATTTTAATTTTTTTATATAATTGTTTAGTTAATTAATATCTTGATGTATATAAGATTGTTTGAGATGAAACTTTTGGAGCAAGCCTATTTTAATATACCCTACATAATGAATGGATTAAATTTTGCAAAATATATCTACAAATTTTTAAAATGAAATTTTATGCCAAAATATGATTTTAATTAAATTGAAATATGTAAGTAGCTCCAATTGAGGTGAAATTTTATGGGTAATCCTATTTTAATATGCTCAATTTAATGGAGGAATGAAATTTTGGAAAACATGTCTCCAAAATTTTAAAATGAGACTTTTTATCCAAATATGAATTAGTTAATTAAAATAAAATAGAAAATTTTTTCAAAATTCCGAAAGGTACATTTTGTTAGCAATTGTATATATATTATTAAGAAAATTTTTCATAATATATAAGTGTGTGTGTAGGTAGTTATGAATTAATTTATTAATGCAAATTAAAAAAAAAAAATTTTGCATGAAAGAGCAGCAAAATAAACGTCCCATGTTACGTGGACAGCAGCTGTAACAAAATGCATAAAAATGCAACAGGTGTACCCATGCTAAACGGTGACCATGGTCTTTAACCATGGTGAACCGATTAAAGAAAAGTATAAAAGGAGAGATAAGATACAAGAGGGCAGCTGCTGGGCATTTTAAAAAAAAAACCAGATGTTGTACGTTGCTGGAAAACATGGAGATTACTTGGTGAATGTTTCAACTAGGCCAGGTGCTGTTTAATTCTTCGCTTTTATTTCTAATTGAATTACATATTTAATTCTGGAATGGATGTACCGTTCCAAACAGATTTTTATAATCATGTTTAAAATATGATTTATGAATAATGAAAAGATGGGTAAGGATTAATATTATTAAACCAATTCAGTGTTAAACTAATTTAGGGATATTTTCATGATTAATTTGATAAGTATAAGTTAATCTTGTTTTATTGCTTCAAATCTGGAGTTTATGTAATATTAGAAACAAAAATATGAATGAGATAGTAAACGAAATATTTTTTCCATGGAAATTGTTTTACAAGATCATTACATGATGGTTAAGGAACGACCAAATTTTTAGCTTAAAATATTTAGCTTATTGAAAATTAAAAATCTGAGAAATTAATTTAAACAGGGTAAAACGGGTGACAGGATCAACTTTTGTAAAGGATTTTTAATAATTGTTTTAGATAGAATTTTAATCTGAATTTTTTATATGATGTACAAGATATTATCATTATCATAATAAAAATATTAAATATGATTTTTGGATGACATAAGTATGGTTTAAAAATAACGTGATTAGGGCTGTTCCTAATTTTACAACACTGTCCAGCACAATGAAAATGTCAAAATAAATATATAATGTTAATATTTCGTGTTAAAATTTTTATGAGTTTTAATTCATGTAGTTATTGATGTATGATAGAAATTTTAGAGTTAAATACCTTGATTTGATTATAAATAAATATTTAGAGAAATTAGTACACCTGATTTCAGCAAATGTGGACAGTTTGAGAAATAATCAAAAATAAATATGAAAACTAAGTAAAAGTGATCCAAATTAATATATATGTTAGGAAAGAGTATAATAAAAGATTAAGGATAGCAATAATGATTAATAACTGATGTTATAATATGTACATGGAATTAATGGATAAATAAGAAGATGAAACTTAGTGAAAATAAGAAAACAAAGGCTGTTTTGGAATTTAATAATGAGTTCCAGAAGTTTTAAATGGAATTTATTTTTATTATAATGTGTAAACAAGTTTTACAAAAAGGGTACAAATTTATGATCACTAAGTAAGTGATTAAGTACCTAAGATGTGATTTTAGAAAATATAGATGAGGGTTAAATGTAATATATAGGGCTGTTTGAGGGAAATTACAAAAATTATAAAAAGTTTATACCCAAATTATAAGCCCTTACCCTTAAGCAAATATCTTGAGAGATTTTCTCAAATAATATGTCAATTATAGGAAATATATGCTAAGTATAAAATGCTAAAATCCAAGATGTTGGATTTAGCTAAGTGTTACAAATCCTAAGTAGGATTTGGAAAATTAACCCTTAAATAATGATGTCAAAATAAATGGAATGATTAGACCTTGAAACAAGTTCAACCAAATGAGGATAAGAGTGGTTGGTATTAACCAAATATGAAAATGTGGTTAGAAGATAATTATATTGAATTTATGGAAAAAGGAAGATAAACGACTTATTTGAATTTGTCATATCAAATGACTTAGGAAGTTCATAAGCAATTGCCTTAAAAAGTTGACCAAAGGAAGGAAAACAAGTGTTATAGATGGCATTGATAAGTGAGAGATGGTAAACATAAGTGAATTGGAACAGGGTGAGGACAATATTGAACTAAAGATAGAAATGGGTCAAAGTTGATATGAAACACACATTGGTTAGAAAACCCTAAGATAGATTCAAAATTAATAGTAGAAATGTGCAAGCATGGGATATTATGTCTATATGAGAAAAATGGTTCTTTTCATTTGTATAGGAAAAGAAATGGGTACAAGTGAAAGATACAAGTTGACTACGCAGGTAAGCAAGCAAACCTTTTGAAAATACAATTTTATACGACCTTATTCTGCAATCTTAAATTGTCTTGGAAATTGCTTCGTTAAAAGCAAATCCTTTTAATGTTGAAAAATATTGAAATGCAAATGTTGAAAAGGTTGTGTTGAAAGGAAAATGAGTTTTTTTAAAATGATATTTGAAATAAATGTATTGAATAGTTTTATTTCAAGGTTTTGAAGTATTTTAAGGATATGTTTCAAAGGTTCTCTAAATATTGGATTATTTTGGAATTTTCAAAATCCATTGTTTCGAGCAGGATTTAAGGAAGGCCAACACAATAAATTAATTTGAAAAACGATTTGAGTAATGTTCAAAGGATTATACAAGTCTATCACATATAGAAATGAACAATAAGACAGGTAGACAAAAGTATATGATATTAGATGAAAGTTTCAAATATTTTTAAAGACGTTTTGTCATTCAAAAATTATTTACAAAAACGGTTAGAAAATATTGTTATTTTAAATATTTTCCTTGAATACTTCAAATTATTTATGAAAGATAAATGTTTTAAGGTTGGCCATCCTTACAAAACGTTTTGAGCATAGAACTCGTTAACATGGGTTAAGCCCAGTTTTTATGATTTGAAAGGAATACAGTTGGAGGTCTGTAGTATTTTATGAAAGCATATTAGCATCAAGTTTTCAGAAAAAGGACACAGACTGTGGTCTGTGGTTTTTATAAAATCATGCTAGTATGTGAATGTGAAGGAAAAGTGTGCACAAGGGTTATGTACTAGGTCTACTGTAGAGGATATGCATACCGAACGCGGTTGCAAATTGGGCCCCCTTTGCATAGGCTGAGTCGCTTGAATAAGGCTAAATGCCGGCGGCGCCCTCCCTGAAATGGGAGATGGACACGGATAGTCTCCTGGCTCGTGGGCTATCACCTGGAAGGGTTTCTCTCCTAAGGAAGGATGATCACTTGATAAGTGTCGCCTACCAGATGGACAGAGACGTATTGCATGTTGCATATGCTTAAAAAGGGTTTTATGAAAAGTATTTTAGGACATGACAATGTCCTATGAGAAAAGGAGCTTCGATAAAAAATATTTTAGAACATAAATATGTTTTTATATGTCAAGTTTTACAAGCATATGTTTGCCATGAAATGGGATTATGAAATGTTCATGAAAGGTATTTATGAAAAGGTTTTCTCCAATTGCTAGTCGAACGCTTGTTAAGCGTCTACTACTGAAAGGTGAGAAATGCATTTAAAATGAAAAATGCTTGCTTATTGAGTTTCGACTCATGTTTTGTTTTCCCCAACCATGGACAGGTACCGCACAGGCCATGCAGGAAAGGAAAAGAGTATGAAGAAAACTTTTCAACAAACTGGTCTGTAGATGGTATGAATGATTATATGGAATCATCAAAATATGTATGTATGAAATGTTTAGATTGAAGGAACTTGTGATGTAGATAAGTCAGTTATTATGATATGAATAAAATATGTGAAATTAATGACAAGAATTTGTTCATATATGATGATATGATGTTATTATGAGTATCATGCGTAAAGTCGATGACAAGAGTTTGTTATGTGATGAAAAACAAAGAAAAGGAATGAAAAAAAAATTTGGACGAGATTCAATTTAAAAATCCCGCCGTGTGATCAGGGCAACAATCCTGAGTCACGTTTACCAATCAATAAAGATCCCGGAGTAAGGCTTCTAGGCACCCCGGTTCGGGGCGCCACAGTTGAACATCATGTTGTGTATATGTGTTGAATGGATTGAAATGACTTAGTTATGCATGAGTTGGAAATGATTTAGATATGCTTGAAATGGATATATGAGAAATTAAATTCTTACGAGGAAATATTAAATCAGATAAACACCAGTTAAAACCTGTCGTGTGACAGGGCAACAATCCTGATCACGTTTACCAATCAATACGATCCTGAGGCAAGGCTTAGGATGTGACGCTCGAGTTTGCGGCGCCACAGAGCTTGGTATCAGAGCATGGATTGGTAAATAGGCGTGGAAAATTTCTAAATATGGAATATGATGAGATATGCATGATTACACATGATTATGTGATAAATTAGATATAATTATATGATGATTAGGTATGCTTATAATATGATGAAATATGTGTCATATGATGATAAATTATGGCGCAATGCAATTTGATTGCTATGTTGTATAGATGGCGGATAGAGGTAAGCGGATGATGAGTGCGGAGGAGTTGAAAAAGGAGGAGAGGAGACAACAAAGGGAAGAGAATATACACATGTGGTGGGAATCCTAGCACAATACTACACCGTTCCCATCAGTTCCCCCAGGATTTTCACCTATACGCACTCATGATCACACTCAGGAAAGCTACCGTGTCCCCTCAGGTCAACACGGACAAGATCTAGGAGAGCCCTCCAGTCACAAACCTAGGGAACGAGTTCTACCAGGAACATACCTTGGAATTCCCCGGTCTCCCCGTGTTCCAATTGACAGAGTAGATCCGCAAGACCTCCAGGACTTTTGGGAAAAGACTCAGGCACCCATACCCCCCGACGCTGGACCATGGTACAGGTTTGTGGACGGTTGCGTTCAGTTTCGCTATGGAGCACCCTGGGATCGACTCCATCAGCGAGAAATCGACATGGCCCACTACATCGAGAAGCGTTGTGCCGAGGGAGTCATCGAAATACCTGCACCTCCAAAACCCGATGAAGTCATGCTATACATAATGGAGAAAACAAGTGAAATTGTTCGATTGGCCGAGGTCAATGATGATAATGATCCGATGGAATTCCTCGAGTCCTTCGAGGAAGAGGAAGAGGAGGAAGTAGAGGAGTTTGTAGGGGAAAATGAGGACAATGATAATGATAGTGACGAGGATGAGGTCCAAGCATGGTCCAACACTAGCACGCTCACGGAGCCACCCTCACAAGTTCCACGTAGACGTAGACGTCTAAGGAGAGGTCCAGGAGGATGATGAACTTTCTTTTTTCTTGTTTTGGTTTGTTAAGTTGTGTATATATAAGTGTGGTATGATGACAATGTGGCTTTAGTTATGGTTGCCAAGATAGACTAACATGTATATAAGTGTGAAAGGTGTGTGCTATGCTACATGTGTACATAAGTGTGATTTACTTTTACATGTATTAACTATGAATGTGATGATGTGAATATAATGGATATGAATGAATATGTTGATATACTGAATTCCAGATGTTTTAGATATGTACGAATGAATGAGCATGATCTTGAATGATGTGATATGATTGTGATTGAATGAATTGGTTGTGACCCTGTGATAATGAAATGCATATGCAATGATTTAACGATGATTGTAAATGAAATGTGTATATAATGATTTAATGTTAATTGAAAATGAAAAGTGTGCTGTTATATACTGAAATTAACACAATGGTGGAAATAAGAGCAGGATTAAGGAAAAATAAAGGAAAAGAGGCAGCGACAGAGGTTCCAAGCCAACATGAAGTTGGTGAATCTAGCGGACCTAAAAGAGGAAGGCCTATAACACAAGGACCGAACCAAAGGAATCAACAGAGAAGGAATAATGAAAGCCCTGAACGGAATGTGGAAGAGAAAACTGAGTCGAGGCAGAATAGACTCATAGAAGAAAGAGTGGCTGCAGCAGTGAAGGAAGCAATGCAGCAGGCCACTAGGGACTGGGCAGCGCAGACTGCCGACATTATACAAGGATTATGGGAAAGAACCCAACAAGCTCAGTTGGGTAGTATAGAGAGAGAAGGACCTGCTCCGATGGCGGACCCCATTGTCACACCGGCACCTCTAAGGGATGAAAATCAACTAATGGAAGCTGATAGAAGAGTCATTAACGCCTTTTAGCGCAACGACCCCCGAAGTTTTTCGGAGAACCTGACCCGGTCCAAGCAGAGCAGTGGATGATGGAGATTAAGAAATTATTTAGGATATCTCCGTGCAATGACCGTCAGAAGGTATTGTGTGCTACTCATCTGTTAGCAAAAGACGCTCACGAATGGTGGGAAACGATGTTAATCACAATGCCACGACCTGAAGAAGTGTCTTGGCAAACTTTTATGGAAGAGTTTAACAAAGAATACCTCCCGGTTGGATTGCAGAGTCAAAAGGTGATAGAATTTCAAAAGCTATATCAAGGGAGAATGACGGTCACTGAGTATGCTACCAAGTTTAATGCTCTGGTCATATATGTACCTTGGATCACAAATGTGCCAGGAAATAAGGCACAGATATTCCAACAAGGGTTGAGGCCATATCTGCAGGAAAGCCTTGCACCTTTGTTAATAAAGGATTACGCCTCAAGCTTTGAGAGAGCAAGGGCTTTGGAAATTGAAGCCTTGAGAACTCAAGAAATAAGATTGGGTTCAAGGGTGTTCAGTACGGGTCCCAAGGAATCAAAAACCGGGAAAGAGAAAGCTAGAAAAGGCAACATAAGGAAGGGAAAAGGAATCCAAAAGAGGAAAAGCTTGCCGTTGTGTAAGAAATGTTAAAAGCGACATATAGGCGAGTGTTTAAAGGGCTCAAACCGGTGTTACAAATGGGGATAGACGGGTCACATCGCCAAGGAGTGCAGGCCAGGGGAAACAAAGGTGGTCAAGTGTTATATATGTGATCAAGCGAGTCATATAGCCCCGAACTGCCCAAACAAGGCGCAGTCATATCAAGTACGTGGAAGACCTGCTCAGCTTAGGATACCCGGAGCAACCAGTAAGCAGAGAACTTCTACGAACCCGGTGCACGTGCATGCCTTGACCTGGACAGAATCTCAAGAATAGGAAGAAAAGGTGGTCATAGGTACGGTTTATATTCTAGGAAATATAGCAGTAGCTTTGTTTGATTCTGGTACCACCCATTCATTCATAGCATGCCAATATATGACCACTCATGCACTGCCGGTAGAAGAGATCAATCAGGTTATACGTGTAGAATCTCCAGTCTATAGGTTAGCAAGTACTAGCCAAGTATGCAAAGCCTACCCAATTAAGATAGGATCATTGATTCTAGAGGCTGATTTGATCCTATTGCCTATGACTGAGTTCGACGTGATATTCGGTATGGATTGGCTAAGCCAATGGGGAGCGGTCATAGACTGTAAGAATAAGAATGTGCAATTTGCGACAACTCCAGGGAAGGAGATTGCCATTGGAAAACTGAGGCAACCCGACAGTTCAAGTATATCGATATCATCTATGAAAGCTGTCAGAATGATCCGACAAAAGTGTCAAGCCTACTTGGTGTCTTTGAATGTAGAGAAAGGCATGGAGGTAGAAATTAATCAAATACCTATGGTTAGAGAATTTCCGGATGTATTTCCAAAGGAATTAACCACATTGCCTCCACAAAGGGAAATGGATATGACTATTGATGTGATGTCGGGTACAACTCCGATTTCTAAAACTCCATATAGAATGGTGGCAGCTGAAATGAATGAACTAAGGATGCAAATACAGGAGCTACTGGACAAGGGTTTCATTAGACCAAGTGTGTCCCCTTGGGGAGCTCCGGTATTGTTTGTGAGGAAAAAGGATGGAAGCTTGAGGTTATGTGTTGATTACCGGGAGCTAAATAAAGTTACAATAAAGAATAAGTATCCATTGCCTATTATTGATGATCTATTTGATCAATTGCAAGGAGCCACGACTTTCTCCAAAATTGATTTACAGTCAGGGTACCATCAGTTAAGGATAAGTTTGGCCGATACTCATAAAATGGTATTTCGAACCAGGTATGGGCATTATGAGTTTCTGGTAATGCCTTTCAGACTTACTAACGCCCCTGCTGTATTTATGGATATGATGAATAGGGTTTTTCGGGACTATCTGGATCAATTTGTGGTCGTATTTATCGATGATGTCCTGATCTACTCCAAAACAGAGAAAGAACATGAAGACCACTTGTGAAGGGTTTTACAAAGGTTAAGGAAAGAGAAATTGTATGCCAAGTTGAAGAAATGTGAGTTTTGGCTGAAACAAATAGGATTTCTCGGGCATATAATATCTGAAAAGGGTATTCAAGTTGATCCTCAAAAGATTGAGGTAATATTGAAATGGCCAAGGCCGACGACCGTTACGGAAATTCAAAGTTTTCTAGGGTTGGCCGGCTATTATAGAAGGTTTGTTGAAGGATTTTCATAACTGTCAGCCCTGTTAACCAAGTTGACTCATAAAAAAGTCAGGTATGTATGATCTGAGGAATGCGAGCGCAGTTTCCATGAATTGAAACAACGGTTAATAGAAGCACCCGTCCTAACCCTACCCAAAGGAAATGAAGGGTTTGTGGTTTATAGCTATGCGTCGAGAAAAGGATTGGGGTGTGTTCTGATGCAAAAGGGTAAAGTGATAGCCTATGCATCGTGACAGCTAAAGCCCAATGAGGTAAGCTACCCTACACATGATTTAGAGTTAGCAACTATGGTATTTGCCTTGAAAATATGGAGACATTACCTGTATGGTGCAAAATGTGAGATTTACATTGATCATAAAGCCTCAAATACATCTTCACTCAGAAGGAGTTGAACATGAGACAAAGGAGATGGCTCGAATTATTAAAGGATTATGATTTGGAAATTCTATACCATCCAGGTAAGGCAAATGTGGTAGCTGATGCATTGAGCAGAAATGTTAACTTAGCGCATCTTATCATTAAGGAGGAAGGGTTGCTTAAGGAGATAGAGCAAATGGAACTGATTGTATGTCCACCAGGAGTTCAAACAAGGTTATCACAATTACACATACAATCATCACTATTTGAACAGATCAAGGTTGCGCAGCAAAAGGATACAAACCTACATACACATGTTGAGAAAATGAAGAAAAAGGGGTTGACTGAATTTGCTATTGATGAGCAAGGTATGTATAGGTATAAGGGTCGCCTTTGCATACCTAATATAGCTGAGTTAAAGGAACAGATCCTTAAAGAGGCACATTTCTCGCCGTTTTCTATTCACCCGGGGAGTACTAAGATGTATCAGGATCTCAAGAAAGCATATTGGTGGAATAATATGAAAAGAGAGATCGCTGAATACGTTGCTAAGTGTTTAACTTGCCAATGGGTGAAGGCGGATCACCAAAAAGTGCCTGGTAAGCTACAGTCCTTAGAAATTCCTAAATGGAAGTGGGACGACATCACAATGGACTTCATAAAAGGATTACCTAGAACCTAAGCGGGAAACGATTCTATATGAGTAATCGTAGATAGGTTATCGAAAGTCGCGCACTTCTTACCTATAAGAAGGACTTATACAGCGGAAAGGCTAGTTAAGGTTTATTACAAAGAGGTCGTAAGACTCCATGGAGTGCCAAAGTCGATTATCTCAACATTTACGTCAAGGTTTTGGAAAAGCTTGCACGAAACCTTAGACATCCAACTCAAGTTCAGTACAGCCTTTCATCCTCAAATCGACGGACAAACGGAGCGAGTGAATCAAATTATTGAAGATATGCTCTGTATGTGTACTTTAGAGTTTGGAGGATCATGGGATGAGTATATCTCGATTGCAGAATTCGCATACAACAATAGCTACCAAGCTAGCATCCAAATAGCTCCATTTGAAGCATTATATAGTCGGTGATATCAAACGTCGTTGAACTGGGATGAAGTTGGAGAGAAAAGGTTAGCCCCAGACTTATCTCAAAGAATGGCAGACAAGGTGAGAACTATTCGCCAGTGTATACTCACAGCCCAAAGTCGGCAAAAGAGCTACATAGATTGTAAGAGAAGGGATTTAAACATCCAAGTCGACGGACACCTGTTTATAAAGGTTACACCATTCAAGGGAGTTACAAGATTTGGGAAAAGGAGAAAGCTGAATCCCAGGTATATTGGACCATTTGAGGTTTCGAAAAAGGTTGGGAAGTTGGCATATCGAGTAGCCTTACCCCCAGCGCTAGTCTTAGTTCACAACAAGTTTCATATATCGATGCTTAGAAAGTATGTTCCGGATCCAATGCATATATTAGTGGCTGAGAATTTACCGATTCAAGATTATCTGAATTATGAAGAGAGGCCAGTGAGAATCTTGGATCATAAGGTACAAAAGCTTCGAAATCAGAAAATCGAGTACGTGAAGGTACAATGGAACTGGTATTTTGAAAATGAAGCCACTTGGGAGTTAAAAGAAGTGGAACAGAAGTACCCCCAGCTATTTA
Organism: Annona cherimola; assembly: GCA_030490835.1. Taxonomy (NCBI): domain Eukaryota; kingdom Viridiplantae; phylum Streptophyta; class Magnoliopsida; order Magnoliales; family Annonaceae; genus Annona; species Annona cherimola. The sequence goes on from JASFXW010000051.1 coordinate 243,857, forward strand.
AAGAATAGACGGTTTCGAGACGAAACCTGTTATAAGGGGGGAGGATTGTAAAATCCTAACCCATGTAGAGCCCATATGTATGCCTTAATCATGAATATGATACGTATATGTGAATTATTGAATTATGAATGATTTATGTGATTTTGCTAATTATTGCAATTAGGGTCAAGGATTAGCAATAATGGTGTGATTAATCAGTTTGAGCTAATATGAGACAATGGGATTGGAGTAAATTTTTATTGATTTAAATATGAAAATACATCATGGAAAATCATTTTAATTCATTTAAAATGAATAATGAGCATTGGTGTGATAATTATTAAGTTAAGTGGAAAAAACATTAGAAAATTCATAACTCAACGCCTGTAAGGCGGATTCAAGTGAAATTTGAAATGGAGATTAATGACGTTGGGCTTGGTATTATGGAATTATTGGGTTATAAAAATTCTTGATGAAATGATCATAATGATTTATTGATCATATTTCAATTTCAATCGTTAACTTTAAACAGCTATAACAGGAGCTAGGAAAATCTGATTGAGATAAAATTTGAAACGGTTACATGAAATTATGATATGTTTATTTAGGATGGATTATATTAAGTATAAAATATTGGGAAAATAACTGCATTGAAAAAGGCGAGCTTGGTTGACTAATGCACCTCAAAAGTATCCATCAATTAATGCTAGAGTACAATGCATAATTGCATGGTTTTAATGGGAGTTGAGGTGTCAAATGCAGCCCATTTCTAGGGTATTTTATGTATTTATATGAAATACAAAAATACAAGAATTATCCAGCCATTAAATGTTTATCATGATGAAGCTACAAAGCAAACAACCTATGCATAGGCAAGGTGGCACTATGGGGACGTCCAAGGGGTATCTTGCTGCATATTTTGATTTTTTAAAATTTTAAAATATGTATTTATATTGCTTACATGTAGGGACACCAAGATATGCATTCAATCATGCAAATTTCCAGCAATAAAAATATTAGAATGCAGCTGAATTGGAGAGAGAAAACGTGGACAGCATATAGGGCAAGTGACGTGCAATGAATATGCTTATTGCTGCCATTTTGTTAATTTTTTTAACACCAAATTAATACATGAATTAAAGGGAAATTAAGTGTATGTTTTACCCTTAAATTTAAATTATTAAAAATTGAAAAAAATTGCTGGAAAAATGGACAGCAAAGGACGTGATTGGGGGAGCAGCTTGGACGGTCTTGGATTAATACAATTTTTGGATTTTTGAAAATGGTAAAAACCTAATTTACATGGCTGTAAAATGTCCAGAACTTCAAATGGGATAAGTAACCATTTAATGGTGTGAAAAATGCACCATGAAGTGGGGTCCAGAGCTAGAAAAAAATCCAGCTTATAAATACATGCACGTCCATGTGAGATGAGGGTTGGAAAAATTGCTAAGTGCTTAAATTTTCACTCCAAGCAACAGCAGCAACTCACGTCCACTTTGGCCAGCAAGAGAAGGAAGAAAAGCAAGAAAAAAGGAAGAAAAGGTGTGGATAAAATCATCTCTAAGTGTTAGAGTTTGAGTTAGCACTAAACCAAGTAAGTATATGTGTTATTTTGAGTTTTTAAACTCCAAAATCGGAATATGAAAGGGACGCTTAAAGAATATTTAAAATGATGATTTAACATGATTTTGATTGAATATGGAATGGGTGTTAGATTATATGCATGAATTTTCATGATTTAGATGATGAAAAGTGAAGTTTTGAATGATATATGAGTTGAAAACTCAAGTTGATAAGCCCTAAATCTCCATGACAAGTTGCTGTTTTGGTTTGATGATGTGATTAGGTTATGAATTATGTATTAATGCAAAATTTATGTTGTTTTGTGCTTAAATGATGAACTTTAGAAAATATGGAATGCAAAGGGGTAAATATGACCCGATTTCTTCGTTTCTATGCTAAAAATCATATGGAAATAGGTTTGCATGCTTTGTGAATGCTATGTAGGGTAAAATACCCTAGGGTTAAGGTATTATTGATTCCCAAAAGGATTTGGGAAAATAAACTCAAATCTGATTTTTTATGGATTTATGAACCTATGTGTAAATGGAGTGAAAACGGGACCCGAAACGGGTAAGTAACTTGCTGTTGTGAGAAGTTTTAATTTATGGATGTTAAAAATGTGTTAATTCCCTAAATTTGGATTAGGAAAAATGGAATTATTTTCTGAAAATTCAGATGATTCCCACATTTAGGGCATCATTCATATATATCAAAACACATTCCTTAATCATCAAATGAAGGTTTATGATTTCCACTTAATATTTTTCATATATTTTTCATAATTCTCATATTATGCTCATTCTTAAGCACTTAATTAATGTCATAACCTTCATGTATAAATCTCAAATATTGGAATTACCTAAACAGCAACATAATCCTCATAATCACTTATGATAGTTATTTATATCCCATTGTAATTTAAATTTCATCCCAAAAATCTGGAATTTAACATTTACTTTGATTTATTCCTCAATCTGTCCATAATGCTGAAATCAGACACACTGATCTCCCTAATTTTTGAATCATAATCAAATGGAGGAATTTATATCTAAAATTTCTATCATACCTTAATAACTGCATGATATAACCAAAATAAATATTTTTAGCACAACATATGAAGTATTTATATTTATTTTGGTATTTGTACTCTGCTGGACAGAAATATTAATTTTCAGATAGCTCTAATCACGTTAATTATTAGGTATATTTATACCTTTCAAAAACTAATTTTTATTTTTATTGAGTGTTACTCATGATGTCTTACACATCATATAAAATGTTCAGCTCAAAATACCTTGTGTAAAAATTATTAAAAATCATTTGGTGCAGCTGATCCTGACACCCGTTCAACCCTGTTCAGGTTGATTTTCTCGAATTTTTAATTTCCAACATACTTATCCTTTTAAGCTGAAAATTGGGTCGTTCCTTAATCATGCTATCATAAGTTCTCAACAAATGTTTATGCTAAAACTCATTCATTTACTGTTTCGTTTATATTTTGGATTTCTATCTCATGTCTTCTAGGTTTTGCTCCCATATTTGCATCTAATTTCCATTTCAACTTCTTAAATCATCAAGATTCATCAATACTAGCTAATACTCATTTAATATTCTAATTAATGGAATTGTAATTCACCATTCAAGGATCCTTTAAGAATCATATTCATGTCTTAAAACTTGGAGTAGAAAACTTAGGATTAAAGGGTCTAACAAGTCATGTATACTTGAAGTGAGTAACACTTAACCACACTTAGCTAACTTGCTTCCTTCACTTATTTTTCTTTTTTCTCCTTCTTTTTTCCTCTCCTTTTCTTGCTCTCAAGCTGCTAGAAAAATGGGGTCGTGAACCACTACTGGCTAGGGGGTTTTCTCCTTAGAATTTTTCTATTTCCAACCCTTATACACATGTGGATGTCCCTCCTTAAGTAGAGCTGGATTTTCCAGCTTGTGGACCCCGTTTGCCACATCGTTTGGGGGTTTTTTTAATACATGTTTATCCCCTTGCTGACATGGAAAAATATCATCCAAATAAATTAGATAATTATTTTTTGAAAAATCCATCAAAATCCGTGTCATTAATGGACAAAATCTGTCCACAAGATGCAACGTCCATTTCAACTGCTGTTTGCCATTTTTTCCACGAATTAGAAGCCTTATTTAATGCATATTTATATACCCTAACATGCAGACTAATTATGCATGCATTTAGCATTTTAAAAAAATTTAAAAAAAATCAAATTGACAGCACTTTGGACGGTCCACATTTCAGCTGCCTTTTTGCATTTTTTGTTAGTACCAAATTAATGGAAATTACCCAAGGGGGGAGGGGTGAATTGGGTATTTAAAATTTTCAATTTAAACTGGAAAATTTTTCCCTTTTAGTTTAGTCCCCTTTAGTAAAGCAAATGGAAAGCAACAAGATTATTAGAGCGGAAATGAAAACAACGGACAAGATTTATAGTGGTTCGGGCAACCTTCTCTACTTCACTCTTCCAAGCTCACACCCCTTGTGACTTGGGTTCCACTATGTATTTCGAGAATACCACTAGATCCTTCGCTCTCTTCTAGATTTCAGCTCTAGGGGGCATATACAATCAGAGCCTTCGCTCTCTTCTAGATTCTAACTCTAGGGGGCATGTACAATACACAGCAGAAGTAGGTGACGAGTCCCACTCCAGTCACAGCGCTACTTTGCTATCACTTGGTTTGAAACACCAAAATCAAACCAAGCATCAAAAACCGAATAACAAAATGAAATGAAAGAAATCTACACTTTACAGATTTGTGTAGGCAAGTTTCAGCTCGAGGAAGAACACGTAGAAGTGACAAGTTGATCGACGTTGGAGTATGCAGTAAGTTGAAGCTCGTTCTTCCTTCAATACATGTATAGATCACTCAAATGTAGAAGAGAGTGGGATATAGAACTTAGTAGCTTCTCTTTCCTCTCTTTCTGTTCAATCTTGTATGTTTCCACGTTCACTTGAGTGTCTATATATAATGCATGGAGAGATTTGAACGTTAGAGAGTTGGTTGGCGCGTAATAAACGCGCCAACGTTCAAATTTTCGAACGTTACGACCCAAGTCGCAGGTGGAGTCAACTTTGAGTCCGACTTCACCTAAGTCGCATGCTGGAGTCGACTTTGGGTGCGACTTCGGCTGTAAGCAGGCTGTTCAAGTTCTTCCTCAAGTTGACTTGGCCTTGGACTTGACCCAAGTCACATGTGGAGTTGACTTCGGGTGCGACTTTGGGTTCCTCCAATTTCCAAGTCTATCTTTTTAGTCGACTTGGACTGGGACTTGACCCAAGTCACTTCTGGAGTCGACTTCGGTTGCGACTTGACTTTCTTAGCATGCCAAGTGAACTTAAATTTCTTTGAAATGATTTTGCTTGCTTATGTTTCTTCAACTTAATTGTTCTTCCCTTGATTTGTATCATTTGAAACTCAGTACATTCATCATTGCATAAATCCTTTAGCTTCATGTCTTGAAATCTTGAATACTTGGATCATGGAGTGCATGAAAGATGTCCAAATGTGTGTTCTTGATCCAACATGATGAATTCAAGCAACCTAGCTTGTTTTGGACTTGATTTGTTCTTCATTTGATCCAAGTTGAATGTTTGGGTCGACTTCGTCTTCAACTTCACTTAAGTCAAATGTCAAGTCGACTTGGTTTGCGACTTTGCTCTTTAAATTCTGTACTGTCTGTCTGAAGTCGATGATGGAGTCGACTTGGGCTGCGACTTCACCCAAGTCGCATGTGGAGTCGACTTTGTTTGCGACTTCGGCAGCTCTTGGTCCACAATTTCAACGCTGGACAAAAAATGACGTTTGAAGTCAATGCTGGAGTCGACTTGGGGATCGACTTGACCTGTCATGCTTCATATTTTTCATTTTTATCTCCTTAAACATTGCACAAAACAAATTAGTAGCTAAACTTACTCAAATTGAGTTATTAATCATCAAAACATATACTTTGGGTATTTTTCTTTGATTTTAACACTTGTTTCCAATAATTTTCCCCTTTTTGATGATTGACAAAACCGATTTGAGTATATACCTTTTGATATTTGTAGGATAATCATATGTCATTTGCTTTTTGATCTTAATGAAATTCTCATTCATATAACATTTGCATATTTCATTTCCAATCATAAGTTAAATACAAGCATATCATTCATTCAAACAACCATTTCAATTTCATATAAAATCAGAGTATAAGTATAAGCTTTGCATAAATAAATTTTTTCATAAACTTTTCATATATGATAAAAAATGTTCCATATAAGTTTCAAAAGCAAATAAAACCTATATACAAGCTACCCAACCCAAAATTCTAAAAAACTAAACACAAACTCAACTATCTCCCCCTTTTTGTCAATAGATCAAAAATAAGGATCGACTTGCTGAGATTTGGCATATAAGAATGCTGATATGGGATATGGAATGGATTGGAGAGTAGGGGTAGGTCGGATAGGTTGAACATGGGCCGATTAATAAAACGATGATATGGGGCCCGGAGTCGGATCTCTACGCACTGATCCGGTGTCAAATGGATCCAGTTCGGGTATTCGCTGATTTCTATGGCTCCCAGTTGCCAAGTGATACCGTATCGTCCATAGCTCCCTATCCATGCAGTCTTGTCGGGTATGCATGTCCACGATGGCAGTTAGGACCCCGGCGATCTGACTAGTCAGGCGATCCTCGATCTACTCTAGGTGCTCCCGGATGGCATTCACCGAGTTATCCCGCCATGGGGTGATCAGGATCCATGGGAGTGTGGTGATGCGGGCTCCTCGGGAGCGTCTTGAGGTGGAGCGGGTTGCTCCTCTGGTGATGGCGGGGGCTGCTCCCCTTAAACCTATGCACCTTTGGCTTCTTCTAGAGCCGGTACGCCAATTTTTTCTTGGATCCGTTCTGCCCTGAACTGATCCACATTGATTTTCATCCTTTGGAGCATGGCTTTGTTTATCACATTCGTCGGCTTCAACACCTTGAATGGCTCACCTTCTATATCGACTTGGTAATGCTCCAGGATCTTAGTGATCCAAGTCCCGTAAGGTAAAACCCCTCGTGGGTTGTCCTTTTTGGAGGCCAAGGCTTCTAGGAAGAGTCGCGGGAGACTGACTTTGATTTGATTAGCGACTTTTCAAAGAATTTTCACCTCCTGTGGGTTTAGCTGATTTCTGCTTCCGCCTTTTGGGTAGATGCAGTGGGCAATCAATAGCCTTAGGACCCTTAGCCTCGGGGATAAATCCATGTAATACAAAAATTTGACCTCGGGATGATACTTATTGCTTCTTGTGAGCTAATTATACATTTGGGTAAGAGATAGATCTGCCGGTAGCCCTTCATCATCATAAGGGACCTCTAGGATTCATCCCACCTGCATAATGGCATGATCTAGGCTTGATTCCCCCCTTGTACCCAAAAACATTTGGACTCCTTTGAAAAAGGTACTGAAGTTCTGATCATCCCATAAGTAGTAGAAAATTCTAGTCAAGTCGGGATATACCCTGTCATCTGCCTTCAACAATCTAGTCCAACTTTGGAAATCCAGTAGCTCCTCAATTTCAAACTCATAGTCACTTAGAAACTTGAAATCTATGATCTTAGGAATAAAAACCTTACGCTCATAGAAGCTCTTGTAGAAGCGACTGTGCTGTAGCTCGGTCTTGAAATATGTCGTCGGAATTTTCAAGACCTGCCCTTTCGTGGCTGGGGTTCCCCCTCTTCTCGTAGCCCTAGTTTTCGTGCTTTGGGAAGTTTGTGGTTCTTCTTCCCTAGCAGCGGTGGTTGATGGAGTCCCGGCCTGGAATCGGACCCGACGTCCGGTAGAAGTCGATGCTTCTTCCCGGGCTCGCTTCGAGGGAGTCCGTTGCCTTCTGGGGACATCCTCTTCAGCTTGGGAGCTAGATTGTCTAGGAACGGGCTTTAGAGATGGTTTTGAAACGGCTAGTTTGGGCAATCTAGACTTAGGTGCCATTGAGTTTGATTTTTGTAATGAGATAGAGAAATGAAGACCTGGAAAGAGAAAACAAAGAGGACCAAAGTGGAGAGAGAAAGAGAGAACAGGGACCGAAAACAGGGGGCTTTTTTTGAAGGAAATAAGAGAAATAGATGAGAGAATGAGACAGAGAGAGAGGGATTTCCAAAAATAGAGGAGAAAAGAGATGGTAGCCTGAGAAGAGAAAGCTGGAAACGGCGCGGCATTTTCTGGAGAAGAAAGTAGAGAAGAGATGCCATCAAAGAGAGACAGAGATGGAGAAAAAATAGAGAAGAAATTCCGGAGAAGAGAAACCGAGAAGAGAGAGAGAGAGAGAGAGAGAGAGAGAGAGAGAGGCCGGAAGTGAGAAAACAGGGAGAAGGATTTGCCGGAGAGGAAAAAGGAGGAGGAAGAGAGGTTGTCGACGCAGGAGGAAATGAGAAGGAAGAAGAAAGAGAAGAAAAGAAAGGAAAGAAGCGCGTGAAGTTGACTTGCCCTAGGCGAAGTCGACTTCGCCTACCTGGAGTCGACTTCACCGGAGTCGACTTGGGATCTCCGGAGTCGACTTGGCCTATCAACTTGGACTTTTCTAAGTCCATTTCTCTTATCTAATTATTCCTAATTTAGCTCAATCATCCCCATATCATTTCTAATTTTGTAAAAAGATTCTTTTGCTAAAGGTTTGGTGAAAATATTTGCAATCTAATCCTCAGTTTTCACATATTTCAAACAAACATCATGATTTTCAACATGTTCACGAATAAAATGATGTCTTACATCTATATGTTTGGTTCTAGAATGCAATACAAGATTTTTAGTCAAATAAATTGCACTTGTATTATCACATCTAACTGGAATATTATAATAATAAATACCATAGTCTTTTAGTTGTTGTTTCATCCAAAGTAGTTGGGCACAATAGCTCCCGGCGGCTATATATTTAGCTTCCGCCGTAGATAGAGCAACACTAGTTTGTTTCCTTGAATACCATGAAACCAACATGTTTCTAAGGAATTGACATGTTCCACTAGTACTTTTTCTATCTACTTTATATCTGGCAAAATCCTCATCCGAGTAGCCGATTAAATCAAAAGTTGACCCCTTTGGATACCATAGTCCAAGATTAGTGGTGTTTATTAAATATTTAAAAATTATTTTTACAACCAATAAATGTGATTCTTTAGGACATGTTTGAAATCTAGAACACATGCAAACATTGAAAAGAATATCTGGTCTAGAAGCAGTTAAATATATCAAGTTAAGGATCCTATCATACTTTTATATAGCTTTTAGTTGACACATTTACCGTTTTCATCCGTGTCGATCTTGATTGTTGAACTCATCGGAGTGTTTGCTCCCTTGCTAGTTTGCATTCCAAATTTTTTTAGCATTTCTTTGATATACTTGGACTGATTTATAAAGATCCCTTCGGCTTGTTGCTTGATTTGCAGTCCAAGGAAGAAATTTAATTCTCCCATCATGCTCATTTCGAATTCGCTCCGCATAATCTTAGAAAATTCTTTGCACAGATTTTCATCAGTAACACCAAATATTTTATCATCTACGTAAATTTGAACAATTAAAATATGTTTACTCTTATACTTGATGAATAATGTAGTATCAACATTTCCTCTTTGAAATTCATGATCAATCAAAAATTTGTTCAACCTTTCATACCAAGCTCATGGAGCTTATTTTAGTCCGTATAATGCTTTGGTTAATTTATAAACATATTTTGATTGATCCTTTTCTTCAAATCCAGGGGGTTGTTCAACATATACTTCTTCATTCAAGTATCCATTGAAAAATGCGCTTTTCAAATCCATTTGAAACAATTTGAAATCCATGTGAGAAGTAAATGCTAGTAAAATACGTATGGCTTCTAGTCTAGCCACAGGTGCATATGATTCTTCAAAATCAATTCCTTCTTTTTGAGAATACCCTTTGGCTACTAGTCTGGCTTTATTTTTATCACAAGCCTACTTTCGTCTAATTTGTTCCTAAATACCCGTTTAGTACCAATGATAGTGCAATCTTTGGGTCTAGGAACTAAATGTCATACATTGTTTCTTTCAAATTAATTTAGCTCTTCTTGCATAGCAATAACCCAGTTTTCATCATTAAGAGCTTGTCCAATAGTTGTTGGTTCAATTTTTGACACAAATGTATATTGTCCACAAATATTTTGTTTTGACCTTCTAGTCTTTACTCCTTCATAGATATTGCCAATAACTTGCTCAATTGGATGGGCATTTTTGAATTTCAAATCAGTTGGAGGTCTGTGAGAATTGTTACGTTCACTTACCCTTTCCTCCGTGGAATTTTCTGGCTTGGGCTCGGTTTCCTCTTGTTGCTCTTGTTGTTTTGCTTTTGAATTCTTCGATGTATCATCTGCATCACTTAATTAATCCTCCTTTCTCGAAGTTTGGTTAAATTCATCGAAAACAACATGTATTGATTCCTCTACTATTTGATTTCTTTTGTTGAAAATTCTATATGCTTTGCTATTTGATGAATAACCGAGGAAAATTGCTTCATCACTTTTGGCATCTAATTTTCCCAAATTTATTTTTCCATTGTTTAACACATAACAAGTACATCCAAAAGTATGGAAATATGATATGTTTGGTTTTCTGCCTTTCCAAAGTTCATATGGAGTCTTTTTCAATATTGCTCTAATGGTAACTCGGTTTAATACATGACGAGTTGTACTTGCAGCTTCACCCCAAAATCTTTTGAACAGTTTATTCTCATTTAGCATAATTCTAACCATTTCTTGTATTGTCTAGTTTTTCCTTTCAACAACTCCGTTTTGTTGAGGAGTTCTTGGTGCAGAAAATGTATGGTGAATTCCTTTCTTATTGCAAAATTCTATGAATCATTTATTTTCAAATTCACCACCATGATCACTTCTAATGGAAATAATTGAACTTTATTTTTCATTTTGTACCAAATTTGAAAAAGTGACAAACATAGAAAATGCCTCATCTTTGCTAGCTAAGAGTATAATCCAAGTAAACCTTGAAAAATCAACAACAATTACAAATACATACTTTTTCCCACCAAGAGTTACAATGTCCGATGGCTTATAAAGATCCATATGCAATAATTCGAGTGGTCTAGTCATTGAAATTTCTTTTTTGGTGGAAAATGGCATTTTGGGTTGCTTAGATAATTGACAAGCCTTGCAAATCTTGTCCTTGTCATATTTAAGCTTTGGTAACCCTTGTACTAGATTTTTTTTCCACAATGTTTTAATATTTGACATATTTATATGTCCAAGCCTTGTATGCCATACCCATGGATCATTTTCTATGACTATTAGACATTTTTCCTCAAGTTCATCTAGGCAAATCAAATATACATTTCTATGTCTTTTGCCACTAAATACTATGTGTTCATCATCAAATACATTGCAAATAGAGGATTCAAATACAACTTTAAATCCTTTATCACATAATTGACTAATACTCATTAGGTTTTGTTTGAGTCCTTCAACAAATAGTACGCCCTCAATACATGCATTTGAAATTCCATAAACATTTCCTTTACCTTTTATTTTACCTGTTTCATTATTTCCAAAAACAACTATTCCTTCATTGCACGAGTTGATCTTATGGAACAGTTTTTTTCTCCTGTCATGTGTCTTGAGCAGCTACTATCCATAAACCATATGTTATTTGCCTTATCTCTAAGACAAACTTGTAAAAATCAAGTCAAGTGGAGCTCATCCTTTTGGTACCCATTTTATGGGTCCATTTGGGTTAGTTATCCATTGGAACCTACGTTGATCTTCCTTTGAAGCCATAAATCCAATGCTTTTGGGCATCCAAACAAATTTTGCACCAAGGTTTTGTAACTTTCTCAATTTGCATTGAAATGCCTTATGTCCCATCTTATTGCAAAAGTTACAAGCTCCCAGGAGTCTAAAAGTGGGAATCTATTTGGTAATTGGTTCCTCAGTTGGTCTTTTGGTCCAAACCACATGATTTATTTTCGGTTTAGCATAAATGGGTTTAGCTTTGTTCCTTGGAGCATTAGATTTTCCTTGCTCAAATGCGGTATACCCAAGTCCTTTCATATAACTTTGGGAGGTCATTTTCAAGAACATTTTGACACTTTCTCCAGGATTAGAAAACTTAACAAGTGATTCATTTAATGATTCATTTTCCTTTTTGAGTTTTTCTAACTCATTTATCAAGGTATTCATTTCATTTTTCATTTGATCAACCTTTTCAGCAAGTTTACCGTTCACAATTATCGCTGCATCGCATTGTCTTTTCTTTATTGTAAACTTGTTTCCTAATTTCTTTATTTCCTCATATAATGAAACATAGGCTTGTTTAAGTTCTTCTAATTCAGCACATTTGATGCATTCATTTGTAGAAGAAAAAATTAAAAAATATTTTTGTTTGGAGGTTACCTCTTGACTACTCGGAATTTGCCAAGCAATAAATTCTTGCGCAATCTGCTTCACATTCTTCACTTGAAGAGCTGCATGTTGTTGATTCTTCTTCGTTTATGTACATGCCTCTTCCTTTGATTCTTTAAAAATTTTTGTTGTCGCCTCGATCTTTTTTTTGCTCCTTTACTTTAGTTTCTTCGGGCGTTGGGCATTGGGCTTGCATATGCCATGAACCGCCACACCGATAACATTTTGTTGTTTCTTTCTTTTTCTCTTTAGAATTTCTTTCTTTAAAGTTTCTGAAATTTCTTCCTTTCCTTACAAATTTTCTGAATCGTTTTGTAAGTAAGGCGATTTCATCGTCGTTTTGTGACGACGAGGTGGTGTCATCCGAATCTTGTGCGGCTTTCAAGGTGATGGCCTTTTGCCTTTGTGGTGATCTTCATTTTTTTTCTTGATTAGCTCATGTGACATTAATGAGCAAATAAGATCTTCTAACTTCAATGTGTTTAGGTCATTGGCTTCTTCTATTGCAGTAATCTTTGGAGTCTAAGATTTCGGTAGAGCTCTTAGAATCTTCATGACCTGCTCGGATTCAGAAATTATTTTTCCTAGACCTTTCAAGGCGTTAGTAATCTAAGAAAATCTAGCAAATATTTCAGAAATATTTTCTGTTTCTAACATTTTAAAACTTTCCAATTCTCCAATCAAAATATTTCTCCTTGTCCCTTGGCCTTGAGAAGTTCCCTCATATATGGATGTCAATGTATCCCATATTTCTTTGACGGTCAAACAAGAGGATACTCTATCATATTCAAAGGCAGTAAGAGCACAAAATAATGAATTCATAGCCTTAACATTGCTTTTAACAATTTTCACTTCCTCATTAGTCCATTTGGAAGCTCTTTCATCAGTGGGCAGGGTCACTCCATCTTGGATTGCAATCCAAGAGTCTATATCTGTAGCCATGATGAGTTGTTTCATTCGTAGCTTCCAATAGCTAAAATTATTCCCATCAAACAAAGGTGGCCTAGTAAAAGATTGACATTCAGCAAATGTGGAAACGAAAGTAGATTGTGATGCCATGTCAAACGATCTCTTTGATAAAACTCAAAAACCTGCTTTGATACCACTTGTTGGTCCCAAGTTAATGGCAATTACCCAAGAGAGGAGGGGTGAATTTGGTATTTAAAATTTTTCAATTTAAACTGGAAACTTTACTCCTATTTAGTTTAGTCCCCTTTAGTAAAGCAAATGGAAAGCAACAAGATTATGAGAGCGAAAATGAAAACAATGGGCAAGATTTATAGTGGTTCGGGCAATCTTCCCTACTCCACTCTTCCAAGCTCACACCCCTTGTGACTTGGGTTCCACTATGTATTCCGCGAATACAACTAGAGCCTCTGCTCTCTTCTAGATTCCAGCTCTAGGGGGCATATTCAATCAGAACCTCCGCTCTCTTCTAGATTCCAGCTCTAGGGGGCATATTCAATCAGAACCTCCGCTCTCTTCTAGATTCTAGTTCTAGGGGGTATGTACAATACACAGCACAAGTAGGTGACGAGTCCAACTCCAGTCACAATGCTACTTTGCTATCACTTGGTTTGAAACACCAAAATCAAACCAAGCATCAAAAACCGAATAACAAAATGAAATGAAAGAAATCTACACTCTATAGATTTGTGTAGGCAAGTTTCAGCTCGAGGAAGAACACGTAGAAGTGACAAGTTGATCGAATTCAGAACATGTATAGATCACTCGAATGTAGAAGAGAGTCGGATATAGAACTTAGTAGCTTCTCTTTCCTCTTTTTCTGCTCAATCTTGTATGTTTCCACATTCACTTGAGTGTCTATATATAATGCAAAGAGAGATTTGAACGTTAGAGAGTACCTTGGAATTTGGTGGTTCATGGGATGAATATGTATCTATAGCTGAATTTGCATATAATAACAGCTATCAGTCTAGTATTCAAATGGCTCCATTCGAGGCCTTGTATGGACGTCGATGTCGAACGCCGTTGAACGGAGATGAAGTTGGAGAAAAGAAGCTAGCCCCAGATTTGTCTCAGAAGATGGCAGACAAAGTACAAGTTATTCGTCAATGTATACTCACAGCTCAGAGTAGGTAAAAGAGTTATACAGATTGTAAAAGAAAAGATCTAAATATCAAAGTTGGCGAACATGTGTTCATAAAGGTCACGCCATTCAAAGGGGTTATAAGATTTGGAAAAAGGGGTAAGTTGAATCCTAAGTATATTGGACCATTTGAAGTATTGGAGAAAATTTGAAAGTTAGCTTATAGGATTGCTTTACCTCCGACACTTGCCTTAGTACACAATGTTTTTCATATTTCCATGCTTAGGAAATATGTAGCAGATCCGACCCATGTACTGGTAGCAGAAAACCTACTGATCCAAGATCATTTGAATTATGAGGAAAGACCTATTAGAATCTTGGATCATAAGATATAGAAGCTTCGGAATAGAGAAATAGAATATGTCAAGATTCAGTGGAATCGATATTCCGTAGGCGAAGCTTCATGGGAATTAAGGGAGGAAGTAGAAAGGAAATACCCCCAGTTATTTAAAGAATAAACGGTTTCGGGACGAAACCTATTATAAGGGGGGGGACGATTGTGAAACCCTAGTTTGTATAGAACTCATGTAAATGTTATTGAATAATTTATGTATGAATAATGTGTTCATAATGGAAGTATTTGTAATTTTCAAGATTTTTGCAGTTAGGTCATCTGTGTGAATGATTGTTTAAATGTACTAAGTGAAGATAACGTGGTTTATTATGATTGAAATATCATATTAAAGATGGATAAATATTAGCATGCTATAAAAAGTCTAATTAAATCTCATAAGTGATTAATGAAGATTAGGAGGTTAATTATAGAACCAAGTTGAGATAATATTGAAAAATTCATAACTTGGAGACCTTAAGTTGGATTAAGGTGAAAATTGAGGGGGAAGCGTATAATTTTGTGCTTAATCTCATGGAAAAATTAGAGTATAAAATTTTTGAGGAAAATTGATCATCACCGTTCAAAACATAAAATGATCATAACTTGGGCTAGAAAGATCGGATTTAGATGAAATTTGAAATGAACGGCTAAAATTATGCAATCAAGGTTTTGGAAAGGATTTGATCATGCAAATGATTAAGGGATTAAGCTAGCACGAAATTGGATTTAGAGATTTTGACTTTTCAAATCATGAAATAAATAGCATTTATGATGAAATTGAATAAAATAAACAAGTGAAAGGAGACAAATTTGAGGTGTCAAGAGAGGGTAATTTGTAGGGTATTATGTAATTTACTAAAATTGAGAAAATCCCTTCAATTATCTCTTAATTAAATGCATAATTAAATGGGTCAAAAGGGAATATGGAGGAGGTGGCAGCAAGGACGTGCAAACAGCCATGTATATGCATTTTATAAAATATTTTTATAATATAATGGATACTTAAAGTAAACTATGAGTTAATGAGGGTAATTTTGCATTAAATTAAAATGAAATTAGGATTTATTAGGAGCTGATCTGGACTATTGAATGGGAAAAGTAAAAAAGGACAGCAGCATAATCCAAGGGAGATGTGGATGGTTTGGAAGCTCAATGCTTACTTTATAATTTTTTTTATTAACCTAAATCGACCCTAAATGCCCTAATATACTAGATAATTAAATGAGGAATTAAATAAATCTGGAAAAAAATTAATTTTTATAAGATAAGCAGCTGCAAAAGTGGATCGTGTGCAGGCAACAGAAAATTTGTGCAGCAAACTTTGACCGTGCAAGTGTCCAAAATGGGATTTTTTGTATTTTTTAAAAATTGGTAAATGCATGGATAATTAGCCTAGGTATTAGGGGATGTAAATGTGCATTTATTAGTTGCAAAAATTCATTTAAAAAATTGGAGAATAGCAGCTGATGGTGGACGTGATCAGATGGACAGGTTTGTGATGATTTAATGCAATAGATAATTACTGAATTTATAATTAAGAAAAAAATAATTTTAGTTTCCCAAAAGCTGCCATGTCAGATAAGAGGATATAATTGCATTGGAATTTTCATGGATGAGGTGGAATGTGGGGCCCATGAGATGGAAATTTCCAGCTAATTGCATAAAAGCAAGGGGACGTCCAAGCATGTGTTGGGTACTTAGAAAATTTCTGGAAATTTTGAGCTCCCATTTCAACAGAAGCTCATGTTCCCCCTTTCATCATTTTTCATACCCCAAAACAAGTGAAGAAAAAGGAGAAGAAAAGGAAGAATTAAAGTGAAGAAGCTTGCTTGAGAAGAGGAAGTGAAGTAGCACTCAATACAAGTAAGTAAATGACTTGAGTTTGAGTGATTTTAATTTAGTTTTTCTAATTTAATCTATGAGCTATGAATATGTTTCATAATGGAACTTTTAATGAAGAGTTTGGATGCTTCTAATTAGAGAATTTAATGGGCATTTATTTGCAAGAAGTACAATTAAGAGTTAGGTGTAAATAGAGAGTGTTTAGTGTGATGTATAAGCTTCTACTCTAGCTTAATCATGCTGAAATTATGTTTTAAGTTGCTGTTTTATTTGGTAGATGTAATCACATGATAATTCATGATTTAGTGTTGATTTTCTATGAAATTTAGCATGTGTTGTGAAGTATAGAAGGTAAACTAGTTACGGTATCATCTAAGACCCGAAATTCAATTCTAAATGATGAAAATGATATATGAAATGATTTAAATAAATTATGGATGAAATATAGTATAAAATATCCTAAATATTGGACACTTTGGATGTGAATAAGGGCATTACATAAACTTCCTAAATTCGGATTTTAACAGAAGTGAAAAGTGGACGTCCAAATGGTGTAAATGGGTACCCTATACATGTATAAAATGTTACTGTTTTGCAAATAATTTATATATGAATTTTAAATATGTGAAAATGCATTGGATTTAGGGTAGGAAAGTTTGGATAAATTGCAGAAATTAAACAGATAAAAATCTGTTTATGTTGGAGTATCAAAAGAGGCGTATAAAGTGTAGAAATGGGACGTCAAAGTGGCTGTTTTGAAATTTTGAAAATTGTGGATTAAAAATTCGTAAAAATGCACTAAATAGGTGTTAAATGAAGTGTATTAACTTGCTGAATTAGAGCACAAGTGTTTTATTTGAAAAATTTTAAGAAAAGTATGAATTAGACGCGATTAGACGCACATATGTGAAGCAAGGCATATGATAAGTGATAAATGCATTATGTAAAATATTAAAGTGAAAAAATATGTTAAAATATGATGGAAAAATGTGGAATGCATTGCTGAATTAATAATCTCAAATTTTGAGATTAAAATTTGGGAATTAAATATGCGACATAATGAATAATTGAGATAGGTAAGGGTGTAAAGTACGAATACCCGACTTGGAAATTAAACGGGTTATGAATATTTATGGAAATGGGTTGAAAAACTAAATAAATGCAAGCAAATAGAATAGGCAAAGGAAAGGAAAAGGTTGAACCAGGAAGCTCTCATGAACAAGGTAAGCAAGCAAATTTTATAAATGAATTTCTATTTATTAAAATTTCTTTGAAACAATTGTAAATGATGTTTTAATTGCTTTTATTGATTTAACAAATGTTATTTGAAATTTATTTCTAAATTTTTAAGGATGGCCATTCCTTAGTTCACTAGGTATTTTAAATTGATTTATATAACTGCTTTATGATAAATAAAAATTCTTGTCCTGTGATATTATGTGTGAAAAATTATGCTAGCATGTCATGGATAATACATGTGCACAATGCATAAGGTTCACTTTAAAGGAATAAGCGGACCGATTGTCCCCCTTTGGTGTTACCGAGTCGCTAATATAGGCCAAGGGCCGGCGGCGTCTCCCTGTGTGAGAGGAGATGAAGACGGATGGTCACCTAACTAGCCTCCATCCTAAGGGATCATGATTCATTCATTACGGTGTCATTATATATCCCCGAGGGGGTATAAGGTTGCTTTCCCTGATGATTTTAAATAAAAAATTTCTGCTCCGCAGGTAGCTGATCACTTGATAAGTGTCTCTACTAAATGGAGAGAAACCTTTTTGTTGAAAAAGATTTCCTTTAAAATGATTTTCTTGGAAATATATAATGCTTGCTTATTTAGTGTACAACTCACATTTTTATTTTCCAAACCCATAGACAGGTGAATGAAGAGACTCGGCAAAGGAGCAAATAAAATATCATTTAAGAAAGAGAAGAACATTTGCAGTGATTATGATATAGTAGAACTTATGTTGAATAGATGTAACTAAGTTGTTGTTTTCATTTGGACAACTATGATTTTAACATGCAGTGACATCTGATTTAGGAAAATATTGTAATGTTCTTTGAATACCATGTTTTGTTGTGTATTGAATGGTTGGAAATGACTTAGTTATTCCTTAAGATATAATTATGAGGAAATAAACTCCTATGAAAATATATTTAAGTTGGATAATTATCTGTTAAAAACCCGCCGTGTGAAAGACAACTATCCTGATCACGTTTACCAGTCGATACTGATCCCGAGGTAAGGCTCAGGATGTGACTCTCGGGTCGGGGCGCCACAGAGCTTGGTATCAGAGCATGGACTGGTAAATAGGTGTGGAAAAGTCTAAGTTTGATGATGAGACATGATATATATGATTCCATGAGAATTTTATAGGCCATTATCATGATATATGATGATGTGTTGCAAAATGATTTGCAATGTGTTATTTTTAGTAGATAACTAATGCAGTTATATATTTGAACATATGCCCGATAAGGGAAAATGAGTGATGAGTACAGAGGAGTTAAAGAAGGAGACGGAAGAAGAAAAGAAATGGAAAATTGAAGAGACTGTTAATAGGTGGTTAGAGTTACAACCGGATACAGATCCATTTCCGCCCATACCTTCAGGGTTCTCTCCTAAGAATCTTCCACTTCATCTGTAGTATAGGTACCAGCAGAGGCCAAATATTGTGGAGTCTAGCAGCAGGGCTCTTAGAGCTAAGGGTATACCAGCTTATCATTCTGAATCTTTAGGAACCCTTCGTACGCCCACAGATTTTATATCTCCTCGGGAACTGCAGAAGTTTTGGAATAGTACTCCAGCACCTGTACCTCCTACTTCGGGACCTTGGTATAAATTTGAAGGTGGATATCTCCAATTTCGTTATGGAAAGACTTGGGAGAGCATTCGACAGAGGAAAAAAGATATGGTTCCTTTTATAGAGGAGGGTTGTGCTCGAGGATTTATAGAGCCACCTGAATCTACTCCTCGTCCTGGTGAAGTTATGATCCACACGGATAGAAACACGGGTAAATTATTTTCAATGGCAGCACCATTACGGTATCTTGAACCAATAGTAGATGAAGAAGAAAATGGTAATGAAAGTGAAAGCAGTAGTGATAGTAGTGACAATAATGATAATGGTGGAGGAGGAAACAATCATGCTTGGTCCGATACTAGCTCTATTACAGAGGAACCTACCGAGGTATCGCCTAAGCATAAGCGTTATCATTACTTTGGTAGGAGAATAGGTAGGCGTTGAGTTTTCTTTGTTTTATGAACTTTAATATATATAATTATGAGATCATAAGACTTTGCTAAGAGGTGTTGTACCTCTATATAGGTGTGATGTATGTAAAATATGAGTGTGATATTGTAACATAATGTGTGATGTTAGGAACTAAGGGCTATGGAATGTATGATAATATATGTTTGTTAATGTGAATAATATGAAATATTATGAATATGGATGGTTATGAATGTTTGTGATGATGAATATGCAAATTGATTTTTAATTCTATGCTGATAATATATATATATATATATGATGATCTAACCCTAATTATAAATGAAAGATTATATAACTTTATATATTCAGAAAAGCATCATGGTGGAAACAAGATCAGGAAGGAGAACAAACAAAGGAAAAGAAGTTGTTCAGGAGATACCTAGCCAACATGAGACGGGAGAAACTAGTAGACCAAAAAGGGTGGAACCTGAATCCAATAGTGAAAGTTCAAGAACGTGATAAAGACGAGAAAGTGTAGGTCCAGAACAAAATATAGGTGAAGGATACGAGGCAAGGCAGGCACGGCTTATAGAAGAAAGGGCAGCGGCAGCAGTTAAAGAGGAGATGCAGCAGGCTACTCGTGATTGGGCAGCTCAGATAGCAGATATTATTCAAGGATTGTGGGAAAGAACACAGCAGGCCCAGTTAGGCAGTACCGAAAGAGATAGAGCCATTCCAACGGCTGGCCCGACCCACATGACAGCACCCACAGCAGATGAAAATCAATTAATGGAAGCAGATATAAAGGCGATTAATGCATTCTTGGCTCAGAGACCCCCAAAATTTGCAGGAGAACCTGATCCGGTACAGGCTGAACAATGGATAATAGAAATTAAGAAATTATTTAGAATCTCTCCGTGTAATGATTGACAGAAGGTTTTGTGTGCCACTCATTTATTGATTAAGGATGCGCATGAGTGGTGGGAAACGATGTTCGTCACGATGCCACAACCAGAAGAGGTATCTTGGCCCACATTTGTTGAGAAGTTCAATAAGGAATATCTCCTAGTTGGGTTACAAAGTCAGAAAGTGATTGAATTTGAAAGGCTTTATCAGGGAAGAATGTCTGTTACTGAATACGCTACTAAGTTTAAGGCCTTAGTTAGATATGTGCCCTGGATTGCTAATGAGCCAAGCAATAAGGCACAAAGATTCCAGCAAGGACTGAGGCCGTACCTCTGAGAAAGCCTCGCTCCCTTATTAATTAAGGATTATGTTTCATGTCTTGAAAGGGCAAGAGCATTATAAATTGAGGCATTAAGAACACAGGAATTAAGGTTTGGCTAAAAAATGTTTGGTTTTGGAACAAAGGAAACTGAATCAGGTAAAGAAAGGGGTAAGAAGGGAAATGTAAAGAGAGGAAAAGGAGCTCCAAAGAAGAAGCTTCCGCCTTTCTGCAAAAAATGTCAAAAGCGACATTCAGGCGAATGCCTAAAAGGATCAAATCAGTGCTATAAATGTGGGCAAGCAGGCCATATAGCCAAGGAATGCAGAGCGGGTGAAACAAAGGTCATTAAATGTTATATTTGTGACCAAACAGGACATATCGCCTCGAATTGTCCGAATAAAGCACAAACATCACAAGGTCATGGAAGACCCGCACAGCTCAGGATACCGGGAACAGCGAATAGGAAAGGAACTACTGCAAATCCGGTACATGTGCATGCTTTGACTCGGACTGAATCTCAGGAACAAGAAGAGAAGGTGGTCACAGGTATGGTTTACATTTTAGGAAATTCGGCAGTTGCTTTGTTTGATTCTGGTGCTAGTCACTCATTCATAGCATGTCAATTTGTGGCCACCCATGCACTACCGGTAGAGGAAACCAATGAGTTAATTCATGTAGAATCCCCTGTATATCGGTTAGCCAGTGTTAGCCAAGTATGTAAAGCATGCCCAATTAGGATAGGATCATTGATTTTAGAAGCTAATTTGATCCTACTACCTATGACAGAATTTGATGTAATATTGGGTATGGATTGGTTGAGTCAGTGGGGAGCTACGATTGATTGTAAAAATAAAAAGGTTCAGTTGGAAAAAGCTCCATAAAAAGAGATAATCATTGGAAAGCTAAAACAGCCTGAAACCACTACGATATTAATATCATTCATGAAAGCGGTTAAAATGATTCGCCAAAGGTGCCAAGCTTATCTGGTATCAGTTAATGTGGAGAAAGGCATGGAGTTAGAAGTAAATCAAATTCCAATAGTCTTTGAATTTCCTGATGTATTTCCAAAGGAATTAACCATATTACCTCCGCAAAGAGAAATGGATATGACTATAGATATTATACCTGGTACAGCTCCAATTTCGAAGGCTCTATACAGAATGGCACCGACTGAAATGAATGAGCTGAGAACTCAAATACAGGAGCTGTTAGATAAAGGTTTTATCAGACCCAGTGTATCACCCTGGGGAGCTTCGGTATTATTTGTGAGGAAGAAAGATGGAAGTTTAAGATTGTGTATTGATTACAGGGAATTAAATAAGGTCACAGTGAAAAATAAATATCCATTGCCCAGAATTGATGATTTGTTTGATCAATTACAAGGATCTACCACATTTTCTAAGATTGATTTACAGTCAGGGTATTATCAGTTAAGAATATGTCCGACCGATGTTTACAAAATAGCTTTTTGAACTAGGTATGGACATTATGAATTTTTAGTGATGCCTTTTGGACTCACTAATGCCCTTGCTGTATTTATGGATATGATGAATAGGGTATTTCTGGACTATCTTGATCAATTTGTTGTGGTATTTATCGATGATGTCCTGATTTACTCAAAGACCGAAAAAGAACATTAATTTCATTTGCGAAAGGTATTGAAAAGATTGAGAAGAGAGAAGTTGAATGCTAAGCTAAAGAAGTGTGAATTTTGGCTAAAACAAGTAGGATTTTTGGGTCACATAATAACAGAACAAGGAATTCAAGTTGATCCTCAAAAGATTGAGGCAATTTTGAAATGGCAAAGGCTGACGACCATTACAGAAATTTGAAGTTTTCTTGGCTTAGCAGGGTATTACAGAAGATTTGTTGAAGGATTTTCTCAATTATCGACTCCATTAACAAAATTGACTCGCAAAGGAATCAGATATGTATGCTCTGAGGAATGTGAGCGTAGTTTTTAGGAATTAAAGCAACGGTTAGTGGAATCACCTATTTTAACCCTACCTAAAGGAAATGATGGTTTTGTGGTATATAGTGATGCTTCAAGGAAAGGTTTGGGTTGTGTATTAATGCAGAGAGGTAAGGCGATAGCTTATGCATCACGACAGTTGAAGCCCAATGAGGTTAACTACCCCACTCATGATCTGGAATTAGCAGTAGTGGTGTTTGCCTTAAAAATATGGAGACATTACCTGTATGGTACTAGGTGCGAAATTTATGCAGATCATAAAAGCCTTAAGAATATTTTCACGCAAAAGGAATTGAACATGAGACAAAGGAGATGGCTTGAGTTATTAAAAGATTATGACTTGGAGATATTGAATCATCCAGATTAGGCAAATGTAGTAGC
This sequence comes from Annona cherimola, assembly GCA_030490835.1. Lineage (NCBI taxonomy): Eukaryota > Viridiplantae > Streptophyta > Magnoliopsida > Magnoliales > Annonaceae > Annona > Annona cherimola. Next base: position 266,905 of record JASFXW010000051.1, read on the forward strand.
CGATGCATTGAGCAAAAATGTCAGCATAGCGCATCTTGTCACAAAACAGGAAGGGTTGCTTCAGGAAATAAGACAGTTAGAATTGATTGTATGTCCCCCTGGGGTTCAAACAAGGTTATCACAAATGTACATACAGTCATCGTTGTTTGATCAAATTAAAACTGCGCGGCAACAAGATGCAAATCTACATGCCCATGTGGAGAAAATGAAGAGAAAAGGATTGACAGAATTTTCTGTGGATGGGCAAGGTATGTATCGATACAAAGGTCGTTTATGCATACCTAGTACAACTGAGTTGAAGGAGAAAATTCTTAAGGAAGCACATTTTTCACCCTTTTCCATTCATGCAGGAGGCACTAAGATATATCAGGATCTCAAGAAAGCATATTGGTGGAATAATATGAAAAGAGAGATCGCTGAATATGTAGCCAAGTGCCTAACTTGCCAAAGAGTGAAAACTGATCATCAAAAGGTATCTGGAAAATTACAATCTCTGGAAGTTCCTGAGTGGAAATGGGATGATATTACTATGGATTTCATTGAAGGACTACCTAAGACTCAACTTGGAAATGATTCTATATGGGTAATAATTGATTGATTGTCGAAAGTTGCTCATTTTATACCCATAAAGAGAACGTACACAGCAGAGAGGTTAGCCAAAGTCTACTATAAGAAGATAGTACGACGACATGGAGTGCCTAAATCAATAGTTTCCGATCGGGACACAACGTTCATATCTCGATTCTGGAAAAGTTTGCACGAAACCCTAGGCACCTAACTCAAGTTCAGTACCGCTTTTCATCCCTAGACAGATGGACAGACAGAGCGAGTCAATCAGATCATTGAGGATATGCTTCGTATGTGTACCTTGAAATTTGGCGGTTCATGGGATGAATATGTATTTATAGCTGAATTTGCATATAGTAACAACTATCAGTCTAGTATTCAAATGGCTCCATTCGAGGCGTTGTATGGACATCGATGTCGAACGCCGTTGAACGGAGATGAAGCTGGAGAAAAGAAGCTAGCCCCAGATTTGTCTCAGATGATGACAGACAAAGTACAAGTTATCTGTCAATGTATACTCACAGCTCAGAGTAGACAAAAGAATTATACAGATTGTAAAAGAAAAGATCTAAATATCCAAGTTAGCGAACATGTGTTCATAAAGGTCACGCCATTCAAAGGGGTTACAATATTTGGAAAAAGGGGTAAGCTGAATCCTAGGTATATTGGACCATTTGAAGTATTGGAGAAAATTGGAAAGTTAGCTTATAGGATTGCTTTACCTCCGGCACTTGCCTTAGTACACAATGTTTTTCATATTTCCATGCTTAGGAAATATGTAGCAGATCCGACCCATGTACTGGTAGCAGAATACCTACCGATCCAAGATCATTTGAATTATGAGGAAAGTCCTATTAGAATCTTGGATCATAAGATACAGAAGCGTCGGAATAGAGAAATAGAATATGTAAAGATTCGGTGGAATCGATATTCCGTAGGCGAAGCTACATGGGAATTAAGGGAGGAAGTAGAAAGGAAATACCCCCAATTATTTAAAGAATAAACGGTTTCGGGACGAAACCTATTATAAGGGAGGGACGATTGTGAAACCCTAGTTTGTATAGAAGTCATGTAAATGTTATTGAATAATTTATGTATGAATAATGTGTTCATAATGGAAGTATTTGCAATTTTCAAGATTTTTGCAGTTAGGTCATCTGTGTGAATGATTGTTTAAATGTACTAAGTGAAGATAACATGGTTTATTATGATTGAAATATCATATTAAAGATGGATAAATATTAGCATGCTATAAAAAGTCTAATTAAATCTCATAAGTGATTAATGAAGATTAGGAGGTTAATTATAGAACCAAGTTGAGATAATATTGAAAAATTCATAACTTGGAGACCTTAAGTTGGATTACGGTGAAAATTGAGGGGGAAGCACATAATTTTGTGCTTAATCTCATGAAAAAATTAGATTATGAAAATTTTGAAGAAAATTGATCATCACCGTTCAAAACTTAAAATGATCATAACTTGGGCTAGAAAGATCGGATTTAGATGAAATTTGAAATGAACGGCTAAAATTATGACATCAAGGTTTTGGAAAGGATTTGATCATGCAAATTATTAAGGGATTAAGCTTGCACGAAATTGGGTTTAGAGATTTTGACTTTTCAAATCATGAAATAAATAGCATTTATGATAAAATTGAATAAAATAAACAAGTGAAAGAAGACAAATTTGACCGTCAAGAGAGGGTAATTTGTAGGGTATTATGTAATTTACTAAAAGTGAGAAAATCCCTGCAATTATCTCTTAATTAAATGCATAATTAAATGGGTCAAAAGGGAATATGGAGGAGGTGGTAGCAAGGACGTGCAAACAGCCATGTATATGCATTTTATAAAATATTTTTATAATATAATGGATACTTAAATTCAACTATGAGTTAATGAGGGTAATTTTGCATTAAATTAAAGTGAAATTCGAATTTATTCGGAGCTGATCTGGACCGTTGAATGGGAAAAGTAAAAATGGACAGCAGCATAATCCAAAGGAGATGTGGACGGTTTGGCAGCTCAATGATTACTTTATAATTTTTTCTATTACCTAAATTGACCCTAAATGCCCTAATATACTAGATAATTAAATGAGGGATTAAATAAAGCTGGAAAAAAATTAATTTTGATAAGATAAGCAGCTGCGAAAGTGGATCGTGTGCAGGCAATAGAAAATTTGTGCAGCAAACTTTGACCGTGCAAGTGTCCAAAATGGGATTTTTTGTATTTTTTAAAAATTGGTAAATGCATGGATAATTAGCCTAGGTATTAGGGGATGTAAATGTGCATTTATTAGTTGCAAAAATTCATTGAAAAAATTGGAGAATAGCAGCTGATGGTGGACGTGATCAGATGGACAGGTTTGTGATGATTTAATGCAATAGATAATTACTGAATTTATAATTAAGAAAAAAATAATTTTAGTGGCCCAAAAGCTGCCATGTCAGCTAAGAGGATAGAATTGCATTGGAATTTTCATGGATGAGGTGGCATGTGGGGCCCATGAGATGGAAATTTCTAGCTAATTGCATAAAAGCAAGGGGATGTCCAAGCATGTGTTGGGTACTTAGAAAATTTCTAGAAATTTTGAGCTCCCATTTCAACAGCAGCTCATGTCCCCCCTTTCATCATTTTTCATACCCCAAAACAAGTGAAGAAAAAAGGAGAAGAAAAGGAAGAATTAAAGTGAAGAAGCTTGCTTGAGAAGAGGAAGTGAAGTAGCACTCAATACAAGTAAGTAAATGACTTGAGTTTGAGTGATTTTAATTTAGTTTTTATAATTTAATTTATGAGCTATGAATATGTTTCATAATGGAATTTTTAATGAATAGTTTGGATGCTTCTAATTAGATAATTTAATGGGAATTTATTTGCAAGAAGTATAATTAAGAGTTAGGTGTAAATAGAGAGTGTTTAGTGTGATGTATAAGCTTCTACTCTAGCTTAATCATGCTGAAATTATGTTTTAAGTTGCTGTTTTATTTGGTAGATGTAATCACATGATAATTCATGATTTAGTGTTGATTTTCTATGAAATTCAGCATGTGTTGTGAAGTATAGAAGGTAAACTAGTTACGGTATCATCTAAGACCCGAAATTCAATTCTAAATGATGAAAATGATATATGAAATGATTTACCCGAAATTCAATTCTAAATGATGAAAATGATATATGAAATGATTTAAATAAATTATGGATGAAATATAGTATAAAATATCCTAAATATTGGACACTTTGGATGTGAATAAGGGCATTACATAAACTTCCTAAATTCGGATTTTAACAGAAGTGAAAAGTGGACGTCCAAATGGTGTAAATGGGTACCCTATACATGTATAAAATGTTACTGTTTTGCAAATAATTTATATATGAATTTTAAATATGTGAAAATACATTGGATTTAGGGTAGGAAAGTTTGGATAAATTTCAGAAATTAAACAGATAAAAATCTGTTTATGTTGGAGTATCAAAAGAGGCGTATAAAGTGTAGAAATGGGACGTCAAAGTGGCTGTTTTGAAATTTTGAAAATTGTGGATTAAAAATTCGTAAAAATGCACTAAAGAGGTGTTAAATGAATTGTATTAACTTGCTGAATTAGAGCACAAGTGGTTTATTTGAAAAATTTTAAGAAAAGTATGAATTAGACGCGGTTAGACGCACATATGTGAAGCAAGGCATATGATAAGATGATAAATGCATTATGTAAAATATTAAAATGCAAAAATATGTTAAAATATGATGGAAAAATGTGGAATTCATTGCTGAATTAATAATCTCAAATTTTGAGATTAAATTTTGGGAATTAAATATGCGACATAATGAATAATTGAGATAGGTAAGGGTGTAAAGTACGCATACCCGACTTGGAAATAAAACGGGTTATGAATATTTATGGAAATGGGTTGAAAAACTAAATAAATGCAAGAAAATAGAATTTACATGGATATTATGCTATTCTGTCATAGGCAAAAGGAAAGGAAAATGTTGATCCGGGAAGCTCTCACAAACAAGGTAAGCAAGCAAATTTTATAAATGAATTTCTATTTATTAAAATTTCTTTGAAACAATTGTAAATAATGTTTTAATTACTTTTCTTGATTTAGAAAATGTTATTTTAAATTTATTTCTAAATTTTTAAGGATGGCCATTCCTTAGTTCACTAGGTATTTTAAATTGATTTATATAACTGCTTTATGATAAATGAAAATTGTTGTCCTGTGATATTATGTGTGAAAAATTATGCTAGCATGTCATGGATAATTCATGTGCACAATGCATAAGGTTCACTTTAAAGGAATAAGTGGACCAATTGTCCCCCTGTGTGAGAGGAGATGAAGACGGATGGTCACCTAACTAGCCTCCATCCTAAGGGATCATGATTCATTCATTACGGTGTCATTATATATCCCCGAGGGGGTATAAGGTTGCTTTCCCTGATGATTTTAAATAAAAAATTTCTGCTCCGCAGGTAGCTGATCACTTGATAAGTGTCTCTACTAAATGGAGAGAAACCTTTTTGTTGAAAAAGATTTCCTTTAAAATGATTTGCTTGGAAATATATAATGCTTGCTTATTGAGTGTACAACTCACGTTTTTGATTTCCAAACCCATAGACAGGTGAATGAAGAGACTCGACAAAGGAGCAAATAAAATATCATTTAAGAAAGAGAAGAACATTTGCAGTGATTATGATATAGTAGAACTTATGTTGAATGGATGTAACTAAGTTGTTGTTTTCATATGGACAATTATGATTTTAATATGCAGTGACATCTGCTTTAGGAAAATGTTGTAATGTTCTTTGAATACCATGCTTTGTTGTGTATTCAATGGTTGGAAATGACTTAGTTATTCCTTGAGATATAATTATGAGGAAATAAACTCCTATGAAAATATATTTAAGTTGGATAATTATCCATTAAAAACCCACCGTGTGACAGGGCAACAATCCTGATCACATTTACCAGTCGATACCGATCCCAAGGTGTGGCGCCCCGAACCGAGGTGCCTAGAAGCCTTACTCCGGGATCGTTTTGATTGGTAAACGTGACTCAGGGTTGTTGCCCTGATCGCACGGCAGGATTTTTTTTTTTCATCAATACATGGAAAATTCCCATCATTCATCCAATTTGAAATATATTTCACATAACACAGTTATGATAAAAAATTATTCCATAAACATTTTCATTGGAATAAAAATATTCCCTTTTCATCTCAAAATTATCATCGTTGACTTTACATAAAGTTTACATAAACATCATTTATATCAAAAACTACATAACACTTGGCATGCTGCCTTCATCATCATTTCTTATCTGTTGTTGCAAAAGCATGGGTGAGTAATAATACTCAGTAAGCAAGTTATGCATAATTTTTCAATCATTTTCATGCATTTCATAAAATGCAAATGCAATGCATACATAGCATTCATGACATTCCTTTGGATGCGACGCTAGCTAGGCGCCCATCCCATACATGCTCACATTTCAGGGAGGTCGCCGCCGGCCTGGGCCTATTAAGCGACTTGGCAATAGCGAGGGGGACATCCGGTCCGCTTACTACCTCGACTAAGGCCTATTCCTCGTGCACATGCTCATTCTCATACACATGCCGGCATGATATTTGCAAATCATAAACAATTTCATAAAAAGCATTTAATAAATAATTTCACAAAACGAACTTCAGTTCATGTAAAGCAGTTATAGGTATGGCCAACCTTAAATAAATTTCATAAAGCAACTTGCAAACAAATTCAAGCATTTTGAAAATAATTTGCAAAACATATAACTTGCTTACCTTCTTAGGAGGTGTCTTCGATCTTCTCTTTTCTTTTTCCTATTCAAGGACAAAGGATATTTCATTTTCTCTATTTAAGCTGCTTCCCATGCATGCTTTATAATATTTGGGCATTATTTCTTTACATAGATATTTTTGTCCATAAATTCTTCAAAAATTCCATACTTATATTCAAATATTAATTTCCAAATTTTCTCCAAAATCACGCTGTTCACTGTAGCAGAATAGCTGTTCATCCGTGGTTACTGTTCACAGCAACGTGGTTACTGTTCATGGGTTTCAAAAATTGATATTTTTTCCAAAAAATAAAAAATACCATGACATTCCTTATGCCTAGTATATCGTTGGACATTTCATATATTTTGAATTTATCATTATTATCTAAGCATTTTTTTACCCTACTTAACATCCAAAAGAAATTTGAGTAGAAATGACTTACCCGAAGCGGAGATACGCCTCTTTTTCTCACACTTTCTCTCTCTAACTTTCTCCTTCTTTCTCTAAAAGGCAAAAACGTATTTGGGGGTGGGAATGCTTGAAGTTTTCAAGCTTGGAGTGCTTCTGGTCGTTCTCACCTTGCCCCCTATTTATAGTTTTTGATTTTTCACAAAATTAGATTTTACCCCCTTAGCTTGAGGTATTTAATTATAAAAATGTATTTTTTTCTAATTTTGAAAAATGGCTTGAGCCAAGAGCAGCCACCCTAGGTCTGCTCCAACCCACCCTATGCAGCCCTATTTTTTCCTATTTTTATTATTTTTTATTTAATTAATTTTAAGCAATTAAATCTAAACCCTTGATTTGTGATTTGGATGAATTTTGACCATTGATCAAAGTCAAATGGCCATAACTCCCCTGCTGCTCACGCCCCTGCCATGTTGCTTTTCATTTAATTTTTTATTTTTTTATTATTTAATTTATTAAAAAAGTCAAAAGTAGCATTTAATTAAAGTAATGCTACTTTTTGATTTTTCATTTGACGTTTCATCTTGACCTTTGATTTGTGATTTTCATCATATCTTAATCCATTCATCATGTCCATCATGAATTTTTAACCATCCATAAAAAATTTCATCGAATTCCGACGCCCGAATTGCAATTTATGAATTTTTTTCTATCTTTCCACAAAAATCCAAACTTGGATTAAAATATCCAAAAGAATTGCTATTTTGTCTTGTAGTGATTAAATCTCTATTTTGTCTTTTTGTGATTAAGTTAATCCAAGTGATTAACTCTTAATCACGGGTCTTAGTCCTTGGTTACTATTCACATGCACTATTCACGGGGTTAAATTCCTAATTGCATTATTTCAATCTCCAATACACATATCCATCAATATAATTCATGAATTTTCATTTATTCATAAAATAATTACAAAATTACAAATGTCGAAATGACGCGTATACAGTCGAAACAACGCGTATACGGTCAGGGTTGCACAATCCTCCCCCACCTTATATTAGGTTTTGATAAGTCTAAAAATTTTCATTTAATTTCATATTAAATTCACACCGTTAAATATTAAAACATTAATTAAACACATGTTTTAAGTGGAATTTCATGAAAAGTATATTTTTCGTAAAATCTTTAATTTTGCTATAAAATGGGTCATTTTGCAATATTCTTGAAAATATAAAATTATGACTCAATTTTAATGTTGAAATGTGTATTAGTTTATTAATATAATTTGGGCAAATTTATAAAATTATTTAATTGGAAAAATCATACATATAAAACTATAATTATATTTTAAGATATGGGGAACAAAGTAAATTATTATAAAGAATTAAACTAAGATGATATATGAATTAATATTTAAATTAGTGTTTAAATATGCTGCATGAGTACACGCAATTGTGCGCCACCGGAGCATCATTTCTGGTGCTCCATCTTCCCCAAACCAACCAGCTGCCCACGAAAATCCCAAGCACAAAACCGAATCAGCATCACCCCTGTTCTTCTTCGTATCCATCCGTACAACAGATACAGGTCGCAACCACCATCTTCTCTAGCCAAGTTGGCTAGATCCAGCCTATCGATCACGACAGCAAAACATCCGGTTGTGATTTGAAAGCAGCTGCCCCTAAAATCTGGTTCGACCATATCTAATTCGAGAAAATAGCAAAAGCCCGCCGACCGGTAGCATCCATGGAAGCAGAAGCCTTCCAACCAAGGCAGCCCTTTCAGCAGCAATACCGGCCAGCATCTCTGTTCCAGCAATACCGAGCACGCCATCAAATCCCATTTTTCATACCGTCAAAGGCAGCAACGCCCAATTGCTGCTCTACAAAAATCGGCAGCAGCAAATGGAGGCAGCCACGATCCAGCAGCCCATCAATCATCCCAATTTCTGCAGCAGAAACCCATCACCGAAATTGCCGTACGCTGCAACCCACCAGCAAAGATCGCACCTTGCTTCTCCACCGAGCAGCAGCTAGCTCCATCAAAAATTTGCGATTAAATTTAAAGCCACAGTTTTCCCCTTGTCAATCAAAGCAGGCAACTCGAACGCCCAACCAGCCGTCCGCACAACCCACTAATTTCGGCAGCACTGCCATTGCAAAACCAGCAAGCATCGGAGCCAGTGAAGATGGTGGCCGAGTCCCCCAAGGAAAGCAGCAAGAAGAAGGGTCAAACGCAGATAATCAGCGTCTGGCGGGACATTGGGTTCCACGAGCTCGTGCAGAAAATGACCGACGTGTGCGGGCAATCTGTGGTGATCAAGTATCAGCTGCCGGATGAGAGGGCAGTCGGATCGGTTGTGTATGTTGCATTTGGGAGCTTGGCAACGCCGGGAGTGGAGCAGAAGGAAGAGCTTGCATCCGGCCTCAAGATGAGCGGCAACTTTCAAGCCCATCACAGGCAGCATCATCCTCACCGATCGGGTTTTGGTTTGCAACCAAATTGCGGCAATCCAAATCTGCAACCACTAAACAACGTCTCCGTTCCAGCTACCGAATCAAGCAATTTCAGCTTCACTAACTTCCCAAACCCACCAACAGCAAATTGCGTCCATCTGCCAAGCACCAAGTCGCAGCTGCACGATCCCCCTTCCCCGTTAATTCTAAGCATTATTAAATCAATCCAAAGCTGAAGCTCCAACCAATAGTTTCCCAATCAAGCAGAACGGATTCAGCTCTACATCTCATCGTCCGAGTCCACGGCAGTCATCTGTCGTGAACAAACCAGCAAATTGAAGAAGCCAAGGCGGGCGACGAAGCAAGCAATCCCACATCGAAAGCCAGAATGGAGTGGAGGGCCCCTCACACGTCTATAAAATAAGGCCTCCACTCTTCCCAAAAAACACCCCATACCCCACACACAACCCCTTGGGTGGGACCTATTTTGTGGGACCCCGTAGCAAGTGGGTGGGACTCATTTTGTGGGACCCGTAGTAAGGAGGTGGGGCCAAGCAATAAAAATTCCATTACGTGGAGATTCGCGGAGATTCGCTTTTCATGGGTGATGTGAATTTTATTTTTCTGCATTATAGTTGGTAGCGTTTCATAGTTGTTAAATTTTAATTTGTAATTTTTAGATTAGATTTACTGCTTTATTTTCTCCTTTGTAATTGTTAGATTAAATTTAATATAATTCTCTTCCCTGTTTTAATAGTTAAATTTCATAGCTTTAATTGCTTTCTTAGAATAGTTTTAATTAAATTGTTAGTTAATTATAATTTCTTTTAGCTGCTTGTCTTCCTTTTTTTTCTCCAGCTCTTCTATTTTCATTTCTTTTTTTTTCTTTTCTTCTCTCTTCTCTCTCCTCTCTCTTCTCTCTTTTTCTCTCTAATTTCTTCTAATTTCTCTTTTCTTTTCTTTCTCCAACGTCTCTCTCTCTCCTCTCTTAATTTCTTTCCTTTTCTTTCTCTCTCTTCTCTTTCTCTCTTCTCTCTTTCTCTCTCTTCTCTCTTATCTATCTAATTTCTTCTTCTTCTCTCTCTCTCCTCTTTCTCTCTTCTCTCTCTTCTTTCTCTCTCTTCTCTTTGTCTTTCTCCTTCTATTTTCTCTTTTCTTCTCTCTCTTCTCTCTTAATCCTCTAATTTCTTTCCTTTTTTTTCTTTAATTTCTTTCTCTCTCTTCTCTATACCCTCTCTTTCTCTTAAAAACAATTCAAAACTACATCGCCTCTCTGTGGATTCGACCCGACTCACCATTATTCTACACTATCACCCGTATAGTGGTAGCTTTAATGTGTTTCGGTTAATTTTAATTAAACTGGTGATCACAGTGCTCTTAACGACAAGCACTTGGTGCGCATCAAGTTTTTAGCGCCGTTGCCGGGGAGGTGTATTGAGGTTTGAATTGTTTTATTAGTTGCTTTAAATTTCTTTTATTTGCTTTAAATTTCCTTTATTTGCTTTCAATAGTATAATCTTTACTACTTTATTTACCTGCTTTCTTTACTTGCTGCACTTGAACTTTAGATTGCCAAGTTTGATCCTTTCCCAATTTTAATTAGTGACCATTTATTGAGAAAACCTTTGGTCTAATTAAATTTCTATTTCACAAGTGGAGGTTGGTGTCTAGGCTAGAGGTTTAAAGGCAAACACCCACCTCTTACCTGGCTGACCAAAGGAAGTATTATAGAATTTAATTGCACCTTAGTTATTCTCAGTAAATTAATTACTAAAAACATAAAAAATATATATATATAATTTTAAAAAAAATTAAATTTAAATTAAAAGAATGGACATGAATTTTATTGATCAGCTGTTAGGTAAGTTAGAAGAATTAAACCAAAAGATTAATGATATACTTGCCTATCAAAACTCAAACAGTTCATTCTTAAATACATCAATTCCTTGTCAAACTACATATTCTAATGAGACTCAATTTTTACCATATCAAGAACAAATTCAAAATTTTCATGAGTTCCCTACACCTAATTACAATTCATTTTCACATACATATAACTCAGAATGGATGAGTTGTCCTAATACTTCTTGGACAAATCACCAAATGCAACCCTACCCTCCATATCTACAAACCCAGTGGCCACCTGAGCAAAATCAATTTTCAAATTATCAATATCAATCTAATCATTATGAAAATGCATATGGGCCACCTGTATATCCTGAAGAAAATTTTTCATCACCTCAACCTATTAACCAATCTCTTCATCAAACATATAATTATAATGAGGAAATTGAAGAACTAAAAAATATTTTTCTCAATGGCTTTCAAACCATAGAAAATAAATTTTCAGAGTGCCTAAATCGAGTTGAACATTATAAAAATATGTATTTGCACTCGAATCCCCCACAAGAGGATTTTTCAAATTTTTCATCAGATCAAGTAGATTATCAACAATCTTCTCACTTAGATGACTTAGAAGGAGGATTCGAAAGATTAGATCAACAATTCCTTTCCGACCAACAATCCTTTTCTAAGATAATAGATCATGAAGATCAAGTAATAGTAGCCATGAAGAAGAGAGCAGAAGAGGAATTTATACTGACCAAATTGATAATCTAGTTGATCATTCGAATTTTCAAATTCAATTAAATTCAATACCATTAGAAAATCCATATTTTGAAAATGACTTAGCATTTCAAACTGCTTTAGATGCTGAATCCCTTAACAAACAAAAGCTAGGTCAAAAGAAAGATAATTTGAAAATGAATGATGAATATTTTGATACATTATGTGGGGAGGAACCTAATGAATCAACTATCACTCCAATAAATCATTTTGATTATCAAACTCAATCAGATCAATTACTATCAGAAAAGTTATTATCTGAAAATTTGGTAATAATTACAACATTATGTAGTGATGGTTTCTCAGATCATAAACTTAACGAGAATTCCTCTCTTCATAATCAAGAAAATATTATAGAAAATAATGGAAAATTAATTCATGATAGATTTGAAGAAGAAAAAGATCAAGAAAATATTGAGGAGATTGATGATCATAGCCAAATTAATGATGAGGTGAGAAATAAAGAGTTTATTGAGGATAAGTTGGGGGGAGATGAAAATGAAATTATTAATGAAAATTTTGAAAAATACATACCTGTTATTTCAAGCACTTTTAAAGATGAGCTCATTAGCATAGATGAATTAATGAAAAAGGAAGAGATGATTCAAATGTTTAAACAGGTTCAAGTTAAAATTTCGCTCTTTGATGTTATTCAGTATATTCCAAATTATAGTCAATTTCTCCAAGGGAGTTGTATTCAAATGGAATCCTGTTTAAACCAAAATAAAATCATGCTCTCATTAGGTAATAGTTCAATAAATAATTTAGATCAAGTTGAAGAATGTTACATATTAAACGTCATCGATGATTCATTCACAACTTTTGAGCATGAATATATGAAAATAATAAATAATCTACATAGTGTTAAGAATTTTAACAGAGTAGGAATTGGATAACATGAATCATTACGTCTGGCTGAAGACGTAAAACTTAGCGCTGGTTGGGAGGCAACCCAACATGTGTATATATATCTCTTTTCTGTTAGTTTTCTTTTCATTTTTTTAGGTGAAAGCTACAACAATTTCATCAGATCATTACACCCCAGATTGTCTCTTTCCCTGCTATTCTATTTTCATGAATTTATATATTTTGTGCATGTTTATAAAAGATAGCAATATTTAAGTTGGGGGGTCTGATTTGTTTAACTTGATAATATATTTAAAAATATATATATATATTATTAAAAAATATACATATAGAAAATATTAAAGAAACATAGAGATAAATCAAAGTGCACTTGCTATGCTTGATACTAAGTAAAGAAGCAAACTGTAATTAGTTATATTTGTAAAATTATTTTCATGGTGTTTTCAAAATTTTATTATCACTGATTGCACTTACACTTTAATGAACCTTGTGGGTACCATGATAATATAGTTTTTCTCTCTCATCCAAGCAAGTAATCTTTAATATCATTATAATTGATAGCTGTTAGTTAAAAAAAAAAAAGAGAGAAATTTGTAAATCCCCAGATACCCTGAAATATGGTAAGGGGAGAATAAAAATATATATATATATATAAAATCCCTAGATATCCTGAGATATGGTGAGGGGAGAATAAAAAAAAATATAAAAAAAAGAAAAAAAAGAGGAAAATCCCTAGATATCCTGAAATATGGTGAGGGGAAGAAAAAAAATGTTAAAAAAAAAATTTAACTGTCACTATCATAATTTTGATATAAATATTACTTAGATTGGATGAGTTGAAAATAACTTATTTATCAAATACCCATTTGTTCATTAATACACGTATACACGTGCTATAATCTTTTATATGCATCATGAAAAATATTTTACACATATACACTAAAGAAATTTACTTCTAAAGCTTACTATCATTATTAGCAATGCACCTAGATTTTTATAAAAATTAGTAGTACACTATGATATATATATAAAAAAATATACATTAACGTATTTCCATTTCTAAGGGACTAGCAATATTTAAGTTGGAGGGTGTGATAAGTCTAAAAATTTTCATTTAATTTCATATTAAATTCACACCATTAAATATTAAAACATTAATTAAACGCATGTTTTAAGTGGAATTTCATGAAAAGTATATTTTTCGTAAAATCTTTAATTTTGCTATAAAATGGGTCATTTTGCAATATTCTTGAAAATATAAAATTATGACTCAATTTTAATGTTGAAATGTGTATTAGTTTATTAATATAATTTGGGCAAATTTATAAAATTATTTAATTGGAAAAATCATACATATAAAACTATAATTATATTTTAAGATATGGGGAACAAAGTAAATTATTATAAAGAATTAAACTAAGATGATATATGAATTAATATTTAAATTAGTGTTTAAATATGCTGCATGAGTACACGCAATTGTGCGCCACCGGAGCACCATTTCTGGTGCTCCATCTTCCCCAAACCAACCAGCTGCCCACGAAAATCCCAAGCACAAAACCGAATCAGCATCACCCCTGTTCTTCTTCGTATCCATCCGTACAATAGATACAGGTCGCAACCACCATCTTCTCCAGCCAAGTTGGCTAGATCCAGCCTATCAATCACGACAGCAAAACATCCGGTTGTGATTTGAAAGCAGTTGCCCCTAAAATCTGGTTCGACCATATCTAATTCGAGACAATAGCAAAAGCCCGCCGACCGGTAGCATCCATGGAAGCAGAAGCCTTCCAACCAAGGCAGCCCTTTCAGCAGCAATACCGGCCAGCATCTCTGTTCCAGCAATACCGAGCACGCCATCAAATCCCATTTTTCATACCGTCAAAGGCAGCAACGCCCAATTGCTTCTCTACAAAAATCGGCGGCTGCAAATGGAGGTAGCCACGATCCAGCAACCCATCAATCGTCCCAATTTCTGCAGCAGAAACCGATCACCGAAATTGCCGTACGCTGCAACCCACCAGCAAAGATTGCACCTTGCTTCTCCACCGAGCAGCAGCTAGCTCCATCAAAAATTTCCGATTAAATTTAAAGCCACGGTTTCCCCTTGTCAATCAAAGCAGGCAACTCGAACGCCCAACCAGCCGTCCGCACAACCCACTAATTTCGGCAGCACTGCCATTGCAAAACCAGCAAGCATCGGAGCCAGTGAAGATGGTGGCCGAGTCCCCCAAGGAAAGCAGCAAGAAGAAGGGTCAAACGCAGATAATCAGCGTCTGGCGGGACATTGGGTTCCACGAGCTCGTGCAGAAAATGACCGACGTGTGCGGGCAATCTGTGGTGATCAAGTATCAGCTGCCGGATGAGAGGGCAGTCGGATCGGTTGTGTATGTTGCATTTGGGAGCTTGGCAACGCCGGGAGTGGAGCAGAAGGAAGAGCTTGCATCCGGCCTCAAGATGAGCGGCAACTTTCAAGCCCATCACAGGCAGCATCATCCTCACCGATCGGGTTTTGGTTTGCAACCAAATTGCGGCAATCCAAATCTGCAACCACTAAACAACGTCTCCGTTCCAGCTACCGAATCAAGCAATTTCAGCTTCACTAACTTCCCAAACCCACCAACAGCAAATTGCGTCCATCTGCCAAGCACCAAGTCGCAGCTGCACGATCCCCCTTCCCCGTTAATTCTAAGCATTATTAAATCAATCCAAAGCTGAAGCTCCAACCAATAGTTTCCCAATCAAGCAGAACGGATTCGGCTCTACATCTCATCGTCCGAGTCCATGGCAGTCATCCGTCGTGAACAAACTAGCAAATTGAAGAAGCCAAGGCGGGCGACGAAGCAAGCAATCCCACATCGAAAGCCAGAATGGAGTGGAGGGCCCCTCACACATCTATAAAATAAGACCACCACTCTTCCCAAAAAACACCCCATACCCCACACACAACCCCTTGGGTGGGACCCATTTTGTGGGACCCGTAGCAAGGAGGTGGGGCCAAGCAATAAAAATTCCATTATGTGGAGATTCGCGGAGATTCGCTTTTCATGGGTGATGTGAATTTTATTTTTCTGCATTATAGTTGGTAGCGTTTCATAGTTGTTAAATTTTAATTTGTAATTTTTAGATTAGATTTACTGCTTTATTTTCTGCTTTGTAATTGTTAGATTAAATTTAATATAATTCTCTTCCCTGTTTTAATAGTTAAATTTCATAGCTTTAATTGCTTTCTTAGAATAGTTTTAATTAAATTGTTAGTTAATTATAATTTCTTTTAGCTGCTTGTCTTCCTTTTTTTTCTCCAGCTCTTCTATTTTCATTTCTTTTTTTTCTTTTCTTCTCTCTTCTCTCTTTTTCTCTCTAATTTCTTCTAATTTCTCTTTTCTTTTCTTTCTCCAACGTCTCTCTCTCTCCTCTCTTAATTTCTTTCCTTTTCTTTCTCTCTCTTCTCTTTCTCTCTCTTCTCTCTTATCTATCTAATTTCTTCTTCTCTCTCTCTCCTCTTTCTCTTTTCTCTCTTTTCTTTCTCTCTTTTCTTTCTCTCTCTTCTCTTTGTCTTTCTCCTTCTATTTTCTCTTTTCTTCTCTCTCTTCTCTCTTAATCCTCTAATTTCTTTCCTTTTTTTCTTTAATTTCTTTCTCTCTCTTCTCTATACCCTCTCTTTCTCTTAAAAACAATTCAAAACTACATCGCCTCTCTGTGGATTCGACCCGACTCACCGTTATTCTACACTATCACCCGTATAGTGGTAGCTTTAATGTGTTTCGGTTAATTTTAATTAAAGTGGTGATCACAGTGCTCTTAACGACAAGCACTTGGTGCGCATCAGGTTTCGTCCCGAACTGTCTATCCTTTAAATAGTTGGGGGATATTTCCTTTCTACTTCTCCTTTTAGCTCCCATGTAGCTTTGCTTTCGGAATTTCGGTTCCTTTGAATCTCAACATATTTAATTTTTCTTTTCCGAAGCTTTTGTACTTTATGATCTAGGATCCTTATCCTAATCATTCATATCCTCCATACTTAGCTAACCTTTAGCTAACCTGCATACAGGGAATTCTACATATATTATCTTGTTAGTTTCCACTACAAGTAGTGCATGCGTGGTTACATATTGGCAAGTTATGTCTACATAGTTATCATCAAAATGAAATAAAGTCATTAGCAAACTTTCTAAAATTTAATCCATACCTGTAACCACCTCATCCTCTTGCTTTTGTGACTTCATTTGAGTTAAGGCATGCACATGTACTGGGTTCATAGAGGTAGCCGGTCGGTTAGCTATTCTAGTTATCGTTGGTTGGGCTGATCTTCCACGCCTTTGCAATGTTTGTATCTTATTCGGACAATTCGGGACGATATGCCCTACCTGATTACAAACGTAGCATCTGATACCAACTTCTATGGTATCATACCTATCATATCACATAGATATAGCTCATCATCTATTCACATAGATTTATTATCTAATCTCATAAACATAGTTATCTTATCTCATGCATACATTTTATGTATTCAAAATCCTTAAAGATAGTTATATCATCATAACTATTCATATCATGCTCATTATCAAAGCATCCATTCATAAAACAAAGTCTTAGCATCTTAACATGCCACATCAAAGATACATACACGTCCTATGATTCCAGTCTATCTCTTTGATCATAATCATAGACAACTCATCATATAATTAATAGCCAATTCACACAATCACAATCATGTGATATTATCTATCATCATAAACATCACTACTATCATCATCATATATCATGCATTTCATCATGATAATAACATATCTAATCATCAAAAAATCATGTATATCATATTCAATCATTATACTTAAACTTTTCCACGCCTATTTACCAGTCCATGCTCTGATACCAAGCTTTGTGATATCAGACCTATCCTTTCATCATCCTTTATTTTTTCCTTCTCCTGCCTATTTACCAATTCTTGCTATGATACCATCTTCTGTGGTGCTCCCAACCAAAGCGTCACATCCTTACCTCGGGATCTATTGACTGGTAAATGTGATCAAGATTGTTGCCCTGTCACACGGCGGGCTTATTGGGTATTTATCCAATTAATTACAGTTCCTTACAAATTGATTTCATAATATTTTTCATCAAATACCCATTCAAGTCATCTTAGACCTAATATACACATTTTATATCAAATCCAATCATAAAAATTCATAACAAACTCATCAACCATAGTCACTTGTTCATACATACAAGTCATAACCTAGATCACATATGATCATAAAATATCAAGTCATATTACATCCATTTTCCATAAACGGCACACATTAAAATTCATCAATTTTTTTTATTCTTCCATGCTCAACTCATGCTCCTTGTCTCCTTCATTCCTTCACCTGTCTATGGGTTTGGAAAACAATACGTGAGTTGTAAACTCAATAAGCAAGCTATATATTTTTCAGACAATACATTTTGAAGGCAACAATGTTTAAAAGTATTTCTCTCTATTCAGTAGAGACACTTATCAAATGATCAACTACCTGCGAAGTAGAAATCTTTTCATAAAACTTTCATAGACATTTCATAAACATGAGATGTGAAAATTCATCATTATTATTCATGACATTATTCCTACATGTGACGGTAAGCTAGCTCGGGGAACATCCTTTCATAGCATGATCTTTTCCATCCTTGGCGTCGGACCTTCTAACTTGGCAAAGTCAAGGGGGACTCCTTGTCCACTTACTACCTCAACTAGCCTGCTTGAATTCCATTCCATGCATGACTTTTAGTCACCCCGACATTATATACCTCTTACACATGGAACTTGTCATTCTCATGTAGAGAATTCTTTGCACCATCCCTTTTTAAACATCATTTCAATGAAAACATCGTTTCAAATCCATACTCCATCACTTTTCATGAATAATTGTGAAACAGTAAGCAATTCATTATCATAATTGAAATAAAATTTCATAACACATTGAGATAAAGGAATGGCCATCCTTAAATACCTTGTAATGAAAACCAAAATCATTTAGAAATTTTGCTTGCTTACCTTGATCACGTGAGCTCCCTGGGTCAACCCTTTCTTTGCCTTTGCCTATACATGTAGAATGACATAACATTCTTATAAATTCCATTTTCTTGCATTCAACTTAGTTTTCCAACCCATTCTCATACATATTTATAACCCACTTGAATTCCAAGTCGGGTGTACATACATAACATACTTGTGCATCTAACCATTCATTACAACACATATTCAATTCCCATATTTAGGGTATCATTCATATATATCAAAACACATTCCTTAATCATCATATGAAGGTTTATGATTTCCACTTAATATTTTTCACATATTTTTCATAATTCACATATTATGGTCATTCTTAAGCACTTAATTAATGTCATAATCTTCATATATAAATCTCAAATATTGGGATTACCTAAACAGCAACATAATCCTCATAATCACTTATGATACTTGTTTATATCCCATTGTAATTTAAATTACATCCCAAAAATCTGGAATTTAACATTTACTTTGATTTATTCCTCAATCTGTCCATAACGCTGAAATCAGACACACTGATCTCTCTAATTTTTGAATCATAATCAAATGGAAGAATTTAATTCTAAAATTTTTATCATAACTTAATAATTTCATGATATAACCAAAATAAATATTTCCAACACAACATATGAAGTATTTATATTTATTTTGGTATTTGTACTCTGCTGGACAGAAACATCGATTTTCAGATAGCACTAATAACGTTAATTATTAGGTATATTTATACATTTCAAAAACTAATTTTTATTTTGATTTAGTGTTATTCATGATGTTTTAAACATCATATAAAAGGTTTAGCTCAAAATAACTTGTATAAAAATCATTTGGTGCAACTGATCCTGACACCCGTTCAACCCTGTTCAGGTTGATTTTCTCGGATTTTTAGTTTCCAACATACTTATCTTTTTGAGCTGAACATTGGATAGTTCTATAATCATGATATCATGAGTTCTCAAATAAATTTTTATGATAAAAATCATTCATTTACTATTTCGTTCATATTTTGGATTTCTATCTCATTTCTTCTAGGTTTTGCTCCCATATTTGCATCTAATTTCCATTTCAACTTCTTAAATCATCAAGATTCATCAATACTAGCTAATACTCATTTAATATTCTAATTAATGGAATTGTAATTCACCATTCAAGGATCCTTTAAGAACCATATTCATGTCTCAAAACTAGGAGTAGAAAACTTAGGATTAAAGGGTCTAACAAGTCATGTATACTTACTTGAAGTGAGTAACACTTAAACCCACTTAGCTAACTTGCTTCCTTCACTTATTTTTCCTTTTTCTTCTTTTTTTCCTCTCCTTTTCTTGCTCTCAAGCTTCTGGAAAAATGGGGTCATGAAGCACTGCTGTCTAGGGGGTTTTCTCCTTAGAATTTTTCTATTTCCAACCCTTATACACATGTGGACGTCCCTCCTTAAGTAGAGCTGGATTTTTCAGCTTGTGGGCCCTGTTTGGCACATAATTTGGGGGTTATTTTAATACATGTTTATCCCCTTGCTGACATGGAAAAATATCATCCAAATAAATTCGATAATTATTTTTGAAAAATCCATCAAAATCCATGTCATTAATGGACAAAATCTGTCCACAAGATGCAACGTCCATTTCAGCTGTTGTTTGTCATTTTTTTCCACGAATTACCAGCCTTATTTAATGCATATTTATATACCATAACATGTAGACTAATTAGGCATGCATTTATAATTTTTAAAAAATTAAAAAAAATCAAATTGACAGCACTTTGGACGGTCCACATTTCAGCTCCCTTTTGCTGTCCATTTTCAACGCCCCTATTTCAGCTGCCTTTTTGCATTTTTTGCACCATTTTTCAGCTTTAATTTAATGCTCATTTAATCACCTAGTAATGTAGGTCAATTGGGGATCAATTGAGCATAATTAAAAAATTATAAAAATTCCAAAAGCTGCCACAACCGTCCCCATCTCTTACATGCACCCTTGCTGTCCATTATTTGATCACAGCTCAATGGTCTAGATTTGATGCCTTTAGCCATGAATTTCCTCTCCAATTTAATGCAAATTTATCCTCATTAATCCACAACTGACTTTGGGCATGTATTTTATTTTAAAATATTTCACAAAATCCACTTTAAAGGACTGTTTGGATGTCCATACATGCCACAGGTTCTATGCTACTTTAAGCTCCTTAATTCAGCATTTATTTATGAGATAATTGCAGGAATTTTTTTATTTTTAATAATTCATAAAATACTCTACAATTAACCTCCTTTCGACACCTCAATTTTGTTCTTATTCATTTGATTATTTTACTCATTTTTAACATAAATGCTAATCACTTTTTGGTGTAAAAAGTCAAAAGCTTTAATCCCAATTTTGTGCAGCTCTAATCCCATTATCATTTTCATGATCCAACCCATTCATAACCTTGATCTCATAAATTTAACCGTCCATTTCAAATTTTATCTCAATCCGACTTTTCTAGCTCAAGTTATGATTATTTTAAATTTTGGACGGCGATGATCGATTATCATCAAAATTTTCATAATATAACTTTCCCATGTGATTAAGCATGAAATTATGTGCTTCCATCTCAATTTTCATATTAATCCGCCTTATGGGCATCAAGTTATGATTTTTCCAATATTTTCTCAACTTGACTCTATAATTAGCCTCCTAATCTCTATTAATCACATTATGGAAATTAATTAATTTATCATGGCACACTAATACCTTTTAATCTTCATTAGGCCACTTAATCATATTGGCGCATTTCTACTTAGAGCGATTGATTTCATCATCATTCATAACCTCTGACCTAATCGCCATAAATCATCAATATTCGCATATAATTCATTCATAATTCAATCAAATCATACTTGAATCATACAAATGCATATATATGAATCCTATGTAGGTCAGGGTTTCATAGAATGAGATCTATCAACTATGAAGAAACCATGAATTCATGATGAAATAGATTAAATAATGAAAAATGGAACTTAATAATTAATTTATTTACCACTTGGATCTAAACTTATAGATTATAAATGGATCTTTTAAAAAGAAATTAAAATTTGATGGTTTAATTGACACATTTAAATATAGCTTAGTAGTTAAGGAGTTTAAATAAATTTCATTGACATTTATGCATTTGTAGTTAGAGTTTCAACCATTAAATTAATAATGGCACTCGCTTTAATATGAAATTCACCAAATTGATGTAAAAGTATTTTTTAAATGGAGATTAAGATAAAAATTTTACAATGGAACAACTCAAAGGTTTCATTATTTCTAGATAAGAAAAGAAAGATTGTAAACTAATAAAATCCTTGTATGGTTAAAATAAGCATCTACGCAGTGACATAAATTTTTTTTGATCATATTGTGTTATAAAATTAGTTTAAATTAAATCAACTAAACAAATGTGTTTATAGTAAATTTACTGCTAATATAGTTGTTATTATTTGTTTGTATGTGAATGAGATGCTCATCTTTGTACTGATATTAAAATTATTGAATAAAAAGATTTTGTTAGTCAATTTTGATATAAAAGATGAGTAATATGGATATTATCTTTTCCATTAAGATTATCAAAAATGATAGTGTATTTTCTCTTTCCTAATCTCATTACATCAAGAAGGTACTCAAGTAGTTTAACCATTTTAGCCTTAGTTTTGCCTAAATTCTTTTTATCATAGTGTCAAGTTGTGTCGAAATGACAATAAATATATAACTTAGCTTGAGTTTGCCAAAATAATTAGAAGTTTTATGTATGGGATGTATTGTACCTGATCAAACATTGCTTTTATCGTGGGTGTATTAAATAGGTTCATTTGTAATTCTTGAATTTTGAGCTGCACATCTCATGGGGCCAAAAGCTTTAGCTAATGCATCCGATTTAAGCACTGCTAGACATTTCCATGTCCCTCTAGAATGTCACTGTGCTAATTTAGTTTCTGATCTTCCAATTTATCCTCCCAAATGATGTAAAATTTCTGAATGCATCTTCTTTCCAAACTTTCTTTACAATTTCTATATCTTTTATATATTTGATCCAAAATAATTCAAATTTGAAATGTGATGTATGTATCTTTCTCCTTTTTCTCGAATCAAGGGTAAGAAGAATAGGACCATGATTTTTTTTTTGATAAAAAGTAGGACCATGATTTGAGGATGCAATCATCAAGAGAGATTTTTTTCGAAAGGTAACAAGCCTAACCAATTAACTGAGGCCAATCCTCTATCAAGCCAGGGTTCAACTTTGTCTCTAGCCTTCCTATTATTACACCAATTCATAGGATGCCCATGGAAACCAAAATCAATAAAATTGTAATAATGTGGCACCCCCAACCTGAGGCATCACATAAAGCCTTACTCCAAGATCTTGTTGATTGGTAAATGTGAATCAGGATTGTTGCTCTGATCACTCGGCTGGTTATTAATTGGTTTTTATTACAAAATTTTTTTAAAACGAAAACAAATCATGAGTGATAACTCAGTAAGCAAGCATTTTGTATTTTCATATAAATGCATTTCTCGCCATTCAGTAGGAGATACTTATTAAATGATCAACTACTAACAAGAAGAAACATTTCATGAAAACCATTCATGTAAACCCTTCATAAAACCTTTAATATAAACCCTTCATATAAACCTTTCATGAAAACTATTCATGTAAACCCTTCGCAAAACCTTTCATATAAACTCTTCATAAAAACCATTCATATAAACTACTCTTCATAAAACTCTTTTTTTTAAGAGGACAATTATATGTCCTAAAATATTTTCATATAAACCTTTATTCATGAAGATAATTTTATGTCCTAAACCATTGCATGTGAACTTCTTTATGCGAGGACGAATTGTATGTCCTCAAACAATTTCATATAAACCTTTTATATGCGGAAAATTATATCCTAAAATATTTTCATATAAACATTTATTCATGAGGACAATTTTGTGTCCTAAAACATTTGCATATAAACTTTTTTATATGAGGACAATTATATGTCCTGAAAAATTTTCATGTAAACCTTTATTCATGAGGACAATTTTATATCCTAAACCATATGCATATAAACCTCTTTATATGAGGACGAATTGTATGCCTTCAAACAATTTCATATAAAGCTTTTCACGTCATAATTTTTTGCCTTTTCAAAAGCAATGTATATGCATATAAACTTTTTTAATCTATGTGGACATTTTTATGTCCTAAAATATTCTCATATAAACATTGATTCTTGTAGATATTATCATGTCCTAAAATGTTTTCTTATAAATATTGATTCCTGTGGACATTATCATGTTCTAAAATATTTTCATATCCCAATTTCTTGCTTTAAAATAAAACATAAGCATATACGTCTCTAACCCTCTGGTAGGTGACACTTACCAGGTGATCATACTTCCATAGGAAAGAAACCATTCATGTGACAACTAGCTAGGCGGTCGTCCATGATCCTGCTCTTATTTCAAGGAGGGTGTTGCCAGCCTTCGGCCTTCCCTTCGCCTGGTCTGCAACCGTCTCGGTCTGTGACCGCCTCTATCATGAACCTAGTACATGATCCTCATGCACACTCATTTATATTTGCATCGTCATGCTAGCATGATTTCATAAAATCAATAGTCCTCAAATTGTGCCATTTTTCATGTCAAAACTTGATATAACATAATCCAACTCAATCCATAGACTGTGCCTTTCTCAAATTGAGAACCGGGCATAATCATTTTAAAAAATAAAATATTTTCATGAACCGTCTTCAAATCATGATGTTAGGATGACCACCCTTAAAGAATTTTAGAAACATTTTAGTAAATTAATTTTAGAAAACTTCTGAAGTATTTGAGAAAATAATAATTTTCAAATGTATTCCATATTTGTTGGTAAACAATTTTAGAATTCTCATTATAAAGATTCTGAATCATTTCAATATTTGAGAAATCTAGGCTTTTCTTGTAAACATTTTTATTCTCATTTCTGGACTTTTCTGAGCAAAGGATATGCAAACACATCTGCTTCCACTTTATCAGCATTATATGCTTATCCACACAACATCTTTATCATTTCTTATATAGAGAGAAGTTTGCATAACCTTTTGAACAACACTTAAACAAAATATTCATCAAGTTGTTTTATATCAACTCGAAATTCTTTGTATAAAAATTATTAAAAATCATTTGGTACAGCTGATCTTAATAACCGTTTAGCCCTATTTAGGTTGATTTTCTCAGATTTTTAATTTATAACCTAATTAACCTTTTATGCTGAAAATTGAGTAGTTCCTTAATAATAATATCATAAGTTCTAACACAAACTTTCATGCTAAAAACCATTCATTTACTATTTCTTTCATATTTTATTTTCCTATTCCATATTCACTACATATGAGCATATCCATATGATTCATTTCACTCTTGTAAGTATTGACACATAATCTATGTGAGAGTTTGGTTTGCTTAATCATTCATCAAGCATTCAAGGAGATATTTACCCATGATTTCAATATTTACAACCATCTTAACATTAAACATCGACCAAGCATGATTTAGGTTAATATATATTCTTCAAAAACCCATAATACTCACCTAAATTGAACATGAATGTGGGTAAGCCTTGTTGAATCCTCTTTCCCTTCCTTTCTTCTTCCTTCTTCCTCTCTTTTCTCCCCCTTGGACGTTCACACTGCTGCCCTTGACATTTCTCTTTTTCTTCCAAGTTCTCTCTCTCTCTCTCTCTCTCTCTCTCTCTCTCTCTCTCTCTCTCTCTCCTTCCTTGCTGGATGTCTAGGGCTCCTGCTGCCCTCTTTTTCTTTCTTTCTTTCTTACTGCCTAAGAAATCCCCTTGAATTTCCTTTATATAATTTTTTTGCCAAAAATTTGCCCATAACTTGCCCCCTTGATCATGTTCACATGGGTTGCCCCTTTTGGCATTTTGTGAGGACAAAATTGTCCAAATATTGCTGCCCCTTGAATGTCCCTACTGCAGCCCTATTTACATGCATTTTTAAAATTTTTGAATTTGCAAAAATTGCTTAAAATTCTCTCCTCGAGACACCTCATTTGCACCCTTAAATGCATTGCATTAATTCAAAACCACTTTTTGAATCAAACAGTCAAAGGGTTTTAACCATATGTGTTTAAGCAATTTTTTTATAGAATTTAGCTTAATCAAATCCATCCATATGATAGAGTACTTTGTTTTAGTCGTTCTAAAAATTTTCATCCCAAAATGACCTTTCTAATGCAAGTTATAGTTATTTGAAATTATCTCATGAAAATTCATGAAATTAAATCATTATCATCATAATCTAGTCATGATTAACATAATTCATACCATTCATGAGGTAGAGCACGTCAACATATGCTTACCTTTCAAATTTCACATTGATCCGCCTTATGCTAGTCAAGTTATGAATTTTCCAAATAGTGTCCTAATTTATCCCATCATTATCATCAACTGCATCATAATTAATGGATTAAAAATCTTGCCACATCATCATTTCCATACTTCATTTTTTCCTTTTTGAGCACATTAACTCATATTGGGTTAAGGTAGTTAACTTAATCACCTCACTTGATTACTAGCCTTAACTCATCCATCCACATAAATCATACCATTAATAACTCTTGAATACCTAGATTATATTTATTGATCTCAAAATGTTCTAGGTATCACAGATAATCTATGGCCTCTCTAAATTTCTCCATTTGATAGTTAGCTCTAACATGACTATTTATGTATTCTCTTTCTCTTATGACTTCATTGAAATCTCCCATAACTGCCTAAGGTATATCAAGAATGTTATAAAGGTACTTCAAAAGGTTCTAACTTTCTATTCTCTTGGATGTTTCCAATTGACCTTAAAAGCCAGTAAATCTCCACATAGCTTTGCCTCTTCCCCTTGTCGAAGCATCTACATGACTATGAGAAAAAAGAATTAATTGTTGATTTGAACTCCTGATACTAGAACAATGCCAAACCTTCTCTTCTCATCGTACTTTCTACTCTAAAGCAGCATTCAAACTTCATTTTTGTCCTTGTTTCTTCCATTTCTTCTTTCTTCCGTTTAGTCTCCCATAAGAAGACTATAATGGGATCTTACTTCTTGATCAACTCAAGAAGATTTTGAATTGCCTGTGGGTTATCAAGCCTACGATAATTCCAAGCTAAGATTTCCATCGACTTTAGCGAGGCTGATGTCCCTCCTTAGACTCTACCATTTCCACTACTTATGAGAAGAAACAAGTTCCTTCCCATCTACCGCTTTTCCTATCTTGTTTTAACTCTTCTTTTACCTTTTCTTTGTCTATATATATATCTCTCTCTCTTTGTTTTTTATCACAAAATTTGTTATTCTTTCTCATGTTATTCTCATCTTCCTTCCCTTTCCTCATTACCTTCCCCACGAAAATGTCTCTTCCTTCCTCTTTTGTTGCCTCCCTTAAATACCCCATCTAATCTCCCTGTTATACCCCTTTTCCTTTCCATTTGCTAGCCCCGTACCATCTAAGTTATCTGTCTTTTTCTCCATATTCCTTTTTTCTTCTACTAACCCTCTTCATTTGTTATTTTAAACCTCACCCCCTTTGAACCCATCCCTTTATCTTCTCCACCTATCCTTAAACCCTCCCACATTTTCCCCCATTTTGAAGCTTCCCTTCCACCCAATTATATTTCTCCTCCTTCTCATCCATTGTTTTTGTTGTTTCCTCACACGTCTCTATACTCCCCTCTCCCTTCCTCCCGAGAATATCTTCTAATAATGCCTCTTCTTTCTTGGACTCCCCTTTCTCCCCTAGATTTTTTCCAAAGCAATTTTTTACCCATTCTATATGTTATTTCAATCATCTTACTTTCCTGTCCTCCTTCTCTATTTGTTGTGTGTAGTTTCACCTTATGATTGTTTTCTATCTCTTCTGATGTTATCTTGGTCCATTTGTAATTCAAGATATATGCGTTGGAATGCAATTGATAGAGTATTAAAACATTTAAAATGGACCATTGCTTATGAATTATATTTTAGTGGTGAAAACCCACTGTAATGGAAAGGTAAAGTGAAGTAAGTTAGATTTTGGACACCAAGAAATTCATGTTTATTTGTGGTTGGACTTTCACCTTGGGGAGCCACTATTTCTTGATCTTCTAAAAAGAAAATCCACATTACACATTTTATCATAAAATCTAAGTCCTTTACTTTAGTTGCAACAAGAAAAGAGATAGAATGACTTAGGGATTTGCTACTTAAAATTTCATTTTACTAAAGCCAATACCTCTCATTTATTTGCATTATGACAGGTTATATGAGAAGACTTAAAAGCATATGTCAACATATATTGCATTGAGACACAACTATATAAGGCAGTTTGTAATGCCCCAAACCACGAGCATGACATAATATAAAACCTTATTCCACGGATCTTTTTAAATAGTGAAACTTGTGAATAAAACTAAAGTTTCATTCTTATAAAGCAAAAGCCTTTCTAATGTGTTCGAAAATCAATCTAAATTTTTTCTTTTCTTGTATAACCTATTTTGATTCCATATTCTTGACTAAAATCTGGCAGCATAATGTTTATGTTTGTGTAAGACAAAACCTAATAATCATTATATAATCTATCATTTTCTACTAAATTCATTCACACCTATTTTAGTTCATCTAGTATATCCTTTATACAATGATACCTTACATGAAAAGCTAACTTCTACATCATATAACCTATACGTAACAAATTTAAAATTAATACATACAATTTTAGTAATTATATTCTAAGATTCCAAATACCTCAAAAGCATTACAAATCGTATCTTCATTGCTTTATTAGCTAAGTAGACTCTTCTATCAAGTTCGCATCATCTTCATTCACTAGTTATTTCAAAACAGTGAGTATAAAATAGTTAGTAAGCAAGCATTTAGAAATAGATGTAATTACATAATCCATTACATAAGTTGAAAACGTAAAATTCTTAAATTCCGTTTATGCATGTATCGTAACAAAATGAGTGCATACATGCATCATGACTTTTCCTCATTCAGTAGATGACATTTTTCAAGAGATCATCCATTCATGAAATCTTCCAACTGATGACACTTACCAAGTGACCATCCATCCATGAAAATCTTTCTGTTGAAGGATGTCAGACATACTGACTGGCCAACATCAAGGACAAACAAAATGTCCAACTTCCAACTTGATGAATGTTCTAAATTCTCTTTGCACGCATAACATGATTTATACATGCATTATATGCATTCCATGACATGAAATGAGTTTTGCCAGCTTCACATGATAATAAGACTTGCACATAAAAGCCAATTTGTGAAATGTATTTAAAAGTATTTTTTTGAATATATGAATAGGATAATCGTCATCCCTAAATACATTTACAATACATATTGATTTAAAGAGACATTTAAGTAAAATAATTTATTTTACACTTCTTTGCTAATAAACACGAAAAGAAAAATAAAATAATTTTTCATTGGCAAATATCCTTTCATAAAATGAAAAGATAAGAATGGACTTTCTTACCATAAAATTCTTTTGAAATAAAATTTTAAAGAGCTTGATTACCTTTTTCCTTTAGCTTTTTTTTAACTTTTCTTTATACTTTCCTCCCATCACAAACAAAGATGACATCTAAGCATATCGTGTTACCACATGACTACTTATCTTCCCTACATACTCATTTCTGATTGGCCTTTAAATAAGAAATTCAAGCATTTCTTCGCTTGAAAATCTCATTTAATTATGATTTATCCGACACTAGAACAAGTATTTTATTCTTATTTAGGACTTTCATATATGAAATTCGACTAGTGAAATTGTGAAATCAAGTTAAACTCGATCCTATAAATCTTACATACTTAGAATATATAAATTTCAATCTAACTCATATCTTCATTTCATGTATTATATGTTATTAAAGTCTTTTCATTCTTTTGTACTAAAAAATACATTTAGATAACTTATACATGTATAAACTTTGCATTTAATATATAAATTAACACATATGGCTATTTAAATTTAATATAGCCTTTATAGCTCATATGAAAGGTATGAATTCTTCTAACACAAATAAAACAAGCCTACTATCAAAAACCTCATCACGGAGAAGTTAATCCATACATAATCTTAACCCATTTAAGTAGATGATGAAAAATATATAACCCATCAAACACAACTCGTATATACAAGAATATCTTTCTCTTGTGGTTCTTTTTCTCTCCTCTTTTTTTCTATAATTAAGATAGAAATATTAATTCTTATGTTTCCTAAAAATATTAATTCTTAGGGTCCCTTTCCTTTTCATAAGGTTAGTATAAAAGTCACATTATTTATTTAGTTATTTATTAATTAAATTTCTTAATTATAGTTTAGACCACAACTTATTCCATGAAAAATTAAAGATTTAATCCTCCAAAAAGAATAATCATTTTTTAATAGAAATCATATTCCTAATCATTAAAATTATCTGAACCCCATGTCATAGCCTTAAAATTTTATCATTGAGGTAAACTTTTTAATTAGTACTTGGAAATGCTAATGATAAAAATAAAGCTAGAGGTTATTTGAACTAACAACTTCAACCATATTTTCTGACACCTCAACCACCATAATAGTATTTGTGGTGCCTCTATAGTTTCAACTATTTTTAAATTTAAATCATTTAACGTCTTCATGCCTCCCTCTTTCCTCCAATAATTTCTTTTCATCCACTACTTAATAATTTTATTTACTTATTTATTTGAAATATTTTTTCACACAGTGACTTAATTAATTTGGATTAATAGTTTATTAATTTTTGTTAATATTACTTTTATTAGTGTATAAATAATTATAAAAAGCTTTGTAAACAAGACTTTGCGTCCATATATTTAAGAAATTAATTGAAAACTATATATTAATCCAAGATCCATTTTATACATAGATTAAAAATATATATTTAATTTATAACCCAGTCATAAGGACCGTCATTCACTCATTTGCTCATCAATGCTATTGGTCCCAAATTTATGACAAAACCCAAGAGTTGAGGGGTGAATTGGGTTCTTAAAAAATTCTTCTTGTATATTAGTTGTAACCTCCTTTATCAACTAAGTCTCCGTGAATAAAAAATGTGGAGAATGAGATAGCAAGTAGAGCAATTAAAACAAACAAAAGAGATTATAATGATTTGAGACAACCCTCCCTACTTCACTCCTCCAAGAGCACACTCTTGTACCTTGAGTTCCACTATGTCAAAAGAGATACAGTTAGAGCACTTGATCTCTTTTAGATTCCAACTTTTAGGAGTCTTTACAAATTTTACACAAGTAGGTGACGAGTCACACTCCAACTACACACTACTTTGTTTTCATTTAGTCTTGGTCTCCAACATCAAACCAAGTGGCATCACAAATCCAAAGAATGAAAATAATAATTTACACTTTACAAATATGTAGGCAAATTTTTAGCTCATAAAAGAATTTGTAGAGTGAGTGAATAAATGAGCACTTGAGCACTTGCATTCAAAGAACATAGTTCTTCGTGTAGATATCCTTAATGAGCACTTGAATGCTTGAGAGTTGGAAGGTGGAAGCTTAATTAATTCATTAGTTAACTCTCTCCCTTCCATTTGATGTGTGTTAAATAGGAGAGAAGTAAATTTGAATGTTTGGTGGTAGATGATGTGCATTTAATGCGCCAACATTCGAATTTTTTCAACTGTTACGACTCAAGTCGCACTCAAAGTCAACTTCGAGTAAGACTTCGCCCAAGTCGCATACTGAAGTCGACTTGGGTTGCAACTTCAGTCTTCAGCTCTTTAACTTCAATTTCCATTTAGAGTCGACTTGGCCTCGGACTTGACCTAAGTCATAGGTGAAGTCAACTTGGGTTGCGACTTCACTCTCTGCTTAGCTCATTGGAACTTGGTGCTTCATAATCTTTGTCTCTTAGCTTGTATATTATTGTATCTTGTCAATTTAGCTTCAATAGACTTTATTTTTACATGTGTGGCATTGGACTTCTTGTATATTGAGCTTAATCATATCCATTCAAAGAAGTCTCAGTTGAACTTGTGTCTTAGACCTTGAATCATGTTGGGATGATTATGTTTGAGCCAATCTTGTCACCTTTGGACTTGAAACAACTTTATTTTAACCTCAAGTTAAATGTTAGGGTCGAATTGATTTGCAACTTCACTCAAGTCGCGTGTTTGAGTTGACTTCATTGGCGACTTTACCCAAATCGTACATTGAAGTCGACTTGGGTTGCGACTAGACCTCATCAGCTTTCCTTAATTTTTCAAATGTTATAATTGAAAATTGTTGATTCCTTAAGTGCTAATAAATTCCTTTATGAAAAGATACTCATATTACTTCATTGGGGTACCTAGATCCTGTATAATTAACACTTTTTTCTTCTATCTATCCTCAACAAATTTAAAGAGACTAAATTTTGCTTAATAGTCAATTCTATTTAGGCTTGCTACTGCAATGCTTTTTTGTGATTTGGAATATATACAACATGACAACTGATATTGTAATCGAGAATATTCAGAACACTCACAACATTGAAGGCATACCACAATACTTGAACTACGTACAATTGTGAGTATTGATTGCTTTATTCATAGCGAACTACTATAAATGCCCTTGTAGTTTGCATTTAATGCTTTCATTTGAAGGTGGTGTTTTAGCATATTTTTACTTGTCATCAATTTTTCTTTCCTTAAACTACAACTGATTTACCCTTTTTTATGATTTTAGGATGTAGCCAATGTCATGTTACAATGCATTTGAGTGTTATGAAGCTTTGATAAACCAATTTTATCTTTTAGGAATTAGATGAACGCTTTCGTACCACTAGTATTCTGCTATAATTATTACCCACATACAAATAAAATATAAAAGTAAAAGAGGAAAAGATGAAAGAGATGATATGAGGAAAACTTATTTTATTGAAGCAAACTCGATAATAATTTACAAGCGACGTAAACTGTTGATCATATGCTTACTTTAAGAAAGATTAATTTTATTTTGATGATTAACAAACCACTGAAATATCATTTGTGTAAGAGTGCTCCGATATTTTATCTCCAATTTTATGTATGAAGATGAAAATGTGAAATAATTTAAGTTTCAAGAGCTCGAGTATTTATCTTGCAAGTTCAGCAAAGTGAAATCTCAATGCAAGTCGACTTCACTTGCAAATTGTATGAAGTCTCGGCCCAAGTTGACTCCGCCTGCAACTTCAAGGAGACAGCAAAGTAAAGTCTTATCCTAAGTCGACTTCACTTGTGGCTTAGGTGAAATCTCAACCCAAGTCGATTTCACTTGCAAGTTGGCTTCACTCATCCCAAGTCGACTCAACTCATGCCAAATCGACTCCGCTTTCGATTTCAAGTTACAACGGTCGAAAATTTGAATGTTGGAGCATTAAATGCATGCCAATTGCCACTCCAACTATTAGATCTTCTTCTCCTCTATAAATATCATTGAAGTATGAGCGATAAGGGAGTGAGAAATATAAGATGAGCTTACACCTTCCAATATTCAAGATTGTTGACATCTTTTGAATAAATATTGAAGCTTCAAGTGTTACTATTTCAAGTAAGCTTACAAGGTCATCTTCCTCATATAAAGGAGCTTCTAAGGTTGATTAATTGCATGTTGTGAGTGTAAATTCTCTTTTGTCTATTTTTTTGTGTAATTACCTTGGATTGGTGTCGGAGACTTAATTTAAGAAGAAATAAAACAAGAGGTTGGTTTGAATTTGTCTCACTAAGTATTTTTTCTTGAGTGATTTGAGTTTATCTTACCGACGGATTAGACTTGGTTAGTTGAAGTTGGTCTCACCAACAAACGATTATCATATGTGCCCCCAGAGCTAAAATCTAGAAGAAAGTGGTGCTCTAAATTGTATTGGATATATAATAATGGAATCGAAGACACAAGGGGCCTGTGCTTAGAATGTAGTAGAGAAGGTTGTCAGAACCACTATATATTATTATCTCTTGTGTGATTTGATTGTTTATATTTTATATTCTATTTACACTGTCTCATTATATTTCTTAGTACATTTTATCAAAAGGATTAAACTTACAAGGGGTTAAGTTTTCATTTGCCAAAGAATTTTCAAGAACTCAATTCATCCCCCCTCTTGGGTTTTGTCATAAACTCATGACCAATAAGTGGTATCAGAGTAGTGCTCTATCTTATTTGAGGTGATCTCTTTTATATATCTATGGCAACCCACTTAACTTTTGTACCCACATTTGCTAAGGGTTAATCATTTTTTAGGCTACCTTTATTTGATAACAATAATTTTATCTATTGAAAGTTGAAGATGAAACAACTAATTATGGCAATTAGTGCGAATTATTGGATAGCCATACAAGATGGCATTATATTACTAAAAGGGGACAAGACGTCTACTTGGAAGGAAGAGGAAACAATGTCCGTCCAAAGTAATGCTAAAGCTATAAACTTCCTATTTTGTGCATGGACTGCTGCAGAATTTGATAGAGTTTTTTCATACAAAACAACTAAAGATATATGAGATAAATTCTATTTATGAGGGTTCCTCCGAAGCAAAGGGAACTAAAAGGAATATCCTTGTTAGTGATTTTGAAAGCTTTTAAATGTTAGATCGTAATCTATTTCAGAAATATATGTTAAATTTTTCTAAAATCATTAACACTCTTGAAGGCCTAGAAAAAGATACCTTTTGAAAGTAAGCAGGTCAAAAAGATAGTTAGAGCATTGTCAAACTCATGGAATTAAAATATTACAGCTATTGAGGAGGGAAAGGACTTAAATAAGCTCGAAGTAGATGACTCGATTAGCTCACTCATGTCTCACAAGCTCATAAAAGCAAGAAAGAAGAATCTTGCCGAAGTAGAAAGTCTATTGCATTCAAAGG
This sequence comes from Annona cherimola, assembly GCA_030490835.1. NCBI lineage: Eukaryota > Viridiplantae > Streptophyta > Magnoliopsida > Magnoliales > Annonaceae > Annona > Annona cherimola. The sequence goes on from JASFXW010000051.1 coordinate 301,583, forward strand.
TGTGAATGAGAGCTCAAGTGAATCCACATCAAGCTAATACTCCAACATGAAGAGAAACAAAAATTCTAGCTCACGCAAGAAAATGAAGGATAGAAGAAAAGAATTTTTAAAATGTTATAACTGTGGTGATGTTGGACACATTCAAATTGAATGTAACACACCGGATGACTTGAAAATTCTAAATAAGAGAATTTTCTCAAAGAGAAAAGTTAGAAGAATGCTTACAAAGGAACACATTACCTCAAGCTCTAACAATTCATCAAGTGAAAAAGAAGATGCAGCAAATTGGGCAAGAGTTTGCTGCATGGCTATTATAGAAAATGAAAAAGTGGCTTGTCATAAAACCAAAGAAGAAAGTGATGATACAAGAAAGCTCAAACATCTAACCTTGGATACATCTAGGGATTCTGAGGTATGCTCGCACGATTCCTATTGCATGTCACTTCTAGTGATTGCTCTAGATGTTATGAGTTGAATGTTTTATAACAAACTTATGACTCACTATTTGATGAATTTAAAAGCCTTGGTATCAAATATGATCAAAAGAAAAAATAATTCAATATAACCGCCATTGGAAATAAAAAATTAGTAGAAAAGATTGCATCCTTGCAAAATGATATAAATGCTTTAAAGAAGGAGATAGAGACATTGAGAAAGGAGAATCAAAATTTGAAAGATTCATTTGCTAAAATCTCCAATTCAGGAGAAAATGTGCAGAAATTTCTTAGAATGACGACTCAATTTAATAAAAGAGGTCTTAGAAATGGAAAGCACATTATTGCCAAATTAAATAAATTAAATTCTCCTATTTAAATTAAGGCTTCTAGTATATCAAATGTAAGGGGAAAAAATTCTCATGTTAAGAAGATTATTGGTAGGCAATGGACAAAAGTGCCTACTTGGCAACCAAAGGACTATTATGGTACTCCAACTTATGCTAGAGTTGTTTGTCATTATTGTAATAATTTTGGACACAAAATATATTAGTGCAAAGAAAGAAAACTAATTTATCGATTTAAATTAGTTTGGATGCCAAAAAGATGGTTCTAAGGTGGAACTGAGTCCTCTTGAGCTCTTAGGTTCTATGATACTAATATTCATGGACTCATAACATGAGTACCAAAAAAAAGAAGATACCATATTTGTGATATAGGTTTTATTTTAAATAAATGCAAAGTCATCCATTCGACGAAGGAGCACGAATTGCAAAAGGAAAGGGGAGTTGAGCAAAATGGTGATAACTCTCATTAAAGGTAAGTGAACGTATGTTGTTCTCATAGTCTCTTCTATATAAAGACATTAGCAATTAAGTTATGTCACATTGTAGGTCATATGCTTGTGACTCAAAATAAATCATTTGAATACATCAAGAATACAATTAGTTGATTCGAGTATAATATGGAGGCCACATAAGCACATTAAATGATGATTCAACTGTATGATTTTGATTAATTAGTTAAAATTAAAAATAATTTTGAATGATAAAAAGAAACATCCCGTACAAGTTTTTAAATGCGTGAAATGAACTTACCGTGCCCCACTTTCACTATTACTGTTAATTCATTTTAAGTCTCACCTTTTATGTTGATTGATACAAAGGGAGAGACCATAGTATGAAAATAACTTAAAAGGAGAATAATATTGCATAAATCTTAGAGGGAGAAGTATTTCCATTCATAGTGGGAGAGTGCATGTATATGAGGATGAGTATTTTAAAATTAATGCATATATCATTTTTTATGTAGATGAATGTATAATGTTTTCAATTTCGTACTTATTGATGAGAATGATGATATTCATGTAGACATATCTGTGATTTATCTGAGAAGGAAAGATATTTTAATTAATTTTGTCAATCATCCAAAAAGAAAAATTGTTGATCATATGCTTACTTTAAGAAAGATTAATTTGATTTTGATGATTAACAAATCATTGAAATATCATTTGTGTAAGTGTGTTGAAATATTTTATATCCAATTATATGTATGAAGATGAAAGTGTGAAATAATTTAAATTTCAAGAGATCTAGTCATTATGTTGCAAGTTTAGCAAAGTGAATTCTTAGCCCAAGTCGACTTCACTTGCGACTTGGGTGAATTCTTGGCTCTAGTCAACTTTGCCTACAACTTCGAGGAGATAGCAAAGTGATGTTTCATCTCAAGTTGACTTTACTTGCGACTTGGGTGAAGTCTAACCCAAGTCAACTTCACTTGCAACTTTGAAAGTACAATTTTAGACAGTAAGTGGACAATGTTAGTCCCGAGCTTATGGCTATTATCCAAGAGGGGAGGGGTGAATTGGGTATTTTTAAATTTTCACTTAAATAGAAATTTTTTCTTATTTAGTTTAATCCCCTTAATGAAACAAATAAAGAATATGGAGAGAAATAAAGCAGTAAAAGCAGATATGCAAACCACAGCAGTAGACACAGATTTTATAGTGGTTCGAGCTGTTGGTCCCGAGTTAATGGCAAAACCCAAGAGGGGAGGGGTGAATTGGGTTCTTATAAAATTCTTCGGTAAATTAAAACTTAACCCCTTGAAAGCTTAATCCCCTTGATTAAAATAAATAGAGAGCAATGAAATAGTGAAGGCAATAAGGTAAACAGTAGGCAAGATTTATAGTGGTTCGGGCAACCTCTCCCTACTCCACTCTTCCAAGTTCACACACCGTTGTGACTTGGGTTCCACTATGTTTTCCGCGAATACACTTAGAGACTCCGCTCTCTTCTAGATTTCAGCTCTAGGGGGCATTCACAAACAGAGCCTATGCTCTCTTCTAGATTCTAGCTCTAGGCGGCTTATACACTTGATACAAGTAGGTGATGAGTTCAACTCCAATCACAACCCTACTTGCAACGTCTTGGTTTGTTACAATACACTCAAATCAAGACCAATAACAAAGAGTAATGAAAATAAGGAAGATCTACACTTTACAGAGTTGTGTAGGCAAGATTGAGCTTGAGGAAGAACTTGTAAAAGCAACCGGATGTATGTCGTTGAAGCTACTTGCAACTTGAAGCTCTTTCTTCCTTTGAAAATGTATAGATTACTCAAATTTAGAGAAAAGAAAATGGGAGCTCTTGTTTGCACTTCTTTTCTCTCTTTAGACAATGTAGTGTGTGTATTCTCGATTGCTTGAGTGTCTATTTATAGAATGGAGAAGATTTGAACGTTATAGAAGTGGTTGGCGCGCAATAAATGTTCCAACGTTCAAAAATTCGAACGTTGGTTCCCCAAGTCGCAGGTGGAGTCGACTTCGTCTGCGACTTGGCTTCCCAAGTCGTAACTGGAGTCGACTTCGTGTGCGACTTCAGTTCCGTATTTTTCCAAGTCTGAGACAAGGTCGACTTGGTTTCAGACTTGACCTCAAGTCGATCTTGGAGTCGACTTAGGTTGCGACTTGACTTGATTTTTTGCCAAAAGTGCTTTGATCCTCGTTTGATTCTCTTCTATCTTGCTTGGCTTCCTTCCTTTAATTACTTTCATTCTAGAATGGCTCCTCATACTTGTAGATCTTGTCAATCTTGAAGAGCTTGACTTTGATTCTTCTTGGATTAGCTTGAACCTTGTGAATCTTTGGAGAACTTGAGTCTTGCATGGTAGATTCATGCACCTTGCTTGCTTTTGATTCATATTGATCTTCATGACTTGATTATTTCTTCATCTTGGAACATGCTTGAAGCTTTTGCCTTGGACTTGAGAGACTTGGGTTGATAATGAGCTTGTACCCTTGTTTTGGACTTGAGAAGTTTCAAGTTGATCTTCAAAAAAGAACTTGAATCTGCATTTTCAGCTTCGAAGAACTCAAGTCGAATATGGGGTCGACTTCATCCGCGATTTCACCCAAGTCGCACTTGGAGTCGACTTCGTCTGCGACTTGGGCATCTTTGTGCCCCAAAATCTGGTCTGGAGGGTTTTTCCCGTCTGAAGTCGATGGTGAGGTCGACTTCGTTTGCGACTTGGCTTCCCAAGTCGCAAGTGGAGTCGACTTCGTCTGCGACTTCACCTGCTATCCTTCCATTTTTGATTTAGCCTGTGAGGTTCTGTTTCAAGTCGATCATGGAGTCGACTTGGGATCGACTTCACCCTAAGTCGAAGTCCAAGTCGACTTGGGTATCGACTTGGCTATTTTAGTTCCTTAAATCATTTGGAAAACTCATTAGTACACTTGATATGCTCAACATAGTCTTTGTTAATCATCAAAACTCATGCTTTGGTCAATTTTATTTTATTTTAAACATTGTTTCCAACAATCTCCCTCTTTTTGATGATTGACAAAACTAAATTGAGTTTGTACTTTTCAAAATAATCGCATTCATATAACAGAACATAACTTTCAAACATTCAAAGCAGAACATAACTTTCAACATAGCAAACATAAAACACAAATCAATCATAAAACACATAATTGAGTATAAACAAGTTTCATAGATCATTCATTTTTGAAAATTACAATGTAAAGCAAAAATAAAGCCTAGATACAAAATACCTGTCCCAAAATGCTCTAAAGCTCAAAAACTCTACTCTATTCCTATTCTATCTCCCCCTTTTTGTCAATCTATCAAAAATTTGTCAATCACCAAAGATTTTGTGAATTGAAATTGGGAAATGGGATATGATGATTGAATGGGTTTGATAGGACGAATGTGAGCAGAGGAATAGAAGGAGGAAACGGGTGCGGGAGTCGGATCGTGATGAACTGATCCTGAATCGAAAGGATCAAGTTCAGGCATGGGTCGATTTTTGTGATGGCCCGATGCAAGGTGGTATCGAATGGTACGCATTTCCCGATCGATTCGATCTTGTCGGGAATGCATATCATTGATAGCAGTCAAGACTTCGGTCACGAGACTGGTCATGCGATCTTATTGATGACCCATTTCTTCCCGAAGAGCAGATATTTCTTCTTTGATGCTCTGAAGCGTGACCTCTTGAGATGATGTTGGAGGCGCCCGTTCAGGTGCAGCAGATCCTTGAGGAGAGTAGGATCCGTGCGTCATGGGAGATGCGGGCTCTTCTTGAGCAGGCGGTGCCTCGGGAGGTTGCTCCCCCTCAGCCTGTGCATGGTCCTCTTGCGCACGAGCTGGTTCCCCCAGCTTTTCTCTTAGCCTGTCATCTCTGAACTGCTCCAGGTTTATCTTCATTCGTTGAAGCAGTGCCTTGTTAATGGCATTTGTAGTTTTGGGAACTTCAAATGGTTCCCCTTCAATATCCACCTCGAAGTATTCTAGGATCCTCGTGATCCAAGTCCCGTAGGGTAGAACACCTCTCGGATTTTCCTTTCTGCATGCCAAGGCTTCTAGGAATAGTCTGGGAAGACTGATCTTAACCTTGTTGACCAATTTCCATAAAATCGTGGCCTCCTGTGGGTTGAGCTGCTTCCTTCCGCTGCCTTTCGGGTAGATGCAATGAGCAATGACTAAGCGGAGGACTCTCAGCCGTGGATAAAGATCCATGTAGTGTAGGAACTTGGTTCCTGCATGACACTTGTTACTCTTGGTTAGCTCATTGTAGATTTTCTCCACTGTAAGATCCCGGGGAAGTGATTCTTCTTCGGATGGAACTTCGAAAATTCTTCCTATTCTCTGTATTGCTTCATTCTGATCTGGGTTATTCATAGTCCCAAAATACATCTCTGTTCCTTTGACAAAGGTTGAAAAATTGTTATCATCCCACAGATAATAAAACATCCTTGTCAGATCGGGATATACCCTTTCATCTGTCTTTAACAACTGTATCCATCCTTGAAAATCCAATAGCTCTTCTATATCGAATTCATAATCGTTGAAAAATTTGAAATCGATAATCTTTGGAATGAATACCTTTCTCTCGTAGAAGTGCTTATAGAAGCGACTGTGTTGAAGCTCTGTTCTGAAGTATGTTGTGGGCATTTTCAGGACTTGCCCTTTTGTGATCGGGATTCTTCCTGAATTTGAGCTTTGAGGTTGACTTTCCGATCTCGGAGCTCGACCTGATGATTGGGTAGCGGTTTGAAATCTAACCCTTCGACCTGTTGAGGTTGAAGATTCCTCTCTGGCTCGTTTTGCAGGAGTCCTCTGTCTCCTAGGAATTTCTTCTTCTGTATTTGATCTTGAAGGTCTAGGCACGGGTCTTTGTGTTGGTTTGGAGACTGCTAGCTTTGGGAGTCTAGCTTTTGGTGCCATTTTGGTTTGGGAGATGGAAACTTCTAGAGGTTGTGAGAGAGAGAAAAGGAAGACAGGGCAGAGTAAGAGGAAATGGAGTTTTGGAGATGGAAACTTCTAAAGGCTGTGAGGGAAACAGATGGACTGAGCTGAGAAAGAAAAGGGACAGAGTGAAAGAAAGACCAGAGTGAGAGAGATGAGAAAAACAAGAAGGACTAGAGAGATGCTACTGGAGAAAAAGAGCAGATTGCCGGAATGGAGACGGCGCGGGAGAAAGGAAGTAGAAAGAAGGAGACCAGAGAGAGAAGAACAGAATGGGGAGAAGGTCTAGACGATGCCGGAGGACAGATAATCGTAGGAGGGAAAGAAGGAGAGAAAGTGGCCGGAGAATCGCCGGAGAAGAAAGAAGGAAAAACGCTGGAAAAAAAAAGAAAACTAGTCGCGGAGCAAGGGGGAAATGGAGAAAAGAAGGAAGAAAGGGAAGGGAAGAAGAAAAAGGGAGAGGAAGGCGAGCCGTCGCACGCGCGGAGTCGACTTCGCCTCAGAGGCGGAGTCGACTTCACATCTCCCTAGTCGACTTCACTGGAGTCGACTTGACTCATCGACTTGGCTCCTTTTAGATCAGATTTGTCTAATTCTTCCTAGTTTAATTCTATCATTCCCATATCATTTCTAATTTTATAAAATGATTCCTTTGCTAGAGGTTTGGTAAAGATATCAGCAATTTGATCTTCAGTTTTCACATATTCTAAGCAAATATCATGATTCTCAACATGTTCTCTTATAAAATGATGTCTTACATCTATATGCTTTGTTCGTGAATGTAGTACAAGATTCTTAGTCAAACATATAGCACTTGTATTATCACATTTAATAGGAATATTGAAATAATCAATGCCATAATCTTTTAATTGTTGTTTCATCCAAAGTAGTTGGGCACAACAGCTTCTGGCGGCTATATATTCGGCTTCCGCAGTAGATAGGGCAACACTGGTTTGTTTCCTTGAGTACCCTGAAACCAACATATTTCCAAGAAATTGACAAGTTCCACTGGTACTTTTTCTATCTACTTTGTAACCAGCAAAATCCGCATCCGAATAGCCGATTAAATCAAATGTTGACCCCTTTGGATACCATAGTCCAAGATTGATAGTATTGATCAAATATTTAAAAATTCTTTTTACACCAATAGATGTGATTCTTTAGGACATGCTTGAAATCTAGAGCACATACAAACACTGAATAAAATATCTGGTCTAGAAGCAGTTAAATATAACAATGATCCTATCATGCTTCTATAGAGCTTTTGATCGATACATTTACCGTTTTCGTCTGTGTCGATCTTGATCGTAGAACTCATTGGTGTATTTGCTCCTTTACTATTTTGCATTCCAAATTTCTTGAGCATTTCTTTGACATATTTGGACTGATTTAAGAATATCCCTTCTGTTTGCTGCTTGATTTGTAGTCCAAGAAAGAAATTTAATTCTCCCATCATGCTCATTTCAAATTCGCTCTGCATGATCTTAGAAAATTCTTGGCATAAAGTTTCATCAGTAGCTCCAAATATTATATCATCTACATAAATTTGTACAATTAAAATATTTTTACTCTTATATTTAATGAACAAAGTAGTATCAACTTTCCCTCTTTGAAACTCATGATCAATCAAAAATTTATTCAACCTTTCATACCAAACTCTTGTAGCTTGTTTTAATTCATATAACGCTATGGTCAATTTATAAACATATTTTGATTGATCCTTTTCTTCAAATCCTGGGGGTTGTTCAACATATACTTCTTCATTCGAATATCCGTTCAGAAATGCACTTTTTACATCCATTTGAAACAATTTGAAATTCATATGAGAAGCAAATGCTAGTAAGATACGTATGGCTTCTAATCTAGCCACAGGTGCATATAATTCTTCAAAATCAATTCCTTCTTCCTGGGAATACCCTTTGGCTACTAATCTAGCCTTGTTTCTAATTACAAGTCCGCTTTCGTCCAATTTGTTTCTAAATATCCATTTGGTACCAATAATGGTATGACCATTTGGTCTAGGAACTAAATGCCATACATCATTTCTTTCAAATTGATTTAGCTCTTCTTGCATTGCAATAACCCAGCTTTCATCATTAAGAGCTTGTTCAATGGTAATTGGTTCGATCTTGGACACAAAAGCATATTGTCCACAAATGTTTTGCTTTGATCTTCTAGTTTGAACTTTAAATCAGTTGGAGGTTTGTAAGAGTCATTACCTTCACTTACCTCTTCCTCCATGAGATTTTCTAGCTTGAGCTCGATTTTCTTTGGTTGTTCTTTTCCTTTTGTTTCATCTGCATCACTTAATTCATCCTCCTTTCTAGGAGTTTGGTTAAACTCATCAAAGACAACATGTATCGATTCTTCTACAACTTGAGTAGATGATTGGTTGTGTTGTTCAATTTGTGTGTATGGTTATATGCATACGATCTTGGGAGTGGGTATTGGACCCATGTGTATTAGCTTCATCACTATATGAGTATCCATCATTATGCTTATTTCCACTTTGTGCTAACCACTATCTACTTACTGGGTCTATTTAGACTCATATCATTTGTTATTGTGCTTTTAGATCACAGGTCAGAAGGGGAACTTAAGGATGGGACCAGTTGAAGATCAAACATGAGAGACCCTAGCACAATATGTTGATTTCAGTTCTTTTAGATTTGTGCTCTTTTTGATAATCATATATGTAGACAATGATTTAGGCGGATTCGCTTTGACAACTATAATGTATTTGGTATTTCAGATTGGATTATAATCCTTGTTGATGCACATAGGCATGACTATTATATCTGATTGATGTGTAAGGAAAATATTTAATGATTTCCTTCTATATGAATGTTCTTATTATATGAAGATGCAAGTATATAAATAGGATTGAATGCTACAGATGGAAATGTTATGAATATCAGGTCATGTGTTCCATATTACCCCTTGTATGTTCTGGGGAGATGCTGCCGAATTTTTCTTAGATTGTGTAGTACCCATTGACTAGTTCTTGAGTAATTCTTGGAATGGGGTGTTACAGAAAGTGGTATCAAAGCATAAGAATGTTTTAAATTATTAAGTTAGTGAAAGAGACCGATTAGGTGAGTGGCTAGAATAACATGTTAAGTGCATAGTATATTATCAGGGATGCAGTCTAGGTTCTTGAGATGGGATTTGGAATATCTCTATGTTAAATTAGTCTGTGTACATTGGTCAAGTTTATGTTGCTTAATCTTAGTTGTTTATGGATGTTGCACAGAGGATGGCACCAAGGACAAGGCTTAATAAGGAAAAGGGCATTATGGAAGAGGGTGGACTAAGTGAAACAATAGTCCCACCTCAAGGAATGTCACTTGCTATTGAAGGCCAACAACAAGGGCAAGTTCCACGGGAGAGGTCCCCACTTCATGAAGACGAGGAGAACGTAGATGATGATGCATACTAGGAGAATCCTAGCAGGGGTTATCATGGGATACACAGTCAAGGAGGAGTAGGAACCAGTAGTGGTGAGATTCCTATAGGACTAGAGGTAAATACTGGGGCACAAGCAGGTGTGGAGGCTATGATGGGAATGATGAGAGGTATGATGCAGAATTTTCAAGAATTTATGCAAGCTCAGATGGAGAGAATGGCGGCAAGCCTGGACACTCAAAGAGAACAACAAAGGACTTTAGGTGACACAAATCGTGCAGGTCCAAGGATGGGAGCAAGAAGACAAGAGCAAGAAGGAAGAAGGCCTCAAGAGGAGAAGTTAGACATCAAAGCATTCCAGGAGATGAAGCCTCCTATATTTCAAGGAGAAAGAGATTATTTAGTTGTGGATCGATGGGTGGTGAATATGGAAAAGATTTTCAACTATATGGAATGCACAGAAGAACAAAAGGTCAAGTATGCTCTTTATGTGATGGAGGGGGATGCAGAACAGTGGTGGGATGCTGAGAAGGCTGTGTTACCAGATGGGGGTGGAAGACTACGATGGCCCGAATTCCTGGAAAGATTTCTTGCCCACTATGTGCCTGATAGTGAGAAAACACGTCGAGCATCAGAATTCATGCACTTAGTACAAGGGAAAATGACCGTGGAAGAGTATGATGCTAAATTTCGGTCCCTTTCTAGATTTGTTCCATGGATAAGAACCAATCCACAAGAAAGGGCACGTAAATTTCAAGAGGGACTGAAATTCTCTATTTGAAGGGGCTTGGCGCCCTTCATGTTACGTGATTATGGAGAAATACTTGATCGAGCCCGCATGATAGAACGGGAAGAAGAAGAGCAAGAGAGGATTAAGGAAAAGAGAAAAGGGCCAAGAGGAGAAGTATAAGGACACAAGAAGCAGAGGACTATTGAGGGTGGAACTTTTACATTTAAGTCAGCCTGTTTCCAATGTGGTCAATTGGGTCATAAAAAAACAACATGCCCGCAGTTGGTAGGTCAAGGGGAAGAGCAAACCAGGGGACAAGCACAAGCCCATGTTAGGGAGCAACAACCACAACAGCCACAGGTTCAAAGACAGAGGACAGGACGACAAATTGTTTGCTTCTACTGTCGTCAACAAGGGCACATTAGGAGGGATTGCCCTATACTCTTAGGTGGAGGAGGAGTAGGGGCAGCTCGGGTACAACAACAATTACCAGTTCATAATATTCCTCCTGGTGGGATGCAGGTTGGGAGAGGACCCTATCCTCAGCAAGCTCGCCCTCAGGTCGATAGAAGACCACAAGTGATGGCAGTGGTTCAAGCTGCAAATGCACAAGAGGCACAATCCGCAGAGAATGTGGTTACAGGTAACCTTCTTGTTAGTGGATGCATGGCCTTTGTATTGTTTGATCCTGGTGCATCACGATCGTTTGTGTCAATAGCTTTTGTGAAGAAAGCCAAGTTGATTAAACATCCCATGCATGAGCTAATGAGGGTGTCTACCCCCTTGAGAGCAGTTAGTATAGCAACTGAAATGTGTAGATGTGTTCCTGTGATGATTGAGGGTAGCCAGTTCCTAGCAGATTTGATAGTATTGGAGATGGAGGGATTGGACATTATCTTGGGCATGGATTGGTTAGCTAAGTATGATGCTAATGTAGGTTGCCGATCAAAGCAAGTTATCCTTAAGCTACATAATGATATGGAATTCATATTCAGAGGATTACCAACAGGTGGGTTACCCAAATTGGTGTCAGCCTTAGGAGCAATGAGTTTGGTTCGAAAAGGTTGTCTTGCTTATCTTGCCTCAGTAGTAGATATCGACATAGTGGATAAACAGTTGGATGAGATCCCTGTGGTATGTGAGTTCCCTGATGTGTTTCCTGCAGATTTGCCTAGTTTGCCACCCGAACGGGAAGTGAAATTTGGAATAGATTTGCAGCCTGGAGTGGAGCCAATTTCAAGAGCTCCTTATCGCATGGCACCAGTAGAGATGGCTGAATTGAAGACTCAGTTGCAGGATCTATTAGATAAAGGATTTATTCGGCCCAGTGTGTCACCATGGGGAGCCCCAGTTTTGTTTATGAAAAAGAAAGATGGGAGTTTGAGGTTATGCATTGACTATCGCGAGCTCAATAAAGTGACTATTAAGAATAAGTATCCATTGCCTCGTATTGATGATTTGTTAGACCAGCTGCAAGGAGCAAGTAAGTTTTCAAAGATTGACTTACAATCTGGGTATCATCAAATGAGAGTTAAAGAGTCAGATATACAGAAAACAGCATTTAGGACTCGGTATGGACATTATGAGTTCCTAGTCATGCCTTTTGGTTTAACAAATGCCCCTGCAGCATTCATGGACTTAATGAATAGGGTATTTCGGCCATATTTGGATCAATTTGTGGTTGTGTTTATCGATGACATTTTGGTATATTCCAAGAGCAGTGAAGAGCATGAAGGACACTTGAGATTGATTTTACAAAAGCTAAGGGAAGAAAAGCTTTATGGAAAGCTTAAGAAGTGTGATTTTTGGATGAACAGTGTGGGTTTTTGGGTCATGTTGTTTCTAAAGATGGAATATCTGTGGACCCGCATAAGATAAAGGTCGTGGTAAACTGGCCTAGGCCATCCAGTGTTACTGAGGTGAGAAGCTTTTTGGGTTTAGCAGGGTACTATAGGCGATTTGTGGAAGGGTTCTCTACCATTGCCACTCCGATGACGAAGCTCACGCACAAAGGGGTAAAGTTCGAATGGACAGACAAGTGTGAAGAAGCATTTCAAGAGTTGAAGAGACGGTTAGTAGAAGCACCTGTGTTAACTGTACCTTCAGGAAATGGTGGATTTGTGATATATAGTGATGCATCAAAGAAGGGATTTGGATGTGTCCTTATGCAACATGGTAGGGTGATAGCCTATGCATCAAGACAATTGAGACCACATGAGGTGAATTATCCAACTCATGACTTGGAGTTAGCTGCAGTGATCTTTGCACTGAAAATATGGAGGCACTACTTATATGGCGGACGATGTGAAGTATATACGGATCACAAAAGTTTGAAGTACATCTTTACTCAGAAGGAGTTAAATATGCGACAACGAAGGTGGCTAGAGTTATTAAAAGATTATGACCTAAGTATTCATTATCATCCAGGTAGAGCGAATGTAGTGGCAGATGCACTAAGTAGGAAATCTGGGAGTAGCATGGCTGGTTTACTTACTAGACAAGAAGAATTATTTGAAGAAATAAGGAAAATGGACTTGCATGTGTGTGTCGATGGGGTAGCAGCACAAATTAGCCAATTAAGGATTCAACCCACTCTTAGAGATGAAATTAGATAAGCACAAGAGGAAAGCCAAGATGAATCCTTTCAAAAGGTGAGAGAGAGAGCATTGAAAGGAGAATTGCAAGATTTTATAATTGGGGCCGATGATATTATTAGATTCAGGGGTCGTATGGCCATTCCCAGGAGAGCTCAAATTTTACAAAAGATACTCGAAGAGGCACATTACTCACCTTACATGATTCACCCTGGGAGTACAAAGATGTATCAGGATTTAAAGATGCACTATTGGTGGGATGGAATGAAGGGTGATGTGGCTAAGTATGTGGCCAAGTGTTTAACATGCCAGCAAGTCAAGGTCGAACACCAGAGACCTGGAGGAGCATTGCAACCCATTGAAATTCCAAAGTGGAAGTGGGAAGGTATAGCGATGGACTTCATTGTTGGACTACCACGCACAGTGGCAGGATATGATAGTATTTGGGTTATTGTGGATAGATTGACTAAGGTGGCACATTTTATTGCTGTTAAAACCACTTTTACAGCTGAAAAGCTAGCATGGATATATCATAAGGAGATCGTGAGACTCCATGGGGTGCCAATGTCTATCATCTCAGATCGGGGATCAGTGTTCACATCAAGGTTCTGGAAGGCTTTACATAGAGCAATGGGCACTCAATTGGATTTTAGCACTTCCTTCCATCCGCAGTCTGACGGCCAAACAGAACGAGTGAACCAGCAGTTAGAAGATATGTTGAGAGCTTGTGTCTTGGAATGGGGTAGCACTTGGAGTGACCATCTGGCTTTGGCAGAATTTGCATACAACAATACTTATCATTCCAGCATTCAAATGGCTCCTTTTGAGGCATTGTATGGACGAAAATATAGATCGCCACTTTGTTGGGATGAAGTGGGGGAGAGTACTATAGTTGGCCCTCAAATGATAGCAGACACAGTGGAGAAGGTATCACGAATTCGGGAACAGATCCGCATTGCCCAATCTTGTCAAAAGAGCTATGCAGATACTAGGAGGCGAGAGCTAGAGTTCCAAGTGGGAGATAAGGTATTTTTAAAGGTATCCCCAATGAAGGGTGTGGTTCGCTGGTACAAAAGGAAAATTAAGTCCAAGATACATCAGTCCCTACGAAATCTTAGAACGAATTGGAAAGGTGGCATATCGCATTGCTTTGCCACCTTTCTTAGTCGGGGTGCATGATGTATTCCATGTCTCATCATTAAGGAAATATGAGCCAGACCCGTCACATGTGCTCAAGCCTGAGGAAATACGAGTAGAAAAGAATTTGCAATATGTAGAGAGGCCAGTTCGAGTCTTAGATAGTAAGGAGAAACAATTGAGAAACAAGACTATCAAGCTGCTTAAAATCCAGTGGAGTAACCATACAGAAGATGAGGCTACTTGGGAGTTGGAGGAGATAATGAGAGAGAAATATCCTTATTTATGGGAATGATTGCAAGTTTCGAGGACGAAACTTTTCTAACTAGGGTAGTCTGTAAGGACCAGGTATTTTATTTTATTTTATTTTCATTATAACCCTTCTCTATTTATGAGATAACTTATGAACATGCCACTAGGAGTTTATAATGTTAATGGATGCATAACATATATGAATATAGTATCTAGGGAACATATAGTGCATATATGCATGTATTATGATCTTAGCACACTGAGTATAAATTTAAATGTGTATGATTAATGTGTCATTGTTAAGCACTATAACTATATTTTTTTCCCTTCGCAGAGTAGGTACGGGGTTTGACCTGACCGGTCAGGTCGCGGGGGTCAAGGGGGCAGCGCCCCCAGAGAAATTTTTAATTATTAAGTTGTAGGAGCGGGGAATTAAATTACTAATTGCGACTGGACCCGACCCATGCCCCGACCCGACTCAATGGATTCTATTAACATAAGCAGCCCGCGCTCTAGGGCTTCATTCCCATTTCGCGCCCGACCGCGTTCTCTTCTCCTCCTCTTCTGGTTCTTCGCTCCTCTTCTACTTTCTCTTCCACTCAGTTCGAACCACCCGTGATCTCTTGAGGGAAACCATACCAACTACCTTGAAGTTCATAGATCCGAGTCCAGGAAGCTCCAAGGCTACGAATTTCTGCAGTTCACATCTAGGGTCGCTGTCTTGGGAGAGATCACGGTCAAGGTAAGTAGATGTCGCCCCTTCTCGATTTAGTGATGAAATTTTATGTTAAACGCGATGTGAGGCTAGAGGGAATGTATAGCTTCTAACGACTCCATGGTATTAGGCGTAGAGTTCGTAACAGTTAGGGTTCGCGGGGAATTTACTTTGAATGCGCGATTTCTATGATGTAAAAGACTTCTTAGCAGTTTTTATATTGTTGAAATGTGACGTGAATTGATTTGCCCCAATCGAGAGTATGAATTGAAGGTTCTTTCATTTCGCACCTATCATGTGTTTGATAAAATGCTTGTGTGACAGATCTATGTGTTGAATCTGAATTGTGTTGATGTTGTATACGTGGTTTGCGACGTGTTTCATTGTCTGTTATGTATGATGTGTTATCTCAAGTAGTTGGTTGTAAGAGTTGTTCATGGCCCCTGATTGACATGAGAAGAGGGTTGTTCATGGCCCTTGATGGACTTGAGTAGATGATTGGTTGTGTTGTTCAATTTGTGTGTATGGTTATATGCATAGATCTTGGGAGTGGGTATTGGACCCATGTGTATTAGCTTCATCACTATATGAGTATCCATCATTATGCTTATTTCCACTTTGTGCTAACCACTATCTACTTACTGGGTCTATTTAGACTCATATCATTTGTTATTGTGCTTTTAGATCGCAGGTCAGAAGGGGAACTTAAGGATGGGACCAGTTGAAGATCAAACATGAGAGACCCTAGCACAATATGTTGATTTCAGTTCTTTTAGATTTGTGCTCCTTTTGATAATCATATATGTAGACAATGATTTAGGCGGATTCGCTTTGACAACTATAATGTATTTGGTATTTCAGATTGGATTATAATCCTTGTTGATGCACATAGGCATGACTATTATATCTGATTGATGTGTAAGGAAAATATTTAATGATTTCCTTCTATATGAATGTTCTTATTATATGAAGATGCAAGTATATAAATAGGATTGAATGCTACAGATGGAAATGTTATGAATATCAGGTCATGTGTTCCATATTACCCCTTGTATGTTATGGGGAGATGCTGCCGAATTTTTCTTAGATTGTGTAGTACCCATTGACTAGTTCTTGAGTAATTCTTGGAATGGGGTGTTACAGGAGGGGTGAATTGGGTTCTTATAAAATTCTTCGGTAAATTAAAACTTAACCCCTTGAAAGCTTAATCCCCTTAATTAAAACAAATAGAGAGCAATGAAATAGTGAAGGCAATAAGGTAAACAGTAGGCAAGATTTATAGTGGTTCGGGCAACCTCTCCCTACTCCACTCTTCCAAGCTCACACACCGTTGTGACTTGGGTTCCACTATGTATTCCGCGAATACACTTAGAGACTCCGCTCTCTTCTAGATTTCAGCTCTAGGGGGCATTCACAAACAGAGCCTATGCTCTCTTCTAGATTCTAGCTCTAGGCGGCTTATACACTTGATACAAGTAGGTGATGAGTTCAACTCCAATCACAACCCTACTTGCAACGTCTTGGTTTGTTACAATACACTCAAACCAAGACCAATAACAAAGAGTAATGAAAATAAGGAAGATCTACACTTTACAGAGTTGTGTAGGTAAGATTGAGCTTGAGGAAGAACTTGTAAAAGCAACCGGATGTATGTCGTTGAAGCTACTTGCAACTTGAAGCTCTTTCTTCATTTGAAAATGTATAGATCACTCAAATTTAGAGAAAAGCAAATGGGAGCTCTTATTTGCACTTCTTTTCTCTCTTTAGACAATGTAGTGTGTGTATTCTCGATTGCTTGAGTGTCTATTTATAGAATGGAGAAGATTTGAACGTTATAGAAGTGGTTGGCGCGCAATAAATGTTCCAACGTTCAAAAATTCGAACGTTGATTCCCCAAGTCGCAGGTGGAGTCGACTTCGTCTGCGACTTGGCTTCCCAAGTCGTAACTGGAGTCGACTTCGTGTGCGACTTCAGTTCCGTATTTTTCCAAGTCTGAGACAGGGTCGACTTGGTTTCAGACTTGACCTCAAGTCGATCTTGGAGTCGACTTGGGTTGCGACTTGACTTGATCTTTTGCCAAAAGTGCTTTGATCCTCGTTTGATTCTCTTCTATCTTGCTTGGCTTCCTTCCTTTAATTACTTTCATTCTAGAATGGCTCCTCATACTTGTAGATCTTGTCAATCTTGAAGAGCTTGACTTTGATTCTTCTTGGATTAGCTTGAACCTTGTGAATCTTTGGAGAACTTGAGTCTTGCATGGTAGATTCATGCACCTTGCTTGCTTTTGATTCGTATTGATCTTCATGACTTGATTATTTCTTCATCTTGGAACATGCTTGAAGCTTTTGCCTTGGACTTGAGAGACTTGGGTTGATAAGGAGCTTGTACCCTTGTTTTGGACTTGAGAAGTCCCAAGTTGATCTTCAAAAATGAACTTGAATCTGCATTTTCAGCTTCGAAGAACTCAAGTCGAATATGGGGTCGACTTCATCTGCGACTTCACCCAAGTCGCACTTGGAGTCGACTTTGTCTGCGACTTGGGCATCTTTGTGCCCCAAAATCAGGTCTTGAGGGTTTTTCCCGTCTGAAGTCGATGGTGAGGTCGACTTTTTTTGCGACTTCGCTTCCCAAGTCGCAAGTGGAGTCGACTTCGTCTGCGACTTCACCTGCTATCCTTCCATTTTTGATTTAGCCTGTGAGGTTCTGTTTCAAGTCGATCATGGAGTCGACTTTGGGATCGACTTCACCCTAAGTCGAAGTCCAAGTCGACTTGGGTATCGACTTGGCTATTTCAGTTCCTTAAATCATTTGGAAAACTCATTAGTACACTTGATATGCTCAACATAGTCTTTGTTAATCATCAAAACTCATGCTTTGGTCAATTTTGTTTTGTTTTAAACATTATTTCCAACACGAGCAACCTTCCCTGCTCCGCTCTTCTAAGCTCACACCCTTTGTGACTTGGGTTCCACTAATGTATTATCAAATACAACTAGAGCAGCAGCTCTCTTCTAGATTTCAGCTCTAGGGGGCTTGCGTAAAACACAGCACAAGCAGGTGACGAGTCACACTCAAGTCACAACGCTACTTTGCTTTCACTTGGTTCAAATCACTAATATCAAACCAAGTATCAAATATAAATATTGAATCAAATAAAGGAAACTATACTTTACAAGTTGTGTAGGCAGATTTTAGCTCGTGGAAGAACTTGTAGAGTGAATGCTTTGATCAGCGATGTAGCTTTCAGCAAGTTGGAGCAAAGTTCTTCACTTGAAACTTGTTTAGATCACTTAATGCTTGGAGAGGATGGTAGTTGATCAAAATAAATGTTTTCTTTAACCTTTAGCATGTTCACTTGAATGCTCTTTTATAATGGTGGAGTAAATTCGAACGTTTGGTGGTAGGTGGCGCGCATTTAGTGCGCCAACGTTCGAATTTTTTCGACCGTTGCGACCCAAATCGCATGTGGAGTCGACTTCGGATGTGACTGCACCCAAGTCGCAGACTGGAGTCAACTTCGGTTGCGGCTTCATTCTCCAGCATCTTTAAGTTTCACTTCAAGTCGACTTGGTCTTAGACTTGACCCAAGTCCAAGGTGAAGTTGACTTTGGGTGCGACTTCACTTTCTGTATGCACATGATGGAACTTGAATTTCTTTGAAAGTGATCTTGATTGCCTGTTATTCATCTCATAACTTGTTCTTCCATTGATACTCTGATCTTGAAAGTTTAATCTTAGAACTTAGCTTGTTCATCTTCTCTTGGAGAGACTTTGTCTTCATGGCCTTGAACTTAGAATGATTTGCTTTCTTGATTTTGCAATCCATAGATGTAGCCAAATGATTTTTCCTTGAATAATATACTATCTTGAATGATTAATACATGTACATTTAGTTGTCTGGACTGTATATATCTTCAGCTTGACTCAAGTCGGATGTCTGAGTCGACTTGGGGTCCAACTTTACTCAAGTCACATGTGGAGTCGACCAGGAAATGCGACTTCACCCAAGTCATATATGGAGTTGACTTCGATTGCAACTTCACCTGTCTTGGTTCCCAATTTCAACGCTGGAAGGTTTGAACATTTGAAGTCAATAGTGGAGTTGACTTGGGTCTGCGACTTCACCCAAGTCGCAGTTGGAGTCGACTTGGACTGTGACTTCACCTATCTAAGTTTCCAAATTCAGCGCTGGAAGGTTTAGCTTCATCTGAAGTCGATCTTGGAGTCGACTTGGGTATCGACTTCACTCAAGTCGATGCCTAAGTCGATTTGGCTTTGCGACTTGGTCTGCTAGGTTCTAAAATCTATGTTTCTAGCCTTTAACCAATTTTGACACACCACATTAGTACCTAAATCAATCTCAAATTGAGTTGTTAATCATCAAAACATGGATTGTGCTTAATTTGCCATTGATTCCAACAACCTTCCCCTATTTGATGATTGACAAAACCAATTTGAGTTATATCTTTCATTTACTTAAAACATTAACATTACATCCTTGTTTTGGCACTTAGAACATTCATATGTTATTTCCATTGCATTCAAAAGTTAATGAAATCAACATATTATAGCAAATACATACAGAACACATGTTATATTCATTCAACTATTGCAATTCATGCAAAAATAGATCATTTTCATATATAATCAAATAGTTTTATACAATGTGAAACAATAAAATGCAAAATGACCTACATGTACTGATGCGTACCAAGTGCTTGTCGTTAAGAGCACTGTGATCACCAGTTTAATTAAAATTAACCGAAACACATTAAAGCTACCACTATACGGGTGATAGTGTAGAATAACGGTGAGTCGGGTCGAATCCACAGAGAGGCGATGTAGTTTTGAATTATTTTAAGCAAAAATAAAAGAGAAAAGTGATAGAGGGTGCAGAGAAGAAAAAGAAAGAAATTAGAGAGAAAGGAGAAGAAATTAGAGAGAGAAGAAAGAAGAGAGAGAAAGCATATAAATAAGAGAGAGAAAAAGACAGAGAAAGGAAAGAAGAAATTGCAAATAACTAAAAATTACATCTAAACTAGGACAGTAATTAAAAGACTACAAAAATTAATCTACGAAAGCAGGAATGAAAATTGCATTAAAGTAATCTAAGAATTACAATGCATAAAGCGATAAATCTATGCTAAATATTACAAATTTAAAATTAACAACTACAAAGCATTAAAGAAAAACTATAATTAACAGAAATTTATTTACCCCAATTCTTGAAAAACCACTCTTTTTGAAGAGCAATCCAAGCCTTTGGAGTTTTTCTCACTTGGCAAAGGTCCCACCTAGATGGGCCCCACTTCAAGTGATGGGAGAGGTGTGTTGGGATGAGTGGAGGGACCCTCCTTTTATAGAGTGTGGGGGCAACCAGTTACCAAAGTGGAATCCGATGTGGGATTCGCACTTCTGCCTTCAACCGTAGCTGCTTCGTATTTGGTCCTTCTCGCTGCCTTCTCTTCGCATTGTTTCTTTACTTCATTGATGAGATAGCCAGCTTGCAGATTTGTTGTAGCTCGTTGCCATGGTCAAAATGATGAGGGCTATTGCCAATTCGGTGATGATGGATTTTCAGACGGGCTTGCTACTGTCGATCACTGCTGCGGGGTTTGATTGATGCTTTGGCCTGTTTTTCTATTACCGGTCTCGGTGCTGTTGGTGGCGTGCTCATTGATGTTGTATTTAAGCTTGCAGCTTCCGGAGCTGGGGATGTCGTTTGCTGCGGGGTTTGGACAACTTCTGCTTGATAGCTGCCGGCTTCCTGCCTGACCGAACTAAGAGAGGGATGCCATGGCTGCCTCGGTTTGGGTGATGGTAGATGGATTGGAGTTAGGGTACTGCCGATGCTTGAGAGATGGGGTTAACCGATTTTTGCTGCTGATGATTTGGGAAGATGGAAGCTGCTGATACTTGAGTTGGGCGATTTGGTGGAGAGCCATGGATGCTATTTTCTTCTCGAATTGTGCGGACAGGCTGGCTGGGATTTTTCTGCCTGAAGATTCCGATGGTGTTATTGATGCTTGGTTTGTTGTGCTGCTTCAAACGGATTTGCATGATGCGGGCTTCTCGTTGCTTTGGAATTCGGTGGTGGATGGTGACAGGATGCAGCTGCTTGGTCCGGTGGAATGGATTGCTGCCGTGATTTAGTGGAGTTGCTGCCATGGCTGCCGTTGAAATGGGTGTTGCCGGAGATCTGGACGGAGAAGATGGGCGGCTGCTCGTTGCTTTGGTTTGGGGAAGATGGAGAAGGCAGCTGCTCGGTGGGTTTTCCATGGCCGCCGGTTCTGCTATTGCTTGGATTGGGGCTGAAATCGGGAATGGAAGATGGTGTGCTGGCAATCACGGGTTGGAGCTGCCTTTTTGAGTTTGCGTTGATTTACAGCTGGAATCGTGGCTGCAACGTGCTGCCGATTTTTGCTTCTGGTTTCTTGCCCGACCAGGACGCCATGGCTGCTACGATTTGGGCATGGTGGAGCACCATAACAGGTGCTCCGGTGGCGCACGAAAATCTGGTGCCCCTGCGACGTATTTAAATACGAATCTAACTATTAATTTGTAAATCATTTCGGTATTGTCATCCTAATTTTAATTCATCTAAATATGATAGTCTACTTTATTCCCCATATTTTTACATATAATTATAGTTATATATTTATGATTTTCCAATTAGATAGTTTTATAATTTTGCCCAAATTATATTAATATGCTGATACATATTTTAACGTTAAAATTTTCTAGGAAATTTATATTTTTAAGAATGTTACAAAATGACCCACTTTATAACAAAATTAAAGATTTTACGAAAAATATGATTTTCATACAATTCCACTTAAAACATGCATTTAATTAACGTTTTAATATTTAATTGTGTGAATTTAACATGGAATTAAATGAAAATTTTTAGACTTATCACACCCCCCAACTTAAACATTGCTAGTCCCTTAGCAATGGAAATAGTTTAATATAATCTTCTTTTTCTTCTTTTTTTTATTTTTTTTTTATTTTTTATGATAGTGTACTACTAATTTTTATAAAAATCTAGGTGCATTGCTAATAATGATAGTAAGCTTTAGAAGTAAATTTCTTTAGTGTATATGTGTAAAATATTTTTCATGATGCATATAAAAGATTATAGCACGTGTGTATTTGTATTAATGAACAAATGGGCATTTGATAAATAAGTCATTTTCAACTCATCCAATCTAAGTAATATTTATATCAAAATTATGATAGTGAAATTTTTTTTTTTCAACATTTTTTTTTCTTCCCCTCACCATATTTGAGGGTATTTAGGGATTTTTTTTTTATTATTATTTTTCTTCTCCCCTCACCATATTGCAGGGTATCTGGGGATTTATAAAAAATTTATATATATATATATATATATATTTTTTTTTTCTCCCCTCACCATATTTCAGGGTATCTGGGGATCTAAATTTTTTATTTTTTTTTAACTAACAGCTATCAATTATAATGATATTAAAGATTACTTGCTTGGATGAGAGAGAAAAACTATATTATCATGATACCCACAAGGTTCATTAACGCGTAAGTGCAATCAGTGATAATAAAATTTTGAAAACATCATGAAAATATTTTTACAAATATAACTAATTACAGTTTGCTTCTTCACTTAGTATCAAGCATAGCAAGTGTACTTTGATTTATCTCTTATTTATTTTTTTTTTATTTATATATATATATATTTTAGAAATATATATATTTTTTATCAAGTTAAACAAATCGGACCCTCCCCCAACTTAAATATTGATATATTTTATGAAAATAAGATAGCAGGGAAGGAGACAACCTGGGGTGTCATTTTGTAATTGAATAATGCAACAGTATTCTCCTGCAAAATGTTCTTTTCCTGCAAAAAGCAACAAACATATATGGGAAATATTGGGTTGCCTCCCAATCAGCGCTAAGTTTAACGTCTTCAGCCAGACATTGTGAAGTCTTGATCAATATGGGTCAATCAGTCCAACCTTTCCAATAATCTTATCATTACAAATGTCCTCGATATTGTTGGGTCTCGAATAGATGTCAAAACCCAAGAGGGGAGGGGTGAATTGGGTTCTTAAAAATTTATAACTCAAACAGAAACTTTACCCCGGATTAAGCTAGTCCCCTTAATGAAGAAACAGAATGGAAAGCAAAGTAATGTAGAGAGCAGAAATAAAAACAAGTAGACAAGAATTTTTATAGTGGTTCGGGCAACCTCCCTACTCCACTCTTCCAAGCTCACACACCTTGTGACTTGGGTTCCACTATTGTATTCTCTCAATACAATTAGAGCCTCTTGCTCTCTTCTAGATTCAAAGCTCTAGGGGGCATATACAACTAGAGCCTCTTGCTCTCTTCTAGATTCTAGCTCTAGGGGGCATCAACAACTAGCACAAGTAGGTGATGAGTCACACTCCAATCACACACTACTTTGCTATCACTTGATCTTAGCTACCCAAGCTAAATCAAGTTCAATACAAACAAATAATCAATGAAAGAAATCTACACTTTACAGATGTGTAGAAGCAGTTTGGCGCAGAGAAGAACTTGTGGTAGGCTTTGAAGAATCTGAAGTGAAGCTCTTGCAGTTTTGAAGTGTAGTTCTTCCTCTCTTGATTGGCTTGATCACTTTAATGCTCTTGTAGATAGGAGTTATGCTCACTTAATGTTTTCCAACTACTTCCCTCGTTCACATTAACTCCCTTTTATAATTTTGGAGGGAATCCGAACGTTAGAAGGTAGGTGGCGCGCATTTAATGCGCCAACGTTCGAATTAATTCCGACCGTTGCGACCCAAGTCGCAGGTGGAGTCGACTTCGGATGCGACTTCGCCCAAGTCGCAGATGGAGTCGACTTCGGGTGCGACTTCGCTTCTCCGTCGCAACTTCAAGTTCCAGTCAGGGTCGACTTGGCTTTGCGACTTCACCCAAGTCGCAGGTGGAGTCGACTTGGGGTGCGACTTCACCTTCTGCTCGCGACTTCAAGTTCTGATTCTTTGCAGAATGTTTTTCTTCAATCATTTTCATTTTGGAATAGCTCCTCTTACTTGTAGTCTTTGTGAATCTTGAAGAGCTTGACCCTTGCATGATTGATTCAACCTCCTTGCTTCGCTTTGGACTCATGAATTGATTTTATCTTCCAGCTTATCTTCTGAAAAATCGCCTCTGCCCGATCGAAGTCGATGTCGGAGTCGACTTCGGCTGCGACTTCACCTCAAGTCGCACGTGGAGTCGACTTGGGGTGCGACTTCGGCATTCTGCTGTTTCGAATTCAACTCTGGAAGGTTTCGCCCGACTGAAGTCGATGGTGAGGTCGACTTCGTTTGCGACTTGACTACTCAAGTCGCAGGTGGAGTCGACTTGGCCTGCGACTTCACTTGCTCTTCTCCCGTTTTCAACTCTGGACAGTTTTGCATGTTTGAAGTCGATCTTGGAGTCGACTTGGGGAACGACTTGGCCTTTCATACTTGATTTTCTTCAAATGGTTATTCCTTAAACATTTTCACAAACTTGTTAGTAGCCAAGACTTACTCAAATTGATTTGTTAATCATCAAAACATAGATTTACCTTGTTTTCCACATATTTCCAACAATCTCCCCCTTTTTGATGATTGACAAAAACCGATTTGAGTGTATACCTTTCAATAACTTAATAACATGCTCATTTTGCATTTCATACTTATGCTCATGCAATCATTCAATATATGCTCATGCAATTTTTCAAACATATGCTATTCTTCTCCCCAAACTTATCTACTCTTCTCTTCCTCAAATCCTATTTTTCTCCCCCTTTTTGTCAATAAATCAAAAAGATTAGAGGGTAAAGAAAGAGATAGGTGGGATTGCTCCCCCTAAACAGGTGCTCCCCCTTAGTTTATTCTTACCTAACTCAATCATTCCCATGTCATTTCGAATTTTATAGAATGCTTCTTTGGCTAGGGGTTTAGTGAATATATCTGCAACTTGATCCTCAGTTCTTACATATACCAAACATATGTCATGATTTTCTACATGTTCTCTAATGAAATGATGTCTAAGGTCTATATGTTTGGTCCTAGAATGCAAGACTGGATTCTTGGTTAGACATATGGCACTGGTATTGTCACATTTGATAGGTATATCTTTAAAATCCATGCCATAGTCCCTAAGTTGCTGTTTCATCCAAAGTAATTGGGCACAACAGCTCCCGGCGGCAATATATTCGGCTTCCGCCGTAGATAGAGCAACACTAGTTTGTTTTCTTGAAAACCATGAAACCAACATGCTTCCAAGAAACTGACATGTTCCACTAGTGCTTTTTCTATCTACTTTGTAACCAGCAAAATCCGCATCCGAGTAGCCGATTAGATCAAAATTAGAGCCCTTTGGATACCATAGTCCTAAATTGATAGTGGCTACTAGATATCTAAAAATTCTTTTCACAGCTACCAAGTGTGATTCTTTTGGGCATGATTGAAATCTAGAGCACATACACACACTAAACAAAATATCTGGCCTAGAAGCAGTTAGATACAATAAGGAACCTATCATGCTTCTATACACATTCATATCAACTAATTTTCCCTTTTCATCTTTGTCCATTTTGATTGTGGAGCTCATGGGCGTGTTTGCTCCTTTGCTGTTCTCCATGCCAAACTTCTTGAGCATCTCCTTGATGTATTTGGACTGGTTTATGAAGATTCCTTCATTTAGTTGCTTGATTTGCAGTCCAAGGAAGAAGTTTAGCTCTCCCATCATGCTCATCTCAAACTCTTTCTGCATAAGCTCAGAAAATTCTTGGCAAAGAGTTTCATTAGTAGCACCAAAAATAATGTCATCTACATAAATCTGAATGATCAATATATCCTTTCCATTGTACTTGATAAACAAAGTGGTGTCTACATTTCCTTTTTGAAAATCATGATCAATCAGAAATTTGCTTAGTCTATCATACCAAGCTCTTGGAGCTTGTTTTAATCCATATAATGCTTTGGTTAGCTTGTAAACATACTTTGATTGATCCTTTTCTTCAAATCCAGGTGATTGTTCTACATACACCTCTTCATTTATATAACCATTCAGAAATGCACTTTTGACATCCATTTGAAACAATTTAAAGTTCATGTGAGATGCAAAAGCTAGTAAGATGCGAATTGCCTCTAATCTAGCAACCGGGGCATGGATTCTTCAAAATCTATTCCTTCTTCTTGTGAGTATCCTTTTGCCACAAGTCTAGCTTTGTTTCTCACTACAAGTCCACTTTCATCTAATTTGTTCCTAAAGACCCACTTGGTGCCAATAACAATACAGTCATTTGGTCTAGGAACAAGGTGCCAAACTTGATTTCTTTCAAATTGATTTAGCTCTTCTTGCATTGCTATAATCCAGTTTTCATCATCAAGAGCTTGATCAATATTAGAAGGTTCAATTTTGGATACAAAGGCATATTGTCCACAAACATTTTGCTTTGACCTTCTAGTTTTTACACCTTCATACACATTCCCTATAATTTGTTCAATTGGATGTGCATGTTTGAATTTTAAATCAGATGGAGGTTTATAGGAGTCATTACCTTCACTTACCCTTTCCTCCAAGAATTCCTCTTGCTTTTCCATATGCAATTTTTCAAGATTGCTTGCTATGTCATCTGCATCACTTGAATCATCCTTTCTTTTAAAGCATGGGTTAGTTTCATCAAAAACAACATGTATGGATTCTTCTACAACTTGGTTTCGTTTATTGAAAACTCTATATGCTTTGCTATTTGATGAATAACCAAGGAATATTGCTTCATCACTTTTAGCATCAAGTTTTCCCAAGTTGGTTTTTCCATTGTTCAGAACATAACATGTGCATCCAAAAGTATGAAAATAAGATATGTTTGGTTTCTTTCCTTTCCATAGCTCATATGGGGTCTTTTTCAAGATTGCTCTAATGGTAACTCGATTCAATACATGACAAGCTGTACTTACAGCTTCACCCCAAAACTTTTTAGATAATTTGCTCTCATTTAGCATAGTTCTAGCCATCTCTTGTATAGTTCTATTTTTCCTCTCCACTACTCCATTCTGTTGTGGAGTCCTTGGTGCAGAAAATGTGTGATGAATTCTTTTTTCATTACATAATTCTATGAATCGTTTGTTCTTAAATTCACCACCATGGTCACTTCTTATAGTCATAATAGTACTTTGTTTTTCATTTTCCACCAAGTTTACAAACGTTGCAAACATAGAGAAGGCTTCATCTTTGCTAGCTAAAAGAATTATCCATGTGAATCTTGAAAAGTCATCAACAATTACAAATACATATTTCTTTCCACCAATGGTTAAAATGTCGGATGGCCCATATAGATCCATGTGTAGCAATTCAAGCGGCCTAGTGGTGGAAATCTCCTTTTTGGTAGAGAAAGGCATCTTTGGTTGTTTAGATAATTGACATGCCTTACATATTTTGTCTTTGTCATATTTCAACTTAGGCAAGCCTTCTACCAAACTCTTTTTCCATAGGGTTTTTATATTTCTCATGTTTATGTGTCCAAGCCTTTTATGCCAAACCCATGGATCATTATCAATGGCCATTAGACATTGACCATCTAGTTCATCAAGTGAAACCAAATATATATTTCCATGTCTTTTTCCACTAAACATGATATGCTCACCATCAAATACATTGCATACAGATGATTCAAACACAACCTTATATCCTTTATCACATAATTGGCTAATGCTCATTAAGTTATGCTTGAGTCCTTCAACAAACAAAACATCCTCCATACATGCATTTGAGCTACTGTAAATATTTCCTTTACCTTTGATTTTACCTTTCTCATTATTACCAAAGGCAACCGTTCCGTCGTTGCAAGGCTTAAGTTTGTGAAACAAATTTCTTTCTCCAGTCATGTGCCTTGAACAACCGCTATCCATGAACCATACATTATTTGCCTTTGCCTTTAAACAAATCTGAAAAGTAAACAAATAATCCTTATCTCTTTGGTACCCATTTTATGGGTCCATTTGGGTTAGTAATATTATTCAACCTTTGTTGCTCCAACTTAGAAAGTCCAAATCTTGTGTTCCTTGGAACCCAAACTAGTTTTGCATCATAATCAAACAATCTCTTAAAGTTACACTTGTAAACTTTATGACCCATTTTGTTGCAAAAGTTGCAAGCCATTGGTAATCTAGGAGTAGGCCTCCAAGTATATTTTGGTTCAAATGTTGGTCTTTTAGTCCACATAACATTTCTCCTTTGTGGCTTGTATATAGGTGCAATTTTGGTTTGATATTTCCCAAGTGTAGGCACATTTGATTTGCCACTTTCTCCTTGCTCAAATGTATTGTATCCAAGACCTCTTTTGTTTGTTTGGGAGGTCATGTTCAGAAACATCTTTACACTTTCTCCTGGATTAGAGAACTTTGCTAATGATTCATTTAAGGATTTGTTCTCCTTTTTCAGTTTCTCTACTTCTTTCAACAATGATTCATTTTCTTCTTTCAGTTTTGTTGATTTTTCAGCTAGTTTTTCATTTTCAATAATAATAAAGTTGCATTGTTGTTTCTTTGAGGACAACTTGTTTCCTAGCTTTTTGATTTCCTCATATAATGAATCATAGGCAGTTTGTAGTTCTTCTAATTCAGCACATTTGATGCAATTTTGAAAAGAAGAATAACTTGATTGAGAATAGCAAGGTTTGGAAGTTACCTCATCATTGCTTGTACATTTGGTTGAGGTGGATTGTTCTTCCAAAACTTCAGTCGTGTTTAAGCATAGCAAGTCCTCTTCTTGCTCGATTCGTTCCATGCAATATATTCTTGCACAGTTGGCTGCATCATTTTCGTCGGTTGAAGAGCTGCATGTTGATGAAGTCTCCTCGTTGACGAACATGTCTCTTCCTCTTGGCCTTTGGTATTTTCTTCTTTCATGACTCTCCTTTGGCCTTTCTTCTGGTGTAGGACATTGAGCTTGCATATGTCCTACGCCCCCGCATCGGTAGCATTTTGTAACCTCCTTTTTCTTTTCTTTATGTGGTCTTTCTTTGAAGTCTTTGAGGTTCTTTTCTTTTCTCACAAATTTCCAGAATTTGCAAGTGAGAAAAGCAATGTCTTCATCATCGTTGTGAGATGAAGAGGTGGATCCATCTGAATTGTGAGTGGCCTTGAGTGCAATGGTTCTCTTCCCTTTGTGATTATCTTCTTTTCTTCTCCTAATTAGCTCATGTGACATTAATGAGCTAATAAGATCTTCTAGCTTCAAAGTGTTTAGGTCTTTGGCTTCTTCAATTGCCGTTATCTTTGGAGTCCATGAATCCGGTAGAGCTCTCAATATCTTCATAACCTGTTCAGATTCAGAAATAGCTTTTCCAAGACTTTTGAGAGCATTAGTAATCTTAGAAAATCTTGCAAACATTTCAGAAATATTTTCAGTGTCTAGCATTCTAAAACTTTCCAACTCTCCTATCAAAATATTTCTCCTAGTCCCTTGGACTTGAGAGGTTCCTTCATAAATGGATGTTAGAGTATCCCATATCTCCTTGGCGGTTAGGCAAGATGATACTCTATCATATTCCGAAGCCGTAAGAGCACAAAATAAAGAGTTCATAGCCTTAGCATTGCTCTTGACGGTTCTTACTTCCTCTTCGGTCCATTTGGAAGCTCTTTCATTAATTGGCAAAGTTACACCGTCTTGGATAGCAATCCAAGAATCCATATCGGTAGCCATGATGAGTTGCTTCATACGAAGCTTCCAATAACCAAAGTTGTTCCCATCAAACAATGGTGGCCTAGTGAATGATTGGCCCTCAGCAAAAGTGGGAACGGGAATCGATTGGGATGCCATATCAATAGATCTCTTTGGTTTAACTCAAAGACCTGCTCTGATACCACTTGTTGGGTCCCGAATAGATGGCAAAACCCAAGAGGAGAGGGGTGAATTGGGTTCTTAAAAATTTATAACTCAAACAGAAACTTTACCCCGGATTAAGCTAGTCCCCTTAATGAAGAAACAGAATGGAAAGCAAAGTAATGTAGAGAGCAGAAATAAAAACAAGTAGACAAGAATTTTTATAGTGGTTCGGGCAACCTCCCTACTCCACTCTTCCAAGCTCACACACCTTGTGACTTGGGTTCCACTATTGTATTCTCTCAATACAATTAGAGCCTCTTGCTCTCTTCTAGATTCAAAGCTCTAGGGGGCATATACAACTAGAGCCTCTTGCTCTCTTCTAGATTCTAGCTCTAGGGGGCATCAACAACTAGCACAAGTAGGTGATGAGTCACACTCCAATCACACACTACTTTGCTATCACTTGATCTTAGCTACCCAAGCTAAATCAAGTTCAATACAAACAAATAATCAATGAAAGAAATCTACACTTTACAGATGTGTAGAAGCAGTTTGGCGCAGAGAAGAACTTGTGGTAGGCTTTGAAGAATCTGAAGTGAAGCTCTTGCAGTTTTGAAGTGTAGTTCTTCCTCTCTTGATTGGCTTGATCACTTTAATGCTCTTGTAGATAGGAGTTATGCTCACTTAATGTTTTCCAACTACTTCCCTCGTTCACATTAACTCCCTTTTATAATTTTGGAGGGAATCCGAACGTTAGAAGGTAGGTGGCGCGCATTTAATGCGCCAACGTTCGAATTAATTCCGACCGTTGCGACCCAAGTCGCAGGTGGAGTCGACTTCGGATGCGACTTCGCCCAAGTCGCAGATGGAGTCGACTTCGGGTGCGACTTCGCTTCTCCGTCGCAACTTCAAGTTCCAGTCAGGGTCGACTTGGCTTTGCGACTTCACCCAAGTCGCAGGTGGAGTCGACTTGGGGTGCGACTTCACCTTCTGCTCGCGACTTCAAGTTCTGATTCTTTGCAGAATGTTTTTCTTCAATCATTTTCATTTTGGAATAGCTCCTCTTACTTGTAGTCTTTGTGAATCTTGAAGAGCTTGACCCTTGCATGATTGATTCAACCTCCTTGCTTCGCTTTGGACTCATGAATTGATTTTATCTTCCAGCTTATCTTCTGAAAAATCGCCTCTGCCCGATCGAAGTCGATGTCGGAGTCGACTTCGGCTGCGACTTCACCTCAAGTCGCACGTGGAGTCGACTTGGGGTGCGACTTCGGCATTCTGCTGTTTCGAATTCAACTCTGGAAGGTTTCGCCCGACTGAAGTCGATGGTGAGGTCGACTTCGTTTGCGACTTGACTACTCAAGTCGCAGGTGGAGTCGACTTGGCCTGCGACTTCACTTGCTCTTCTCCCGTTTTCAACTCTGGACAGTTTTGCATGTTTGAAGTCGATCTTGGAGTCGACTTGGGGAACGACTTGGCCTTTCATACTTGATTTTCTTCAAATGGTTATTCCTTAAACATTTTCACAAACTTGTTAGTAGCCAAGACTTACTCAAATTTATTTGTTAATCATCAAAACATAGATTTACCTTGTTTTCCACATATTTCCAACAGATATATGGCTTAAGTCGTTGACCATTCACTGTAAAAATATTTCCACTCTTTGGATCATGAATTTTTACAGCACCATAAGGAAATACTTTATCTACAATGAAAGGTCCATCCCATCGAGATCTTAATTTTCCAGGAAATAAGCGTAACTTTGAATTAAATAACCATACTTTTTGATTGGGTTCAAAAGTTTTTCTGGATATATGTTTGTCATGAAATGTTTTCATTCTGTTTTTATAAATTTGAGAATTTTCATACGCTTCTTTGCGTAATTCTTCTAACTCATTTAATTGCAGTTTTCGATGTGATCCTGCAGTATTTAAATCCAAATTGTATTGCTTAATAGTCCAGTAAGCTTTATGTTCTAATTCCACTGGAAGATGACAAGCTTTTCCATACACTAACCTGAAAGGAGACATTCCAATAGGTGTTTTAAATGCTGTTCTATAGGCCCATAATGCATCATCTAATCTATCTGACCAATCTTTACGATCGGGCCTAACAGTCTTTTGCAATATATTTTTAATTTCCCTATTAGAAACCTCTACTTGACCATTGGTCTGAGGATGATAAGCTGTGGCTATTTTGTGGGTGATTCCATATTTCTTTAGTAGGGCTCTAAACTGATAGTTGGTAAAGTGTGTTCCTCCATCGCTAATGATAGCCCTAGGAAAACCAAATCGAGAGAAAATATTTTTTTGAATGAATTTTAAAACAACCTTGTGATCATTAGTCCTAGTTGCAGCAGCTTCAATCCATTTAGATACATAATCTACTGCCACTAAAATGTACTCATATCCATAAGATGGTGGAAATGGTCCCATAAAATCTATTCCCCATACATCAAATATTTCAACGACAAGGATAGGGTTCAAAGGCATCATATTTCTTTTTGTAATATTTCCTATCGCTTGACATTTAATGCAGGATTGGGTAAAATTGTAGGCATCCTTGAAAAGAGTTGGCCAATAAAAACTGCATTGCAAAACCTTAGCTGCTGTTTTCTTCCCTGAAAAGTGTCCTCCACACTCAAGATTGTGGCAAAATTTCAAAACACTTTGTTGTTCAGTTTCCGGAACACATCTGCGAATAATATTATCAGAACAAATTTTAAAAAGTTCTGGATCTTCCCAAATATAATATTTATCTTGAGCAAAGAATCTATCTCTTTCTTGCTTTGTCCAATCTTTTGGAATCTGCCCTACTGCTTTATAATTGACAATGTGTGCAAACCATAGAGGCGATGTTTGAGTAATAGCTAAAAGATACTCATCTGGGAAAGAGTCATTTATGGATGTGCTTTTTGGTGTAATAATTCGAGAAAGATGATCAGCAACTACATTTTCAGAACCTTTTTTATCTCGAATTTCAAGATCAAATTCTTGTAATAAGAGAATCCATCTAATAAGTCTTGGTTTTGCCTCTTTTTTAGATAATAGATATTTCAACGCTGAATGATCGGAGTAGATGATAACTTTGGCTCCTAGTAAATAAGAACGAAATTTCTCAAGGGCAAATACTACTGCAAGCAGTTCTTTTTCTGTAGTGGTATAATTGATTTGGGCATCAGTAAGTGTATGACTTGCATAATAAATTACCACGGGCTTCTTATTTACCCTTTGCCCTAAAATAGCCCCAACAGCGAAATCAGAGGCATCACACATAATTTCAAATGGGAGGGCCCAATCAGGGGATTGAAGAATTGGAGCTTTAGTTAATGCTTCTTTTAGTAACTCAAATGCCTTCAAGCATGATTCATCTAGGTTGAACGGAGAATCTTTACATAGTAAACTTGTTAATGGTCTAGAGATTTTAGAAAAGTCTTGAATAAATCGTCGATAGAAACCAGCATGACCAAGGAATGACCTAATTTGTCTCACTGAAGTTGGAGGAGGTAGATTAGTAATTAAATCGATTTTAGCTTTATCTACTTCTATCCCTCGTTCTGAGACTATATGGCCAAGAACTATTCCTTTATTGACCATAAAATGGCTCTTTTCCCAACTCAATACTAGATTCTTTTCTATACATCTTTTTAACACTTTTTCTAAATTTTCCAAACAAATGTCAAATGACTCACCAAAAAGTGAAAAATCATCCATAAAAATTTCAAGAAATTCCCCTACCATATCTGAGAAGATTGCCATCATACACCTTTGAAAGGTTGCCGGTGCGTTACATAGCCCGAAAGGCATTCTCCTAAATGCAAATGTGCCGTATGGGCAAGTAAAGATGGTCTTTTCTTGATCTTCTGGGTAAATAGCAACCTGATTGTATCCCGAATATCCATCTAGGAAGCAAAAATATTTTTGACCTGCTAAGTTTTCTAGGATTTGATCAATGAATGGGAGTGGAAAATGATATTTCTTAGTCATAGCATTTAATTTTCTATAATCAATGCAAACTCTCCATCCTGTGGTCAATCTAGTAGGTACTGTTTCACCTTTTTCATTGGTTACTATGGTGAGTCCAGATTTCTTTGGTACGACTTGGGTGGGGCTTACCCATTTACTATCAGAGATTGGATAAATGATTCCTGCATCAAGCCATTTGACAACTTCCTTTTTCACTACCTCTTTCATAATAGGGTTTAGTCTTCTTTGCATTTCTCTACTTGGTTTAGCATTTTCCTCTAAGTATATGTGATGCATGCAAATAGATGGGCTTATTCCTTTTAAATCAGACATTGACCAACCTATAGCGCTTTTATGCATTCTAAGAATATTAACAAGTTGTTTTTCTTGAGTTGTAGTTAGATTTGAGGCTATCACTACTGGTAGTGTTTGATTAGGACCCAGAAATGCATATTTAAGAGAGGTAGGTAGAGATTTAAGCTTAAGTTGTGGTGGTAACTCAATAGATGGAGGTGAGGGCTGAGATTGCAAGATTGGTAAGGGTTCGACAGTATTCCAATTGTTAAAGGACTGAGGGCAATCATTTAAAGCATTTATCTCGTTTATGGAATCATGTTCAAAATCGAGCGTGAAGCTTGACAAATCATTGATAATGTCAACCGTAAGACACCCTTCATCACCATTTGGGTACTTAGAAGCTTTAAAAATATCAATTTTGAATTTTTTACCCCCAAATGAGATGTCCATTATACCAGTTTCACAATTAATATTAGGTTTTGCTGTGGCTAAGAATGGGCGCCCTAAAATGATGGGTGCATTGTTTACCTTTGAATTTGAGGTCATGTCAAGAATAAGAAAATCCACTGGAAAATAACAATCATTAATTTTTATTATAACATCTTCAATAAGTCCTCGTGGGGTTTTTACTGATCTGTCTGCAAGTTGTAAAATGACTGAAGTAGGTTTTAATTCTCCCATATTAAATTTTTCATAAACGGAAGTGGGTAAGAGATTAACACTAGCCCCAAGGTCTAAAAGTGCTTTATCAAATGTTATTCCGCCTATATCACAAGAAATAAGTGGAGTACCAGGATCTTGTAATTTTTGTGGAAATTTATCTAAAATTGCTGCACTCGCCTCTGCTGGGAGCATGATCTTTTGCAGGGTGGAACGAGGTTCTCTCTTTTGAGTGCAAAGGTCTTTTAAGAACTTCGCATAGGCTGGAACATGTTTGATAGCGTCAATAAGAGGAATGTTAATATTAACTTGTTTGAATAACTCCATCATTTCCTCATTTTGTGCAATCTTTTGTTTATAAGCAGATTTAGCTTTTAAGGCACTCGGGAAGGGGGCTACAGGTTGGTATTGATTGGGGTCTTCATCTATTGTTTCTTTTCCTTTATCTTCTCCCCCCAACTTGGTTTCTATTAATTCTTCGTCATCCTCTAAAATTTCTTTTTGTTCTGTTTGACTAGAATTTTCATTAACAACTTTAGATTTATATGGGTCTTCTAAAATTTTACCACTTCTTAACGTAGAGATCGCTCTTGCATTTTCAAATTGTGGGTTTTTTGAAATACCTGGTTTATTTTGAAAACCTGGAGGGTAATTTCTTGGATTGGGTATTGGTTGACTAGGTAGATGTCCTACCTCTCTTCTTCTATTTGTTTCAGCTATCTGACCTATCTGGTTTTCTAAGTTCGATATCGATTGACCCATATGACTTTCCAACTTAGATATAGATTGTTGGAAAAATTGTTTTAATTCTACAAATTTTTCATTAACATCATTAGCTGGCGAAGGGGGTTGGTAGCTTGATGAATAATTGGCTTGCGACTCAATTTGCGGTCCTTTTGAGTACGCCTTGGTTTGAAAATTAAGTTGCGGTTGTTGATTTTGGTAATAATTTTGTGTTGAAGGTTTGGAAAATTGTGAAGTAGAAGGATTTGCAACTTGGTATTGAGTTTGATTTTTCCAAGAAAAGTTAGGATGATTTCTCCAACCTGGATTATAGGTATTGGAGTATGGATCATAATTTGGTTTGGAAAATTCTTGAGCTGCCTGCACTTGCTCTTGGATGAAAGGTGGGAGTTGAGCTGCAGTAGGGCATTCACTTATAGCATGTGTTGGGCTTGAACACAAAGCACAAATTTCTTGAGGCGATTGAAGATTGGGATATGGACAAGGTGGAGGTTGATTATTCCACATTTGATTTACTTTTTGTGTTAGCTCATCCATTTTTTCTAATTTTTCTAATTTTTGTGCAATAAAATTTATATCTATTCTTGAATTAGGTTCCATATGATTTCTAACTTCATATAATCCTGCCTTTTTAGATGAGCCCATATTTCTTTCATATGATGATAATGAAGCATGATTTATGGAATTTTCACTAAGCATTTCAAATAAATCATATGCTTCATCTTCACTTTTACTCATAAATGCTCCTCCACATGATGCGTCTACCATTTGTTTATAATGCTCGGCTAATCCTTCATAAAATGCTTGGACAATTTGCCATTTAGATAATCTGTGATGCGGACATTTTCTTAATAATTCTTTTAATCTTTCCCAGGATTCATGGATTTGCTCCCCAGGTGTTTGGGAAAATTGGGTAATTGCTCTTCTCATGGTATTGGTTCGGCCTATAGGATAGAATTTTTTTAGAAACTCTTGTTGCATCATATTCCAAGTAGTAATAGGTCTACTTAGCGTTCCTAACCAATATTTAGCCTTATCTTTGAGGGAAAATGGAAAAAGCCTTAATTTGAGAGCATCGTCAGAAAAACCTTGTATTTTTACTGTGGAGCAAATTTCTAAAAATTCATCCAGATGCCTATAAGGATCTTCATTAGTATTTCCATAAAAAGATGGAAGCATTTGGATGGTTCCTGGTTTGATTTCATATTGATTGGCTTGCGTTTGAGGTAGTTGAATGCAAGAAGAGGGATTATAATTGGTTGGAATGAAATATTCTTTCATTTGTTTAGGAGGATCAGGTTCAGGATTATTAATTTCAAACATTCGATTTTGATCCATTATATATTTTTGTGCTTTTCTTAATTGATGTAGGAATCTTTCAATTTCAAGGGTTGGTTTAATCAACTTAGGATTTAAAGATTTCCTACCATGCATATATCACTAGAACTATATTTTGTTTAATTTTTTTTTTTTATATTAGCGTGCTATGATAAGCCGTTAAATGGACCTAAAAAGGGTAGGGCAAGCTCAAAAAAAATATAACTATGAACTGAATGAGAGAATAAAACATGCAAGCACCAAGAAAAATAATAACAATAATAAGTATGAGATATGAAGTTTTTTTTTTTTTTCAGAATAAATGTGTAAATGCGCAACCAGATATGAAATACGAGTTAGCGGGTTAGCTAGTTAGATATAATGCAAGTTAATGACAGAAATTAAACGTGCAAAGAGTAAAATGTAAACGGTGTAGAAAAGGGGTTCAAGATCAGAAATGAGAAAAAATATGAAAAGGTGTAGACATGGGGGTTAAAGAAGGTAGATGCAACCGTTAAGGCTTTTAGATGATGCGAGTTTTTAAAATTTTTTAAATGATGCGAGTTAGTCAATCACACCCATGTATCTCAATTAGACGCAATTAGCACTTAGTAACATGTGTAAATAATTTTTTTTTTTAGAAGGGATTAATTTTGTAGTCTAAAGTTCCATAAAGTGCATAAAGAAAGCAGATAAGAAATTTAAAGGAAGCAATGATATCAAACTAACAGCATAATGAGTAACATGCAATAAAGCAACACAAGATGAGGTTTAAGAAAATTTAAGGAAAATAATTCAAAATTTCATGCCTTCCCGGCAACGGCGCCAAAAACTTGATGCGTACCAAGTGCTTGTCGTTAAGAGCACTGTGATCACCAGTTTAATTAAAATTAACCGAAACACATTAAAGCTACCACTATATGGGTGATAGTGTAGAATAACGGTGAGTCGGGTCGAATCCACAGAGAGGCGATGTAGTTTTGAATTATTTTAAGCAAAAATAAAAGAGAAAAGTGAAAGAGGGAGCAGAGAAGAAAAAGAAAGAAATTAGAGAGAAAGGAGAAGAAATTAGAGAGAGAAGAAAGAAGAGAGAGAAAGCATATAAATAAGACAGAGAAAGAGACAGAGAAAGGAAAGAAGAAATTACAAATAACTAAAAATTACATCTAAACTAGGACAGTAATTAAAAGACTACAGAAATTAATCTACGAAAGCAGGAATGAAAATTGCATTAAATGTAATCTAAGAATTACAATGCATAAAGCGATAAATCTATGCTAAATATTACAAATCTAAAATTAACAACTACAAAGCATTAAAGAAAAACTATAATTAACAGAAATTTATTTACCCCAATTCTTGAAAAACCACACTTTTTGAAGAGCAATCCAAGCCTTTGGAGTTTTTCTCACTTGGCAAAGGTCCCACCTAGATGGGCCCCACTTCAAGTGATGGGAGAGGTGTGTTGGGATGAGTGGAGGGGCCCTCCTTTTATAGAGTGTGGGGGCACCCAGTTACCAAAGTGGAATCCGATGTGGGATTTGCACTTCTGCCTTCAACCGTAGCTGCTTCGTATTTGGTCCTTCTCGCTGCCTTCTCTTCGCATTGTTTCTTTACTTCATTGATGAGATAGCCAGCTTGCAGATTTGTTGTAGCTCGTTGCCATGGTCAAAATGATGAGGGCTGTTGCCAATTCGGTGATGATGGATTTTCAGACGGGCTTGCTACTGTCGATCACTGCTGCGGGGTTTGATTGATGCTTTGGCCTGTTTTTCTATTACCGGTCTCGGTGCTGTTGGTGGCGTGCTCATTGATGTTGTATTTAAGCTTGCAGCTTCCGGAGCTGGGGATGTCGTTTGCTGCGGGGTTTGGACAACTTCTGCTTGATAGCTGTCGGCTTCCTGCCTGACCGAACTAAGAGAGGGATGCCATGGCTGCCTCGGTTTGGGTGATGGTAGATGGATTGGAGTTAGGGTACTGCCGATGCTTGAGAGATGGGGTTAACCGATTTTTGCTGCTGATGATTTGGGAAGATGGAAGCTGCTGATACTTGAGTTGGGCGATTTGGTGGAGAGCCATGGATGCTATTTTCTTCTCGAATTGTGCGGACAGGCTGGCTGGGATTTTTCTGCCTGAAGATTCCGATGGTGTTATTGATGCTTGGTTTGTTGTGCTGCTTCAAACGGATTTGCATGATGCGGGCTTCTCGTTGCTTTGGAATTCGGTGGTGGATGGTGACAGGATGCAGCTGCTTGGTTCGGTGGAATGGATTGCTGCCGTGATTTAGTGGAGTTGCTGCCATGGCTGCCGTTGAAATGGGTGTTGCCGGAGATCTGGACGGAGAAGATGGGCGGCTGCTCGTTGCTTTGGTTTGGGGAAGATGGAGAAGGCAGCTGCTCGGTGGGTTTTCCATGGCCGCCGGTTCTGCTATTGCTTGGATTGGGGCTGAAATCGGGAATGGAAGATGGGGTGCTGGCAATCACGGGTTGGAGCTGCCTTTTTGAGTTTGCGTTGATTTACAGCTGGAATCGTGGCTGCAACGTGCTGCCGATTTTTGCTTCTGGTTTCTTGCCTGACCAGGACGCCATGGCTGCTATGATTTGGGCATGGTGGAGCACCATAACAGTGTTGGTCCCGAGTTGATGGCTAAACCCAAGAGGGGAGGGGTGAATTGGGTTCTTTAAAATTTCTTTGATAATTTCAAATATCTTAACCCCTTGAAAAAGTTAATCCCCTTTTTTAAGCAAATGGAGAGCAAATAAGATAAAGCAGTAGAACACAAGATTTATAGTGGTTCGGGCAAACCTTCCCTACTCCACTCTTCCAAGCTCACACTCCGTTGTGACTTGGGTTCCACTATGTATTCCACGAATACACTTAGAGTCACCGCTCTCTTCTAGATTCAAAGCTCTAGGGGGCATATACAACTAGAGCCACTTGCTCTCTTCTAGATTCAAAGCTCTAGGGGGCATATTCAATCACTTGCACAAGTAGGTGATGAGTCTCACTCCAATCACACCCTACTTTGCATACACTTGATCTTAGCTACCCAAGCTAAATCAAGATTTATACAACCAAATAAAGAAATGAATAAAAACTACACTTTACAGATTTGTGTAGGCAGTTTTGAGCTCGAGGAAGAAATCAAAAGTAGCTTGAATGATGATTGTTGAAGCAACTTGCAGTTTGAAGCTCTTTCTTCCTTTGAAACACTCAAATATGGAGAAAAGGTATTTGAAAGTCTTTCTTGCACTTCTTTTCTCTCTTTGATCTTTTTAGTAGTGTCTCTTGTATTTTCTCACGTTCATTTGAATGTCCTTTTATAGATAGAGGAAAATATGAACGTTGTAGAAGTGGTTGGCGTGCAATAAATGAACTCCAACGTTCAAAAATTTGACCGTTATACTCCAAGTCGAAGATGAAGTCGACTTGGCCTGCGACTTGGCTTCCAAGTCGTACATGGAGTCGACTTGGCCTGCGACTTGGGTTCTTCAGAAACTCAAGTCTGAGACTTGGGTCGACTTGGCTTTCAGACTTCAACTCAAGTCGATCCTGAAGTCGACTTGGGTTGCGACTTGGCTTGGTCTATTGCAGAAACGCCTTGATCTTCTTGAAATGTCTTGAATCTTGCAAACCATTTGAAAGCTTTGAGTTTTTGCACAATATATGTATGTTCCTTGCTTTGCTTTGGACTCACTTGGTCTTCATGACTTGGTTTTTACTCCATTTGGAAACTAGCTTGAAGATTTGCTTTGAGCTTGATAGACTTGATTTGAACTTGAACTTGGATTCTTGCTTTGATCTTAAGTCACTTTAAGAATAGTCTTTAAAGCTCATTTGTATGTGAGAAACTTCAAATGGATGTCTTGGATATGCTTGAATCTTCATCTTGGACTTCAAAACTTCTCAAGTCGAAGTTGGAGTCGACCTGGTTTGCGACTTCGCCCAAGTCGCACTTGGAGTCGACTTCGTCTGCGACTTCGCATCTTCGGGAGCCAGATTTCAACGCTGGACATTTTTGTGTACTTCGAAGTCGATGCTGAAGTCGACTTCGTATGCGACTTGACTACCCAAGTCGCATGTGGAGTCGACTTGGCTTGCGACTTCACTCGTCAGAATTCCATTTTCAACTTTGTCCAGTTTTGGCTTGTTTGAAGTCGTTAGTGGAGTCGACTTCACTATCGACTTCACTCCCAAGTCTAAGTTCAAGTCGACTCGAAGATCGACTTGACTTCTCTGCTTTCCTTAAACACTTGGCAAACATATTAGTCATATATATATATACTCAAACTAGTTCTTGTTAATCATCAAAACTCAATCCTTGGTCAATTTGATTTATTTTGAACATTGTTTCCAACAATCTCCCCCTTTTTGATGATTGACAAAACTTCATTTTGAGTTGATACCTTTCAAAAATTCAAACATGTTCATTTGAGAAAACAGAGTATATTTCTTGAACATATAATTTAGAGTTGAGAACTTTTTCAGAACATTAGTCATTTTGGCATAGAATATGCTTGAATACCTTTCAAGCCATATATTGAGTATTAATCATTAAGAATACTTTGTATTTATAAAAATTGCAATCACTTATCAAATATTTCAATCATAAACCAATAAAACATCTTTTCATATATGTATATATGAAGTTTCATTACATAGAACAAAAATTAAAGCATAAATGAAACCTTAAATACAATGTACCCAACCCAAAACTTAAAAAAACTTTCAACTCACTTCCTATTCTATCTCCCCCTTTTTGTCAATCAAGCAAAAATAACGATTTGATGAATTGAAATTGAGAGATCGGATATGGAATAGGTTTGATGGGACAATGATGGGCCGAGGAGTAAACAAGAGAAGCGTGATCGGGAGTTGCCTCTCGATGAACTGAACCCGACTCGTAGGGATCGAGTTCAGGCATGGGTCTCTTCTTATGATGGCCTGATGCAAGATGATATCGGATTTTACGCATTTCCCGCTCGATTCTATCTTGTCGGGAATGCATATCTTCAATCGCATTAAGGACACCGGTGACAAGACTTGTCATCCGGTTTTCTTGATAGCCCATTTCTGCCTTCATGGCAATGATTTCATCTTTGAGATCCCTTAGGGTGACCTCCTCAGAAGCGGTTGGAGGTACCCGTTCTCGTGCAACGGATCCTTGTGGGGAGTAGGAGCCGTGGGATTGAGGTGATGGTGGCTCTTCTGGAGCAGCCGGTGCTTCGGGAGGTTGCTCCCCCTGAGCTTGTGCTTGGTCCTCTTGATGCTCTTCTTCTGGAGCATCGGGTCGGAGTTCAAGTACATTGATTTTCATCCTCTGAATTAGTGCCTTGTTGATTGCATTTGTGGACTTGAGCACTTCGAATGGCTCGCCTTCAATGTCCACTTCAAAATGTTCAAGGATCTTTGTGATCCAAGTGCCGTAAGGAAGGACGCCCCTTGGATTATCCTTTCGACTTGCCAAGGCTTCTAGAAATAATTTAGGTAGACTCACTTTGACTTTGTTTGCTACCTTCCATAAGATTCCAGCTTCTTGTGGGTTTAACTGATTTCTACCACCACCTTTGGGGTAGATGCAATGAGCAATGAGAAGCCTTAATACCCGAAGTCTGGGTGACAAATCCATGTATCGAAGAAACTTGATCCCCGGGTGATACTTGTTACTCCGGGTGAGCTGATTATATATCTGATCCATGGTAAGATCTTCCGGAAAAGGCTCTTCGATGAAAGGGACTCCAAGTATCTGTCCTAAATGACTCATTGCTCTGGTTTGGCTTGGACTTAACCCGATTCCAAAATCTATATCTACTTCTTTGACATGTGTGCCAAAATTTTCTTCATCCCATTCATAGTAAAATATTCTGGTAAGATCTGGATAGACCTTGTCATCCTCTTTGAGTAATTTGGTCCATCCTTGAAAATCCAATAGGTCTTCTATGTCGGACCCATAATCTTTCAAAAATTTGAAATCTATGATTTTTGGTATGAATACCTTTCGTTCATAGAAGTTCTTGTAGAACCGGCCGTGATTGATTTGGGTTCTGAAGTATGTAGTGGGCATCTTCAAAACTTGAGTTTTGCCCGTTGCCGCAGTACCCCTTCTGCTTGCTCCGGAGTGTGTGCTCTGTGAAGCTTGGGCATGCGGTTGGCTTTCCGACCTTGTAGCTTGTTCCGATGTGTGAGTAGAAGTTTGGAACCGAACCCTTCTACCCGTAGAAGTTGAGGGTTCTTCTCGAACCCGTTTTGCAGGTGTCCTAGCTCTCCTAGGGATTTCTTCCTCAGTGTGAGATGTGGGAGGTCTAGGCACAGGCCTTTTTGACGGTTTGGAGACGGCTTTCCTCGGGGCCATTGAGATGGGAGTTTTGGAGTTTGGAATCTGTGAGAGAGGAAAATGGAGAGGAGTAGAGAAAATGGAGAAGAAAACTTGAGAGAGAAAGGGATTTGCCGGAGGTGAAGGAGGAGGAAAAATGCCGGAAGATTGGAGAGGAAAGACGGAAGAACAAGAGTTGCAGTCGCCGGAGGAGAAAAAGAAAACAGGGAGGCCGGAAAAATGAGGAAGAAAGAAGAGAGGAAAGAAGAAATAAGAAGAGAAGTCGGCCGAATGCGAAACGTCGCGCGCGGAGTCGACTTGCCCTAGGCGAAGTCGACTTCGGTCCTTCTGGAGTCGACTTCGCCTGGAGGCGGAGCCGACTTCGACCCTAGCGGAGTCGACTTCGCTTCTAAAGCGGAGTCGACCTGGCGTCCCTGGAGTCGACTTGACTCATCGACTTGACATTTTCCAATTTAATTTTCTTATGAATTTTTCTTAGTTAAGCTCTATCATCCCCATATCATTCCTAATCTTATAAAATGAATCTTTGGCTAGAGGTTTGGTAAAGATATCAGCAATTTGGTCTTCTGTTTTCACATATTCTAAGCACACATCATGATTTTCAACATGTTCACGAATAAAATGATGTCTCACATCAATATGTTTGGTTCTAGAATGCAATACAGGATTTTTAGTCAAACAAATTGCACTTGTATTATCACATCTAATAGGAATATCAACATAATCAATACCATAATCCTTTAATTGCTGTTTCATCCAAAGTAATTGGGCACAACAACTACCGGCGGCTATGTATTCGGCTTCCGCAGTAGATAGTGCAACACTTGTTTGTTTTCTTGAATGCCATGAAACTAGCATATGTCCAAGAAATTGACAAGTTCCACTGGTACTTTTTCTATCTACTTTATATCCGGCAAAGTCTGCATCCGAATAGCCGATTAGATCAAAGGTTGACCCCTTTGGATACCATAGTCCAAGGTTTGTGGTTTTCATCAAATATTTAAAAATTCTTTTCACAGCAAGTAGATGTGATTCTTTGGGACATGCTTGAAATCTAGAACACATACAAACACTAAATAAGATATCGGGTCTAGAAGCAGTTAGATAAAGCAAAGATCCTATCATGCTCCTATAAAGCTTTTGATCGATACTTTTACCGTTTTCATCCGTGTCGATTTTGATTGTTGAGCTCATTGGAGTGTTTGCCCCTTTGCTATTCTGCATTCCAAATTTCTTGAGCATCTCTTTGACATATTTGGACTGGTTCAGAAATATTCCTTCACTTTGTTGCTTGATTTGTAGTCCAAGGAAGAAATTTAATTCTCCCATCATGCTCATTTCGAACTCACTCTGCATTATCTTAGAAAATTCTTGACAAAGATTTTCATCAGTAGCACCGAATATTATGTCATCCACATAAATCTGTACAATCAAAATATTTTTATTTTTGTACTTGATGAATAAAGTAGTGTCTACTTTCCCTCTTTGAAACTCATGATCAATCAAGAATCTATTTAACCTTTCATACCAAGCTCTTGGTGCTTGTTTTAGTCCATATAACGCTTTGGTTAATTTATAAACATACTTTGATTGATCCTTTTCTTCAAAACCAGGGGGTTGTTCAACATATACTTCTTCATTCAAATAACCATTCAAA
Source organism: Annona cherimola (assembly GCA_030490835.1). NCBI lineage: Eukaryota > Viridiplantae > Streptophyta > Magnoliopsida > Magnoliales > Annonaceae > Annona > Annona cherimola. The sequence goes on from JASFXW010000051.1 coordinate 346,408, forward strand.
AATGCGCTTTTTACATCCATTTGAAACAATTTGAAGTTCATATGAGAGGCAAATGCTAGTAGGATGCGTATGGCTTCTAATCTAGCCACGGGTGCATATGATTCTTCAAAATCAATTCCTTCTTCTTGGGAATACCCTTTGGCTACTAATCTTGCCTTGTTTCTAATTACAAGACCGCTTTCGTCTAATTTGTTCCTAAATACCCATTTTGTACCAATGACTGTATGATTGTTTGGTCTAGGAACTAAATGCCATACATTGTTTCTTTCGAATTGATTTAGCTCTTCTTGCATTGAAATAACCCAATTTTCATCATTAAGAGCTTGTTCAATGGTATTTGGTTCAATTTTCGATACAAACGCATATTGGCCATAAACGTTTTGTTTTGATCTTCTAGTTTTTACTCCTTCATATATGTTTCCAATAACTTGTTCAATTGGATGGGCATTTTTAAACTTTAAATCAGTTGGAGGTTTGTAAGATTCATTACCTTCACTTACCTCTTCCTCCTCTGGATTTTCTGGCTTGAGCTCGAGTTCCTTTGGTTGTTCTTTGCCTTTCGTCTCATCTGCATCACTTAGTTCATCCTCCTTTCTCGGAGTTTGGTTAAATTCATCAAATACAACATGTATGGATTCTTCTACAACTTGATTTCGTTTATTGAATACTCTATATGCTTTGCTATTTGATGAATAACCAAGGAATATAGCCTCATCACTTTTGGCATCTAATTTTCCCAAGTTGACTTTTCCATTGTTTAAAACATAACATGTACATCCAAAAACATGAAAATAAGATATATTTGGTTTCCTTCCTTTCCAAAGTTCATATGGAGTCTTTTTCAAGATTGCTCGAATGGTAACACGATTCAAAACATGACAAGCTGTACTCACAGCTTCACCCCAAAATTTCTTGGATAGATTGCTCTCATTTAGCATAGTTCTAGCCATCTCTTGTATAGTTCTATTTTTCCTTTCAACTACTCCATTTTGTTGTGGAGTTCTTGGTGCAGAAAATGTGTGGTGAATTCCTTTTTCATTACAAAATTCCATGAATCGTTTGTTTTCAAATTCGCCACCATGATCGCTTCTTATGGTCACAATAGTACTCTGTTTTTCATTTTGCACCAAATTCACAAAAGTTGCAAACATAGAGAAGGCTTCATCTTTACTAGCTAAGAGAATTATCCAAGTGAATCTTGAAAAATCATCAACTATGACAAATACATATTTCTTTCCACCAATGGTTAGAATGTCGGATGGCCCGTATAGATCCATATGTAGTAATTCAAGTGGCTTTGTGGTGGAAATTTCCTTTTTGGTAGAGAAAGGCATCTTGGGTTGTTTTGATAATTGACATGCCTTGCAAATTTTGTCTTTGTCATATTTCAACTTTGGTAATCCTTCTACCAAATTCTTTTTCCAAAGGGTCTTTATATTTCCCATGTTTACATGTCCAAGCCTTTTATGCCAAACCCATGGATCATTATCAATGGCCATAAGACATTGACCATTCAATTCATCAAGTGAAACCAAATAAACATTTCCATGTCGTTTACCACTAAACATGATATGTTCTCCATCAAATACATTACATATAGATGATTCAAACACAACTTTATATCCTTTATCACATAATTGGCTAATACTCATTAAATTGTGTTTGAGTCCTTCAACAAACAAAACATCTTCCATGCATGCATTTGAGGTACTAAGTATATTTCCTTTACCTTTAATTTTACCTTTTTCATTATTTCCAAAGGCAACCATTCCATCGTTGCAAGGCTTAAGTTTATGAAACAAACTTCTTTCACCGGTCATATGCCTTGAACAACCGCTATCCATGAACCATTCATTGTTTGCCTTTGCCTTAAAACATGTCTGAAAAATAAGGAAATAAATCTTATCTTTTTGGTACCCATTTTATGGGTCCATTTGGGTTAGTAATAGAATCTAATCTAAGTTGATCTAACTTTGAAAGCCCAAATCTTGTGTTTCTTGGAACCCAAACTAATTTAACACCATGGTCATATAGTTTCTTAAAATTACATTTGTAAGTTTTATGACCCATCTTATTGCAGAAATTACAAGCCAAAGGTAATCTTGGAGTAGGTCTCCAAGCATGCAAAGGTTCAATCATTGGTCTTCTAGTCCATTTAAAATTTTTCTTTTGTGGCTTGTATATAGATGCATTTTTAGTTTGATTTTTCTCAAGTATTTGTTCATTTGATTTGCTACTTTCTCCTTGCTCAAATGTATGATACCCAAGACCTCTTTTATGTGTTTGGGAGGTCATATTCAGAAACATTTTAACACTTTCTCCTGGATTAGAGAACTTAGCTAATGATTCATTTAATGATTTGTTCTCCATTTTCAGCAATTCAGTTTCATCTTTCAATTTGACTAATCTTTCTGCAAGTTTACCATTTACAATTATTGTTGCATCACATTGTCTCTTCTTAATTGTAAACTTGCTTCCTAATTTCTTCATTTCTTCATATAATGAATCATATGCAGTTTGTAGTTCATCTAATTCAGTACATTTGAGGCATTCATGAGAGGAAGAATAACTTGAATTAGAAAGGGAGAGTTTGGAACTTACCTCTTCATTGCTTGTGTCTTTTGTTGAGGTAATTTGTTCTCCTTGCTCGATTTGTGCCATGCAGCAAATTCTTGCACATTCTTCCGCCTCTATGTCATCGGTTGAGAAGCTACTCGTCGTAGATTCTTCATCATTTACGTACATGCCTCTTCCTTTGTATTTCTGGAATCTTCTATTGTTCCCTTTATCCTTTCTTTGTTCTTTTGCCTTGTTTTCTTCGGGAGTTGGACATTGAGCCTGCATATGTCCCGAACCGCCGCATCGGTAGCACTTGGTTGATTCTTTTTTCTTCTTCTCTTGGGGAGTTCTTTCTTTGAAGCTTCTGAAATTTTTGCCTTTCCTCACAAATTTTCTGAATCGTTTTGTGAGTAGAGCAATCTCGTCGTCATTTTGAGAAGAAGATGTGTCATCGGTGTCTTGTGCGGCTTTTAAGGCAATTGCTCTTTTGCCCCTGTGTTGATCTTCATTCCTTTTCTTAATTAGCTCATGTGACATAAGTGAGCTAATTAAGTTTTCAAGCTTCAGCGTGTTGAGGTCTTTGGCTTCTTCAATTGCAGTGATCTTTGGAGTCCATGATTCGGGTAGAGCTCTTAAAATCTTCATGACCTGCTCAGATTCAGATATTGCTTTTCCAAGACCTTTTAAAGCATTAGTAATCTTAGAGAATCTAGCAAACATTTCAGAAATATTTTCTGTTTCTAGCATTCTAAAGTTCTCTAGTTCTCCAATCAAAATATTCCTTCTCGTCCCTTGGACTTGAGAAGTTCCTTCGTAGATAGAGGTTAGTGTATCCCATATCTCTTTGGCGGTTAAGCAAGAGGATACTCTATCATACTCGGAAGCAGTGAGAGCACAAAATAAGGAGTTCATAGCTTTGGCATTGCTCTTCACTATTCTTACTTCCTCATCGGTCCATTTGGAAGCTCGTTCATCGGTAGGCAGTATTACTCCATCTTGGATAGCAATCCAAGAGTCCATATCGGTAGCCATGATGAGTTGCTTCATACGAAGCTTCCAATATCCAAAATTGTTCCCATCAAACAACGGTGGCCTTGTAAAGGATTGGCCTTCAGCAAATGCGGGAACGGAAGTAGATTGGGATGCCATTTCAATAAGATCTCTTTGATAAACTCAAAGACCTGCTCTGATACCACTTGTTGGTCCCGAGTTGATGGCTAAACCCAAGAGGGGAGGGGTGAATTGGGTTCTTTAAAATTTCTTTGATAATTTCAAATATCTTAACCCCTTGAAAAAGTTAATCCCCTTTTTTAAGCAAATGGAGAGCAAATAAGATAAAGCAGTAGAACACAAGATTTATAGTGGTTCGGGCAAACCTTCCCTACTCCACTCTTCCAAGCTCACACTCCGTTGTGACTTGGGTTCCACTATGTATTCCACGAATACACTTAGAGTCACCGCTCTCTTCTAGATTCAAAGCTCTAGGGGGCATATACAACTAGAGCCACTTGCTCTCTTCTAGATTCAAAGCTCTAGGGGGCATATTCAATCACTTGCACAAGTAGGTGATGAGTCTCACTCCAATCACACCCTACTTTGCATACACTTGATCTTAGCTACCCAAGCTAAATCAAGATTTATACAACCAAATAAAGAAATGAATAAAAACTACACTTTACAGATTTGTGTAGGCAGTTTTGAGCTCGAGGAAGAAATCAAAAGTAGCTTGAATGATGATTGTTGAAGCAACTTGCAGTTTGAAGCTCTTTCTTCCTTTGAAACACTCAAATATGGAGAAAAGGTATTTGAAAGTCTTTCTTGCACTTCTTTTCTCTCTTTGATCTTTTTAGTAGTGTCTCTTGTATTTTCTCACGTTCATTTGAATGTCCTTTTATAGATAGAGGAAAATATGAACGTTGTAGAAGTGGTTGGCGTGCAATAAATGAACTCCAACGTTCAAAAATTTGACCGTTATACTCCAAGTCGAAGATGAAGTCGACTTGGCCTGCGACTTGGCTTCCAAGTCGTACATGGAGTCGACTTGGCCTGCGACTTGGGTTCTTCAGAAACTCAAGTCTGAGACTTGGGTCGACTTGGCTTTCAGACTTCAACTCAAGTCGATCCTGAAGTCGACTTGGGTTGCGACTTGGCTTGGTCTATTGCAGAAACGCCTTGATCTTCTTGAAATGTCTTGAATCTTGCAAACCATTTGAAAGCTTTGAGTTTTTGCACAATATATGTATGTTCCTTGCTTTGCTTTGGACTCACTTGGTCTTCATGACTTGGTTTTTACTCCATTTGGAAACTAGCTTGAAGATTTGCTTTGAGCTTGATAGACTTGATTTGAACTTGAACTTGGATTCTTGCTTTGATCTTAAGTCACTTTAAGAATAGTCTTTAAAGCTCATTTGTATGTGAGAAACTTCAAATGGATGTCTTGGATATGCTTGAATCTTCATCTTGGACTTCAAAACTTCTCAAGTCGAAGTTGGAGTCGACCTGGTTTGCGACTTCGCCCAAGTCGCACTTGGAGTCGACTTCGTCTGCGACTTCGCATCTTCGGGAGCCAGATTTCAACGCTGGACATTTTTGTGTACTTCGAAGTCGATGCTGAAGTCGACTTCGTATGCGACTTGACTACCCAAGTCGCATGTGGAGTCGACTTGGCTTGCGACTTCACTCGTCAGAATTCCATTTTCAACTTTGTCCAGTTTTGGCTTGTTTGAAGTCGTTAGTGGAGTCGACTTCACTATCGACTTCACTCCCAAGTCTAAGTTCAAGTCGACTCGAAGATCGACTTGACTTCTCTGCTTTCCTTAAACACTTGGCAAACATATTAGTCATATATATATATACTCAAACTAGTTCTTGTTAATCATCAAAACTCAATCCTTGGTCAATTTGATTTATTTTGAACATTGTTTCCAACAAACAGGTGCTCCGGTGGCGCACGAAAATCTGGTGCCCCTGCGACGTATTTAAATACGAATCTAACTATTAATTTGTAAATCATTTCGGTATTGTCGTCCTAATTTTAATTCATCTAAATATGATAGTCTACTTTATTCCCCATATTTTTACATATAATTATAGTTATATATTTATGATTTTCCAATTAGATAGTTTTATAATTTTTCCCAAATTATATTAATATGCTGATACATATTTTAACGTTAAAATTTTCTAGGAAATTTATATTTTTAAGAATGTTACAAAATGACCCACTTTATAACAAAATTAAAGATTTTACGAAAAATATGATTTTCATACAATTCCACTTAAAACATGCATTTAATTAACGTTTTAATATTTAATTGTGCGAATTTAACATGGAATTAAATGAAAATTTTTAGACTTATCATGTACATACTACCCATCCCTTGAAAGCAAACTAGTTCTAAAACTCAAAACTCTCTCCCCCTTTTTGTTAAGGAATCAAAAAGTGTTGGTCTCGAGTTGATGGCAATTACCCAAGAGGGGAGGGGTGAATTGGGTGTTAAAAAAAATTTAAACTTCAATTAGAAACTTTACCTCGGTTTAGTTTAATCCTCTTTGATGAGATAAATGGAAAACAATAAGATAATGAAAGCAGAAATGAAAAACAATAGATAAGATTTATTGTGGTTCGGGCAACCTTGCCTACTCCACTCTTCCAAGTTCACACTCTCTTGTGACTTGGGTTCCACTATGTATTCTGCGAATACAACTAAAGCCTCTGCTCTCTTCTAGATTCTAGCTCTAAGGGGCATATGCAACCAGAGCCTCCGCTCTCTTCTAGATTCTAGCTCTAGGGGGCGTATACAACAAGTAGCATAAGTAGGTGACGAGTTTCACTCCAATCACAATCCTACTTTGTTATAACTTGGTTTGAAACACCAAACTCAAACCAAGCATCAAAAACTGAAGATCAAAATGAAATGAAAGAAATCTACACTTTTTCAGATTTGTGTAGTCAATCTTCAGCTCGAGGAAGAACACGTAGAAGTAATGAATCGATTGCCGTTGTGGCAAACAGCAACTTTGAAGCTTGTTCTTCCTTTGAAAGTGTGTAGATCACTCAAATGTAGAAGAAAATGAAGTATAAGTCTTAGTAGCTCTTCTTTCCTTTTTTCAGCTCTTACTTGTATGTTTCCATGTTTGCTTGAGTGTCTATATATAGAGGAGGGAGAATTTTGAACGTTATAGAGTTGGTTGGCGCGTAATAAATGTTCCAACGTTCAAAAATTTGAACATTATTCCTCCAAGTCGCAGATGGAGTCGACTTTGTGTGCGACTTCGCCCAAGTCGCATGCTGGAGTAGACTTCGGGTGCGACTTCGGCTGTGCTCCACTTGTTCAAGTTCTTCCTCGGGTAGACTTGGCCTTGGACTTTACCCAAGTCACAGGTGGAGTCGACTTCAGGTGCGACTTCACCCAAGTTGATGCTGGAGTCGACTTCGTTTTGCGAGTTGACATCCTTTGTCTTGACAAGTGTGCTTCAGCATTCTTGAAATGTCTTTTGCTTGCTTAACTTCTTCATTATAAGTGTTCTTCCTTTGATTTTCATAATTTGAAGTTTTGGTATATTCATTCATGTCTAGAAATCTTGAAAACTTGAATCTTTGGTATGAATGAATAAGTTCAATATGTATACTTTGATTTAAATGGATTAATTTATGTATCTTGCTTGCTTTGGACTTGGATTAATCTTCATATGTTCCAAGTCGGGTGTTTGAGTCGACTTGGCCTTCAACTTGACTCAAGTCTGGCCTTAAGTCTACTTAGCCTTCGACTTAGCTTTGAAATTCTGCACTGCCAACCTGAAGTCGATACTGGAGTCGACTTAGCCTGCGACTTCACCCTAGTCGCACATGGAGTCGACTTCATGTGCGACTTTGGCAGCTTTGCTCTCCAATTTCAATGCTGGACAAAAATTGACACTTGAAGTCGCTGCTGGAGTCGACTTGGGGATCGACTTGGCCTAAGTCGATGTCTGAGTCGACTTGGAGATCGACTTGACCTGCCATACTTCATATTTTTCATTTTTATATCCTTAAACAATACACAAAACTCATTAGTAGATAAAACTCACTCAAATTGTGTTGTTAATCATCAAAACACATGCTTTGTATATTTTTCATTTGGCTTCAAAAATTGTTTCCTTCAATCTCCCCCTTTTTGATGATTGACAAAACCAATTTGAGTATAAACCTTTCAGTATGTCATTTTATCCTATTTTGATATTTTTAGGATAATCATAAGTCATTTGCCTTTTGAACTTGATAAAATTGTCATATATATATATTTCATTTGCATATGTTGTTTCAAATAATCACAATTATTCAACCATTTCAAAACAGAACTTTAGTGACCAGAGGAAAACATAATTAATCAAAGCATGAAACAAAGCATTTGTAATCAGAGTATAATACAAGTGATGCGAACAAACTTTTCATAAGCAGCCTTTTCATATAATCAAAAATTTTCATACAAGTTTCAAAATAGAACCTATATACAAGCTACCCAACCCAAAATCCTAAAAATCTAAACTCAAAACTCAACTCTTCTCCCCCTTTTTGTCAATAGATCAAATAGGGGTCGACTCGCAGAGATTTGGTGAACTGGAACACATATAAAGGATAGGAAATCTGTCGGATAGGCCTGATATGAGCTGAGGAGTAGAAAGATGATACGGGTGCCGGAGTTGGATCTTTACAAATGGATCCGGTATCGAATTGATCCGGTTCAGGAATGGGCTGATCTCGATGGTGCCCTGATGCCAGATGATATCGGATCATCCGTAGTTCCCAATCCATGCGATCTTGTCGAGAATGCATATCCATAATAGCCGTTAGAACCCCGGAGATCTGACTAGTCAACCGGTCTTCTATTTGCTCTAGGTGTTCTCGGATTGCATTCACCGAGTTGTCCCATGATGGAGGCCTAGTGCGAGATCAGGTATCTCAAATCCATGAGGTGAACATGAGCCATGTGAGGCAGGCGATGCAGGTGCCTCGTGATCATCCTGAGGTGGAGAATGCTGCTCCTCTGGAGGTGATGGGGGCTGCACCCCCTGACCCTATGCATCCTCGGCTTCGTCTTGAGCCGGTACACCCATCCTTTCCCGTAATCTTTCAGCTCTAAACTGCTCCATATTGATTTTCATGCGTTGGAGCAGGGCCTTGTTGATGGCATTCGTAGATTTCAGAACCTCGAACGGCTCGCCATCAATGTCAACCTCAAAGTACTCTAGGATCTTAGTGATCCATGTCCCATATGGTAGAACCCCTCGTGGGTTGTCTTTTCTTGAGGCCATTGCTTATAGAAACAGTCTTGGAAGGCTCACTTTGTCCCGATTTACAATTTTCCACAAGATTCCTGCCTCCTTGTGTTTAGTTGGTTCCTTCCACCACCCTTTGGATAGATGCAGTGAGCGATGAGTAGCCTAAGGACCCATAGCCTCGGGGATTGTGGCACCCCGAACCGAGGCGTCCACTGGCCTTACTCCGGGATCTTGTCGATTGGTAAGTGTGAATCAGGATTGTTGCCCTGATCACGCGGCGGGTAGTTAATTCGATCTTGTCAAAAAAAATTTTCTTTTTCTTTCATCACATAAAGACACATACTTATCATCAAATCTCAATTATCATTGATAACATTCATACTTGTTTTTGTACAATACAGGTTATTTTAACCTGAACATTTTATACATACATAATTTGAAAACTTCTTATCATATGTTCATGTCATACCATATATGGATCAGCATATCATAAAATTTTCTTCATACCTTCTTTTTCCTTTTCTTCTTGGCCTGTGCTGTACCTGTCTATGGTTTGAAAAGCAAAACGTGAGTCGAAACTCAGTAAGCAAGCGTTTTTTTTCATTTAAATGCATTTCTCTTATTCAATAGTAGACACTTATCAAGTGATCTACTATCAACCAGTGGAAACATTTTCATAAAACCTTTCGTAAAACATATGCTTGCAAACTTAACATGTAAACTTTTTTTCACGAACATAAAATGTTTTTCATAAAACTTTCTTTCTCCAAGGACATTCTCATGTCCTTAAAACATTTTTCATAAAACCTTTGTAAAACAAGCATATGCATCATGCATAACGTTTCTGTCTGTCTGGTAGGTGACACTTACCAAGTGATCACCCTTTCCTCCTTAGGAGAGAAACCATCTCTATTGATAACTCGCGAGCCAGGCAGTTATCCGTGTTCTTCTCCCATTTCAGGGAGGGCGCCGCCGGCATTTCGCCTTTTAAAGCGACTTGGCCTATGTAGAGGGGGCCCATCTTGCAACCGCATCCGGTCTGCATATCCTCTACAGTAGACCTAGTACATAACTCATGTGCACATTCCTTTCTCCATATTCATATGCTAGCATGCTTTTTATAAAACTCCACAGACCCTAGTCTGTGACTTTTCCTTTTTAAACTTGATGCTAGCATGTCATTTCAAAATAGTACAGACCTCGGCCTGTATTCCCTTTTCTATCTCTAACTTGATAACTCGGCATAGCCCAAGTTAACAAGTTAATAAAAATATTTTGTAAGGATGACCAACCTTAAATAATTTTAAAAACATTTAAATGGCACATTCTTAAAACATTTGAAATAATTGAGAAATAATAAATTTGAAACATTGCTAAAAAATGTTTATAAATCATTTTTGATCGGTAAAACAATTTTGAAAAACATTTTAATATTTGGAAACCAAAGACTTTGGACACATTTTTCTTCTCGTTTCTAGATTTTTCATAAACAAAGGATATACTAATGCATAATTCATTATATATATATATCATATTCTTTGTCCACATAACACTTAAGTTTCTTCTATACGAAGATACGCTTGTATGATCCTTTGGTCATTTAAAAGAAATCTTCATTTAAATCGGTTATTGGTTGGCCTTCCTTAAATCCGTTTCAAAACATTTTAATAAATCATTTTAAATTCATTCGATAAAACGAAATACTATTTTGGAAATCAAAACTTTTCCTTTTCCATTATAATGCAACCATTTTCATCTTTCTCTTCATTTATAAGGATTTGCTTATGATAAAGCAATTCCCACATACTTCAACATTTCTTCTTACTTCCATATAAATTTGCTTATAATAAAGCAAATTTGACATATTCCATAGTTGCACTATATAAAAATTATTTTCAAAAGTTTGCTTGCTTACCTTTGCTTTGCTTTAATCCGACTCCTTTATCCTTTCCATTCCTTTTCCTATACAAGTGAAAAGGATATACATACTTTATCATGCATATTTTATATTTATTTATGACTTTATTTTCCACCATAAATTTTTTATAGAGGTTATCCTTAAAAATGCGTGATCATCATTTTCTTATATGGATTTTTATCCATAAATCCTTAAAAAAATTCAATCCATTTATCCTCATAAAATATAAAAATAAATCTAAAATTTTCTCCAAAAATCACGCTGTTTACTGTAGCATATCACTGTAGCCGATTACTGTAGCAAAATAACTGTAGCAGATTACTGTTCATCCGTGGTTACTCTTCATGGGTTTCAAAAATTGACATTTTTTTCAAAAATAAAAAATACCATGACATACCTTATCCCTAGTATATCATTGGACATTTCATACATTTTGAATTTATCATCATTTACTTGGCCAAAAAAAATCATTTTCTCCATATACTAAAAATCAACATAAATTCACTTAAGCATAATACTTAATTCCAAAAATCATGAAATTAATATATCATTATTCCAACATCATATTTATCATAATAATATATCCCAAATCATCATTTATCAATTTTGGAGCATTATTTTCACATATCATAGGCTATCTTCCCAAATACCCTTATCTTCGCTCCAAATTTTTTATGTTTTGGCATAATTCCATTTAAACATTATATCTATACTTATTTTCTCATGCTTGGGGATTATCTAAGCATGGTTTTACCTTACTTAACATCCAAAAGAAATTTGGGTAGAAATCACTTACCCGAAGTGGAGAACGCCTCTTTTTCTCGCACTCTCTCTCCAACCTTCTATTCGTCAAGGCTAAAACGTGTGGGGATGGGAAATGAAGTTGCTCAAGTGATTTTTGAGCTGGGATGGCTGTGAATTTCGTTCTTGAGCTGCTCCTCTATTTATAGGGGTCCATTTTTTCATTATTTGCAATTTACCCCCTCTAGCTTAGGGTGTAAAATGGCAAATGTGTTTTTTTCTAATTTCCAAAGGTGCCTTGAGCCAAGAGCAGCCACCCTAGGCCTGCTCCAGCCCCCCTATAGCAGCCCTAATTTTCTACCTATTTTTTTATTTTTTAAAATTCACTAAATTAAGCTAAATTAATCCTAGCCCTTGATTTATGATTTGGATGAATTTTGACCATTGATTTGGTCATGGTAACCCCCCTGCACGACCTGACATGTTGCTGCATTGTATTTAATTTTTATTTATTAATTTTAATTAAAGTCAAATACATAATTAATGAAAAAGTGAAGTTACTTTTTCACTTTGCATTTGACGTTTTATCTTGACCTTTGATTTTTGATTTTCATCACATCTTAGCCCATTCATCATGTCCATCATGAATTTTTAACCATCCATAAAAAATTTCACCTAATTCCGACGCCCGAATTGCAATTTATGAATTGTTTTCTATTTTTCCACAAAAATCCAAATTTGGATTAAAATATCCAAAAGTAATACTATTTTGTCTTGTAGTGATTAATTCTCCTTTTGACTTTTTGTGATTAGGTTAATCAAGTGATTAACTCTTAATCACATATCTTAATCCACAATTACTATGCATGTTTACTATTCACGTGCACTATTCACGTGCGTCACATTCTTAATTGCATTATTTTAACCTCTAGTATATATTTGTAAAATATAACATATTTCATAAATTTTATTTATCATAAAATCAGTACAGGGATCTAGGGTTTACAACCCTAGGTTTACATGTGCTATTCTAGGATTGCGGGTTTCACAGGGATAGATCCATGTAGTGCAGGAATTTGATCCCAGGATGATACTTGTTGCTCCAGGTGAGCTGGTTGTAGATTTGAGTGATGGTGAGATCTACTGGTAGCTTCTCTTCCTCGTAGGGGACTTCTAAGATCCGTCCGACCTGTATGATTGCATTTTCGAGGTTGTATTCCCCTCTAGTACCCAAATACATCTCGACTCCTTTGACATAGGTACTAAAGGTCTCATCATCCCATAGATAATAAAATATTCTAGTTAAATCTTGATAGACCCGGTCATCCGCTTTCAATAGTCTAGTCCATCCTTGGAAGTCCAACAACTCTTCAATTTCAAATTCATAATCATTCAAGAACTTCAAGTCAGTGATCTTTGGGATGAATACCTTCCGTTCATAGAATGATTTGTAGAATTGGCTGTGCTGGATTTCTGTGTTGAAGTAAGTGGTCGACATCTTCAAGACTTGGGCTTTGGCAGCTGGAGTTCCTTTTCGTCTAGCCCCTGTATCCGTGCTTCCAGTCGTCTGATTTTCTGCTCCCCAGGCAGCCGTTGTTGATGGGGTTACAGCTTGAAATCGGACCCTACGGCTAGTAGAGGTCGAAGGCTCTTCCTGAGCTCACTTCCAGGAGGTTCTTTGCCTTTTAGGTTCCTCTTCTTCATGTTGGGAACTAGATGGTCTAGGAACCGGCTTTAACGATGGTTTGGACATAGCTAATTTGGGCAGTCGTGATTTGAGTGCCATTGAAGGGATTTATGGATTTTTCAAGTAGAGCTTGAGAGGCAGCAAAGTGAGGAGCTTGAAAGCAGGGAAAGAGAGATGAAATAGAGAGAGATCAGACATTGCAAAAGAGGAAATGCCGGAAGTGAAGAATGAAAGAGAGAAGAAAAATAAAGGTTGCCGGAACAGAGTGGGTTTTCCAGAGAAGAGAAATGGAAGCCGGAAACTGTGGAGTGCCAGAGAGATGAGATGGAAGCCGAAAATAGAGATTGGAGAGATAAGACTAGATACAGGTAGTCGAAGAAGAAGAAACAGTGGGAGAGAGAAAGAAAAAGAGAGAGAGTGAGCTGCGGGAGAGGGATGACAGAGGGAAGAAAGAGAGGACAATTTGCCGGAACGGAGAAGAGAATGGGAGGAGAGAGAATGAGCTGGGATTTGCCGGAGGAGAAAATGGTAAGGGAGAGAGACTGTCGCGGGAAGGAAAATGGGAGGAAAGAAAGAGAAAATAAAGAAGAAAAAAGAAGAAAGGAAGAGGAAGCCCGACGGTCGCGCCGAAATCAACTTGCCCTAGGCGAAGTTGACTTTGCCCTAGCGGAGTCGACTTCGCCATGCTCGAGTCGACTTCACTGGAGTCGACTTGGGGTCCCGGAATCGACTTGGCTTATCGACTTGGATTTTTTTAAGTCCATTTTACAGCTAACTATTTCTAATTTAACTCAATCATCCCCATATCATTTCTAATTTTGTAAAATGATTCCTTTGCTAAAGGTTTAGTAAAAATATCTGCAATTTGATCCTCGGTTTTCACATATTCCAAACAAACATCATGATTTTCAATATGTTCACAAATAAAATGATGTCTTACATCTATATGTTTGGTTCTAGAATGTAATACTGGATTTTTAGTTAAATAAATTGCACTTGTATTATTACATCTGATTGGAATATTATAATAATCAATACCATAGTCTTTTAATTATAGTTTCATTTAAAGTAGTTGGGCACAACAGCTCCCAGCGGCTATATATTCGGCTTCCGCTGTAGATAGTGCAACACTAGTTTGCTTCCTTGAATATCATGAAACCAGCATGTTTCTAAGGAATTGGCATGTTCCACTAGTACTTTTTCTATCTACTTTGTATCCTGCAAAATCCGCATCCGAGTAGCCGATTAAATCAAAAGTTGACCCCTTTGGATACCATAGTCCAAGATTAGTGGTATTTATTAAATATTTAAAAATTCTTTTTACAGCCAATAAATGTGATTCTTTAGGACATGCTTGAAATCTGGAACACATACAAACACTGAAAAGAATATTCGTTCTAGAAGCAGTTAAATACAACAATGATCCTATCATACTTCTATAAAGCTTTTGATCGATACATTTACCGTTTTCATACGTGTCGATCTCGATTGTTGAACTCATTGGAGTATTTGCTCACTTGCTAGTTTGCATTCCAAATTTCTTTAGCATTTCTTTGATATAATTAGACTAATTTATGAATATTCCTTCAGCTTGTTTCTTGATTTGCAGTCCAAGAAAGAAGTTTAATTTTCCCATCATGCTCATTTTGAATTCGCTCTGCATAATCTTAGAAAATTCTTAGCACAGAGTTTCGTTAGTAGCACCAAATATTATATCATCTACATAAATTTGCACAATTAAAATATTTTTGCTTTTATATTTGATGAATAAAGTAGTATCAACATTTCCTTTTTGAAATTCATGATCAATAAAAAATTTGTTCAACCTTTCATACTAAGCTCGTGGAGCTTATTTTAGTCCATATAATGCTTTGGTTAATTTATAAACATATTTTGATTGATCCTTTTCTTCAAATCCAGGGGGTTGTTCAACATATACTTCTTCATTCAAGTATCCATTCAAAAATGCGCTTTTCACATCCATTTGAAACAATTTGAAATCCACGAGAGAAGCAAATGCTAGTAAAATGCGTATGACTTCTAATCTAGCCACGGGTGCATATGATTCTTCAAAATCAATCCCTTCTTCTTGGGAGTATCCTTTGGCTACTAATCTAGCTTTGTTTCTTATTACAAGTCCACTTTCATCCAATTTGTTCCTAAATACCCATTTGGTACCAATAATAGTGAAATCATTGGGTCTAGGAACTAAATGCCATACATTGTTCCTTTCAAATTGATTTAGTTCTTCTTGCATTGCAATAACCCAGTTTTCATCATTAAGAGCTTGATCAATAGTTGACGGTTCTATTTTTGATACGAAAGCTTATTGTCCACAAACATTTTGTTTTGACCTTCTAGTCTTTACTCCTTCATAGATATTGCCAATGACTTGCACAATTGGATGGGCATTTTTGAATTTCAAATCAGTTGGAGGTTTATAGGAATCATTACCTTCACTTACCTTTTCCTTCGTGGAATTTTCTAATTTGAGCTCGATTTCCTCTTGTTGCTCTCGTTGTTTTACTTTTGATTTCTTCAATGTATCATTTACATCACTTAGTTCATCCTCCTTTCTTGGAGTTTGGTTAAATTCATCAAAAACGACATGTATCGATTCTTCTACTATTTGATTTCTTTTGTTGAAAATCCTATATGCTTTGCTATTTGATGAATAACCAAGAAAAATTGCTTCATCACTTTTGGCATCTAATTTTCCCAAATTTGTTTTTCCATTATTCAACACATAACAAGTACATCCAAAAGTATGGAAACATGATACGTTTAGTTTTCTGCCTTTCCAAAGTTCATATTGGGTCTTTTTCAATATTGCTATAATGGTGACTCGATTTAACACATGACAAGCTGTACTTACAGCTTCGCCCCAAAATTTCTTGGACAATTTACTCTCATTTAGCATAGTTCTAGCCATTTCTTGTATTGTCCGATTTTTCCTTTCAACAACTCCGTTTTGTTGAGGAGTTCTTGGTGCAGAAAATGTATGATGAATTCCTTTTTCATTGCAAAATTCTATGAATTGATTATTTTCAAATTCACCACCATGATCACTTCTAATGGAAATAATTGAACTTTGTTTTTCATTTTGCACCAAATTTGAAAACGTGAAAAACATAGAAAATGCTTTATCTTTGCTAGCTAAGAGTATAATCCAAGTAAATCTCAAAAAATCATCAACAATTACATACACGTACTTTTTTCCACCAAGAGTTAAAATGTCCGATGGCCCATAAAGATCCATATGTAACAATTCAAGTGGTCTAGTTGTTGAAATTTCATTTTTTGTGGAAAATGGCATTTTGGGTTGTTTAGATAGTTAACAAGCTTTGCAAATCTTATCCTTGTCATATTTAATCTTTGGTAACCCTTGTACTAGATTCTTTTTCCATAATGTTTTAATATTTGACATATTTATATGTCCAAGCCTTGTATGTCATATCCATGGATCATTTTCTATGGTCATTAGACATTTTCCCTCGAGTTCATCAAGGCAAACCAAATATACATTTCCATGTCTTTTGCCACTAAATACTATGTGTTCATCATCAAAAACATTACATATAGAGGATTCAAATACAACTTTATATCGTTTATCACATAGTTGACTAATGCTCATTAGGTTGTGTTTGAGTCCTTCAACAAATAGTACATCCTCAATACATGAATTTGAAATACCATAAACATTTCATTTAGTTTTTATTTTATCTTTTTCATTATTTCCAAAGGCTACTGTTCCTTCATTGCATGGGTTGATCTTATGGAATAGTCCCTTTTCTCCTGTCATATATCTTGAGCAGCTACTATCCATAAACCATATGTTATTGCCCTTAGCTCTTAGACAAACCTGCAAAAATTAAGTCAAAAGGAGCTTATCTTTTTGGTACCCATTTTATGGGTCCATTTGGGTTAGTTGTCCATTGGAGTCTATGTTGATCTTCCTTTGAAGCCACAAATCCAATGCTTTTGGTCATTCAAACTAATTTTGCACCAAGGTTTTGTAATTTTCTTAATTTGCATTGATAAACCTTGTGTCCCATCTTGTTGCAAAAATGACAAGCTCCCGGGAGTCTAAGAATGGGAAGCCATTTGGTGATTGGTTCCCCGGTTGGTCTTTTGGTCCAAGCCACATGATTTATCTTGGGTTTAACATGAATGGGTTTAGATTTGCCCTGCTCAAATGTGGTATACTCAAGTCATTTCTTACAACTTTGGGTAGTCATTTTCAAAAACATTTTCACACTTTCTCCTGGATTAGAAAACTTGGCAAGCGATTCATTTTCATTTTTGAGTTTCTCTAACTCATTTTCCAAGGTATTCTTTTCATTTTTTAATTTATCTATCTTTTCAGCAAGTTTACCATTCACAATCATTACTGCATCACATTGTTTTTTCTTTATTGTAAACTTGTTTCCTAATTTCTTTATTTCCTCATATAATGAATCATAGGCTTGTTGGAGTTCTTCTAATTCAGCACATTTGAGGCATTCATTTGTAGAAGAGAAAATTGAAAAGGATTTTTGTTTGGAAGTTACCTCTTGACTACTTGTGTAGTTCGTTGAAGTAACTTGATCCTCTAAGATTTCTGTTGCTGCAAAACATATGTCGAAATTTGCCATGTAACAAATTCTTGCGCAATCCACTTCACATTCTTCACTTGAAGAGATGCATGTTGTTGATTTCTCTTCATTTACGTACATGCCTCTTCCTTTGATTCTTTAAAATTTTCTGTTGTCACCTCGATCTTTTCTTTGCTCATTTGCTTTAGTTTCTTCCAGCGTTGGGTATTGGGCTTTCATATGCCTCAAACCGCCACATCGGTAGCATTTTGTTGTTTCTTTCTTATTTTTTTTAGAATTTCTTTCTTTGAAGTTTTCGAAATTTCTACCTTTCCTTACAAATTTTCTGAATCATTTTGTAAGTAAGGCGATTTCATCGGCGTTTTGTGATGACGAGGTGGTGTCATCCGAATTTTGTGCAGCTTTCAAGCCGATGGCTCTTTTGCCTTTGTGGTGATCTTCATTTCTTTTCTTGATTAGCTCATGTGACATTAACGAGCTAATAAGATCTTCCAACTTCAATGTGTTTAGATCCTTAGCTTTTTCTATTGCAGTGATCTTTGGAGTCCATGATTCCGGGAGGGATCTTAGAATCTTCATGACCTGCTCAGATTCTGAAATAGCTTTTCCAAGTCCTTTCAAGGCATTTACAATTTTAGAGAATCTAGCAAACATTTCAGAAATATTTTCTGTTTCTTGCATTCTAAAGCTTTCCAATTCTCCAATCAAAATATTTCTCCTTGTCCCTTTGACTTGAGAAGTTCCTTCATAGATAGATGTTAGTGTATCCCATATCTCTTTGACAGTCAAACAAGAGGATACTCTATCATATTCGGAAGCAGTAAGAGCACAAAATAATAAATTCATAGCCTTGGCGTT
The DNA here is from genome assembly GCA_030490835.1 of Annona cherimola. Taxonomy (NCBI): domain Eukaryota; kingdom Viridiplantae; phylum Streptophyta; class Magnoliopsida; order Magnoliales; family Annonaceae; genus Annona; species Annona cherimola. The sequence goes on from JASFXW010000051.1 coordinate 365,027, forward strand.
GCTCTTTACAATTTTCACTTCCTCATCGGTCCATTTGGAAGCTCTTTCATCAATATGCAAGGTCACACCATCTTGGATTGCAATCCAAGAGTCCATATCTGTAGCCACTATTTCATACGTAGCTTTCAATAGCCAAAATTGTTCCTATCAAACAATGGTGGCCTAGTAAAGGATTGGCCTTCGGCAAATGCGGGAATGAAAGTAGATTGGGATGCCATATCAAAAGATCTCTTTGGCAAAACTCAAAGACCTGCTCTGATACCACTTGTTGGTCCCGAGTTGATGGCAATTACCCAAGAGGGGAGGGGTGAATTGGGTGTTAAAAAAAATTAAACTTCAATTAGAAACTTTACCCCAGTTTAGTTAATCCCCTTTGATGAGATAAATGGAAAGCAATAAGATAATGAAATCAGAAATGAAAAATAATAGACAAGATTTATAGTGGTTCGGGCAACCTTCCCTACTCCACTCTTCCAAGTTCACACTCCCTTGTGACTTCGGTTCCACTATGTATTCTGCGAATACAACTAGAGCCTTCGCTCTCTTCTAGATTCTAGCTCTAGGGGGCATATGCAACCAGAGCCTCCGCTCTCTTCTATATTCTAGCTCTAGAGGGCATATACAACAAGTAGCACAAGTATGTGACGAGTTCCACACCAATCACAATCCTACTTTGCTATAACTTGGTTTGAAACACCAAACTCAAACCAAGCATCAAAAACTGAATATCAAAATGAAATGAAAGAAATCTACACTTTACAGATTTGTGTAGTCAATCTTCAACTCGAGGAAGAACACGTAGAAGTAATGAATTGATTAGCGTTGTGGCAAATAGCAACTTTGAAGCTTGTTCTTCCTTTGAAATTGTGTAGATCACTCAAATGTAGAAGAAAATGAAGTATAAGTCTTAGTAGCTCTTCTTTCCTCTTTTTCAGCTCTTACTTGTATGTTTCCACGTTTGCTTGAGTGTCTATATATAGAGGAGGGAGAATTTTGAACTTTATAGAGTTGGTTGGCGCGTAATAAATGTTCCAACGTTCAAAAATTCAAACGTTATTCCTCCAAGTCGAAGATGGAGTCGACTTTGTGTGCGACTTCGCCTAAGTCGCATGCTGGAGTCGACTTCGGGTGCGACTTCAGCTGTGCTCTGCTTGTTCAAGTTCTTCCTCGGGTAGACTTGGCCTTGGACTTGACCCAAGTCACAGGTGGAGTCGACTTCGGATGCGACTTCACCCAAGTTGATGCTGGAGTCGACTTCGTTTTGCGACTTGACATCCTTTGTCTTTCCAAGTGTGCTTCAGCTTTCTTGAAATGTCTTTTGCTTGCTTAACTTCTTCATCATAAGTGTTCTTCCTTTGATTTTCATAATTTGAAGTTTTGGTATATTCATTCATTTCTAGAAATCTTGAAAACTTGAATCTTTGGTATGCATGAATAAGTTCGATATGTATACTTTGATTTAAATGGATGAATTTATGTATCGTGCTTGCTTTGGACTTGGATTAATCTTCATATGTTCCAAGTCGGGTGTTTGAGTCGACTTGGCCTTCAACTTGACTCAAGTCTGGCCCAAGTCGCATATGGAGTCGACTTCATGTGTGACTTCGGCAGCTTTGCTCCCCAATTTCAACGCTGGACAAAAATTGATACTTGAAGTCGCTGCTGGAGTCGACTTGGGGATCGACTTGGCCTAAGTCGATGTCTGAGTCGACTTGGAGATCGACTTGACCTGCCATACTTCATATTTTTCATTTTTATATCCTTAAACAATACACGAAACTCATTAGTAGATAAAACTCACTCAAATTGTGTTGTTAATCATCAAAACACATGCTTTGTATATTTTTTATTTGGTTTCAACAATTGTTTCCAACAAAAAGGAGACAGGGAAATCAGAATTTAGCCAACTGGAAAGCTGATATAGGATAAGATGGGCGACGAAGAGGTGGAGTAGGCCTGATGTGAGCGGATGAATAAAAGGAAGAGAGAGGCTGACTGGTGGGTTCAGCTCTCACGGATTCACTAAAATAGGGATCAATGTCAGGTATACTCGGCACGGGACGACCTCGACTGCTCCCTGACGCAAGCCTATACTTGATCGTGCGCAGTTTGTGATCCATCTTGTCCTAGCGAGTGTGCATTTCCTTCATCACCGTGCAAAGGCCCGCCAACTGTGACATAATCCAGTCTTCCATCTGCTCAAGGTGGTCTCTAATGGCATTGACGAAGGTATCCCAAGTCGGCGAGTGTGGACGGGGATCGAGAATCTGTGAGCCACGGGGAGAGCATGTGTGGCGCCCCAAACCGAGTATACCTGACATTGATCCCTATTTCAGTGAGCTCAAAGTGAGCATAGGTGATGTGGAGATGTATGGACGTCCAAGGTGATGCTATTGTTGGATTTTTTCAATATTTTATTTTATAAATAATGCACTTAAATAGCTGACATGTTGGGATACATAAATGAATATATGAGGAATTAAACTCCTATGAAAAGATATTTAATTGGATAAATATCCATTAAAACCCGTCGTGTGACAGGGCAACAACCTTGATCACGTTTACCAGTCGAACGATCTTGAGGTAGGGTTGTGACGCTCGGGCTGGGGCGTCACAGAACGCCAAACCGATACGTCACTTCCTTACTTCAAGACCTTATCGATTGGTAAATGTGAATCAGGATTGTTGCCCTGATCACGCGGTGGGTTCTTAATTGGATCTCGTCTAAATTTTTTTTATATCTATCATCGTTCATTTCTTTGCATTCTATACCATTCATCATACAAGCGGCGATATACTTGTAATAAATTTCATATGTCATTCATAGCATCTTAACTTGTTTTTCTACAATGATATTTACATTCCATACATACATACATTCAATCATTGGTTCACATAGAACATAAAATTCTAAATAAGTTCACATATACATCAACATACCTTAGAACTTTAAATCATGCTATCCCAATCATTATGGCTAGTTATTATAACCCACATGGCTACCATCTCGTACCTTTCCCTCACTTGCTTAAGATCGCAACCTTCTTGTTGGTCCCGAGTTAATGGCAATTACCCAAGAGGGGAGGGGTGAATTGGGTATTTAAAATTTTTCAACTTAAACAGAAATTTTACACCAGATTAATCTAGTCCCCTTTATGAAGAAACAAATGGAAAGAAATATAGTGCTGAGAGCAGAAATAAAAATCAACAAGCAAGATTTTATATTGGTTCGGACAACCTTCCCTACTCCACTCTTCCAAGCTCACACCTCTTGTGACTTGGGTTCCACTATGTATTTCACAAATACAACTAGAGTCACTGCTCTCTTCTAGATTCCAGCTCTAGGGGGCATCAACAATTCACATCACAAGTAGGTGACGAGTTTCACTCCAATCACACACTACTTTGCTTACACTTGATCTTAGTTACCCAAACTAAATCAAGTTCAATACAACAAGAAAAAGTAAAAAAAAGTTTCTACATGTTACTGATGTGTAGAGGCAGATTTGGCGCAAAGAAGAACTTGTACAGCAGTATTAATAATTCAGCAAGCAGCTCTTGGCAGTTTGAAAGCAGAGTTCTTCTTCTATATGATGGTTTGATCGCTTAATGCTCTTAGAGATGGGAGTTGTGCTCAATCAATGAATTCTCAGCTACCCTCCACGTTCATATTGAATGTCTTTTATAAATGTTGAGGGAATCCGAACGTTTGGAAGTAGGTGGCACGCATTTAATGCGCTAACGTTCGAAAAAATTTTGACCATTGTGACCTAAGTCGTAGGTGGAGTCGACTTCAGGTGCGACTTCGCCCAAGTCGCAGATGGAGTCGACTTGGGGTGCGACTTCGGCTGTCCGTAACTTCTTCAAGTTCCAGCCTAGGTCGACTTGGTCCTCGACTTGACCCAAGTCGCAGGTGAAGTCGACTTCGGGTGCGACTTCACTTCCTCAGCTTGCTAATTGAACTTGAAATTCTTTGGAATGACTTGCTTGCTTGAATTTCTTCATGTTTGATTGTTCTTCCACCATTTTATATTACTTAAGACTCTTTATGATTCTTATATCTTAAAAGAAAAATATTTGATTCCATGTCTTGAGTCTTGAGTCTTGGAATGCATGGAAGATGTCCGAGTATGTGTTCATAATCCAACATGATGTATTCATGCAACCCTGCTTGCTTTGGTCTTCATTTGATTTTCATTTGATCCAAGTTGAGTGTTTGAGTCGGCGTAGCCTTCATCTTCACTCGAGTCTAGCATTGAGTCGACTTGTTCTGCAAGTTCCGCACTGAAGTCGAAGCTGGAGTCAACTTGGTCTGCGAATTCACCCAAGTCGCATGCGGAGTCGACTTGGGATGCGACTTCGGCAGCTCTCGTTCTCGATTTCAACTCTGGACAGAAAATCATGGTTGAAGTCGATGCTGGAGTCGACTTGGTCTGCGACTTCACCCAAGTCACATGCGGAGTCGACTTGGGATGCGACTTCGGCAGCTCTCGTTCTCGATTTCAACTCTGGATAAAAAACAAGTTTGAAGTCAATGCCGGAGTCGACTTGGTCTGTGACTTCACCCAAGTCGCATGCGGAGTCGACTTGGGATGCGACTTCGGCAGCTCTCGTCCCCGATTTCAATTCTGGACAGAAAAATAAGTTTGAAGTCGATGCCGGAGTCGACTTGGTCTGCGACTTCACCCAAGTGGCACGCGGAGTCGACTTGGGATGCGACTTCGGCAGCTCTCGTCCCCGATTTCAACTCTCGACAGAAAAATAAGTTTGAAGTCGATGCCGGAGTCGACTTGGTCTGCGACTTCATCCAAGTCGCATGCGGAGTCGACTTCGTTTGCGACTTCGGCAGCTTGGCTCCCCGATTTCAACGCTGGACGAAAATGACGTTTTGATGTGGTTGCAGGAGTCGACTTGGGGATCGACTTGGCCTAAGTCGATGCCTGAGTCGACTTGAAAATTGACTTGACCTGTCATGCTTCAATTTCTTCATTTGTATATCCTTTAATCATCTTCACAAACATGTTAGTAACCAAAACTTACTCAAATTGATTTGTTAATCATCAAAACACAGACTTGGCTTATTTTCTACATGTTTCCAACAATCTCCCCCTTTTTGATGATTGACAAAATCGATTTAAGTGTATACCTTTCAATGTCTTTAAAAAATATACTATTTTATCATGTTTTGGTATCTTTAGAATAATCACTGGTCTTTTGCATTTTGAAGTTTAACATACATATTACATTTCCAATAAATCACAAGTTAAAACCATTCATACAAACATTTTAAAACCGAGACTCAAATCCTGATCTCTTCTCCCCCTTTTTGTCAATTTATCAAAAAAAAATAGAGATGGAGCGGGTTAATCCTTTGATAATGGCGGGGTTGCTCCCCCTGAACCTGTGCTCCCCCTCAGCTTGTGCTTTTATAAGTTAATTCAAGCATTCCCATATCATTTCTAATTTTATAAAATGGTTCTTTTGCTAGAGGTTTGGTAAAAATATCTGCAATTTGATTTTCTGTTTTTACATATTCTAAACAAATATCATGATTTTCTACATGTTCTCTAATAAAATGATGTCTTAGGTCTATATGCTTGGTTCTAGAATGCAATACTGAGTTTTTAGTTAAACATATTGCACTAGTATTATCACATCTAATAGGTATATCTTTAAAATCCATGCCATAGTCCCTAAGTTGTTGTTTCATCCAAAGCAATTGGGCACAACAGCTCCCGACGACAATATATTCGGCTTCCGCGGTGGATAGAGCAACACTAGTTTGTTTTCTTGAAAACTATGAAACCAACATGTTCTCCAGAAACTGACATGTTCCACAGTGCTTTTTCTATCTACCTTGTAACCGGCAAAATCTGCGTCTGAGTAGCCGATTAGATCAAAATTAGAACCCTTTGGATACCAAAGTCCTATGTTGGTAGTATCTACTAAATATCAAAAAATTCTTTTTTACAGCTACCAAGTGTGATTCTTTTGGACATGATTGAAATCTAGAGCACATACAAATACTAAATAGTATATCAGGTATAGAAGCAGTTAAATATAATTAAGAACCTATCATGCTTCTATATAACTTTAAATCAACTGGTTTTCCTTTCTCGTCTTTGTCAATTTTAATGATTGAACTCATAGGCATGTTTGCCCCTTTGCTGTTTTCCATGCCGAATTTTTTCAACATTTCTTTGATATACTTGGACTGGTTTATGAAGATCCCTTCACTTAATTGCTTAATTTGTAGTCCAAGGAAGAAATTCAGCTCCCCCATCATACTCATCTCAAATTCTTTCTGCATAAGCTCAGAAAATTCTTGACAAAGAATGTCATTAGTAGCACAAAAAATGATATCATCTACATAAATTTGAATAATCAAGATATCTTTTTGTTTATACTTGATAAACAAAGTGGTGTCTACCTTTCCCTTTTGGAAGTTACGATCAATCAGAAATTTGCTTAATCTTTCATACCAAGCTCTTGGAGCTAGTCTTAATCATATAGTGCTTTGGTTAATTTGTATACAAAGTTGGATTGATCTTTCTCCTCAAATCCAGGTGGTTGTTCAACATACACCTCTTCATTTATATACCCATTCAAAAATGCACTTTTAACATCCATTTGAAACAACTTAAAGTTCATATGAGATGCAAAAGCTAGTAAAATGCGAATGACCTCTAATCTAGCAACCGGAGCATACGATTCCTCAAAGTCTATTCCTTCTTCTTGTGAGTATCCTTTTGCCACAACATCGAAAACAACATGTATTGACTCTTCTACAACTTGGTTCCGTTTATTGAAGACTCTATATGCTTTGCTATTTGATGAGTAACCAAGGAATATTGCGTCATCACTCTTAGCATCCAGTTTTCCCAAGTTGATTTTTTCATTGTTCAAAACATAACATGTGCAACCAAAAGCATGACAATATGAAATATTTAGTTTTCTACCTTTCCATAGCTCATATGGGGTCTTTTTCAAGATTTCTCTAATGGTAACTCGATTCAACACATGACAAGCTGTCCTTATAGCTTCACCCAAAAATTCCTTGGATAATTTACTCTCATTTAGCATTGTTCTAGCCATCTCTTGTATGGTTCTATTTTTCCTTTCAACCACTCCATTTTGTTGTGGAGTTCTTGGTGCAGAAAATGTGTGGTGAATTCCTTTTTCATTACATAATTCTATAAATCGTTTACTTTCAAACTCACCACCATGATCATTTCTAATAGTCATAATAGTACTTTGTTTTTTATTTTGCACCAAGTTTACAAAAGTTACAAATATAGAGAAGGCTTCATCTTTGCTAGCTAAGAGAATTACCCATGTGAATCTTGAAAAGTCATCAACTATTACAAACACATACTTCTTTCCACCAATAGTTAAAATGTCGGATGGCCCATATAGATCCATGTGTAGCAATTCAAGTGGTCTAGTGGTGGAAATCTCCTTTTTTGTAGAGAAGGGAATTTTAGGTTGTTTTGTCAATTGACATGCCTTGCAAATTTTATCTTTGTCATATTTCAATTTTGGCAATCCTTCCACCAAATTCTTTTTCCATAGGGTCTTGATGTTTGACATGTTTACATGCCCAAGACTCTTATGCCAAACCCATGGATCATTGTCAATGACCATTAGACATTGACCATTAAGTTCATCAAGTGAAATCAAATAAACATTTTCATGTCTTTTTCCGCTAAACATGATATGTTCTCCATCAAATACATTGCATATAGATGATTCAAATACAACCTTGTATCCTTTGTCACATAATTGGCTAATACTTATTAGATTGTGCTTGAGTCCTTCAACAAACAACACATCCTCCATACATGCATTTGAAATACTATAAATGTTTCCTTTACTTTTAATTTTACCTTTCTCGTTGTTTCCAAAGGCAACAGTTCCATCGTTGCAAGGCTTGAGTTTATGAAATAAACTTCTTTCTCCAGTCATATGCCTTGAGCAACTACTATCCATGAACCAAATGTTGCTTACTTTTGCCTTGAAACATACCTGAAAAATGAGCAAATAAATCTTATCTCTTTGGTACCCATTTTATGGGTCCATTTGGGTTAGTAAACTGATTTAATCTTTGTTGTTCTATTCTTGAAAGCGCAAATCTTGTGTTTCTTGGAACCCAAACTAATTTTGCACCATGGTCATACAATTTCTCAAAGTTGCATCTATAAATTTCGTGACCCATCTTGTTGCAAAAATTGCAGGCCATTGGTAATCTAGGAGTAAGCCTCCAAGTATGTAGTAGTTCAAAAATTGGCCTTCTAGTCCAAATAATATGTTTCCCTTTGGGTTTGTAAATATGCGCAGTTTTAGCTTGATTTTTCCCAAGTTTTGGTACACTTAATTTGCTACTTTCTTCTTGCTCAAATGTGGAGTATCCAAGACCTCTTTTATTGTTTTGAGAGGTCATGTTCAGAAACATTTTCACACTTTTTCCTAGATTAGAGAACTTAGTTAATGATTCATTTAAGGATTCATTCTCCTTTTTCAATTTTTCCACTTCCTTCAATAGTAGTTCATTTTCTTCTTTCAGTTTTGTTGTACTTTCTGCTAGTTTTCCATTAACAATAATAATGGAATTGCATTATTGTCTCTTTAATGATAACTTATTTCCTAGTTTTTTTATCTCCTCATATAGTGAATCATATGCATGTTGTAATTCCTCTAATTTAGCACATTTGAGACATTCTTGAATAGAAGAATAAGTAGATTGAGAATGACAAAATTTAGAAGTTACCTCTTCATTACTTGTGCATTTTATTGAGGTGGTTTGTTCTTCCAAAACTTCCGTTACGTTCAAAGTTTCTTCATGTTCAATCCGTGCCATGCAGCATATTCTTGCACAATTTGCTGCTTCAAAATCATCGGTTGAGGAGCTACTTGTTGATGAAATTTCTTCATTCACGTACATTCCTCTTCCCTTAGGCCTTTGGAATTTTCGGCTTTCATATCTTTCCTTCCTTTCTTGATGATCCTTTGATCTTTCTTCCAGTGTAGGACATTGAGCTTGCATATGTCCCGTACCGTCGCATCTATAACATTTTGTCACCTCCTTCTTTTTCTCTTTTCGAGGTCCCTCTTTGAAATCTTTGAAGTTCTTTTCTTTCCTCACAAACTTTCGAAATCTGCGTGTTAGTAGAGCAATGTCTTCATCATCGTTGTGAGATGAGGAGGTGGACTCATCCGAGTTATGGTGACTTTTAGTGCAATTTCTCTCTTTCCTTTGTGGTGATCTTCATTTCTTTTCTTGATTAGCTCATGTGACATTAATGAGCTAATAAGATCTTCTAACTTCAATGTGTTTAGGTCCTTGGCTTCTTCTATTGCAATAATCTTTGGAGTCCAAGATTCTGGTAGAGCTCTTAGAATCTTCATGACCTGCTCAGATTCAGAAATTACTTTTCCTAGACCTTTCACGGCGTTAGTAATTTTAGAGAATCTAGCAAATATTTGAGAAATATTTTCTGTTTCTAGCATTTTAAAGCTCTCCAATTCTCCAATCAAAATATTTCTCCTTGTCCCTTGGACTTGAGAAGTTCCTTCATAGATAGATGTTAATGTATCCCATATTTCTTTTGCAGTTAAACAAGAGGATACTCTATCATATTCGGAAGTTGTAAGAGCACAAAATAATGAATTCATAGCTTTAGTATTGCTCTTAACAGTTTTTACTTCCTCATCGGTCCATTTGGAAGCTCTTTCATCAGTAGGCAAGGTTACACCATCTTGTATTGCAATCCAAGAGTCCACATCTATAGCCATGATGAGTTGTTTCATACGTAGCTTCCAATAGTCGAAATTGTTCCCATCAAAAAATGGTGGCCTAGTAATAGATTGGCCTTCGGTAAAAGCGGGAACGGAAGTAGATTGGGATGCCATATCAAAAGATCTCTTTGGTAAAACTCAAAGACCTGCTCTGATACCACTTGTTGGTCCCAAGTTAATGGCAATTACCCAATAGGAGAGGGGTGAATTGGGTATTTAAAATTTTTCAACTTAAACAGAAATTTTACTGTGGCGCCCCCGAATCGAGCGTCACAACCTTACCTCAAGATCTATTTTCGATTGGTAAATGTGATCAAGATTGTTGCCATGAACATGCGGCGGGTTCTTAATTTGATCTCGTCCAAATTTTTTTTTCTTTTCTTTAATCATATAAGCTCATACTTGTCATCATTCATAGTGGACTCATCCATATTATCATAAAATTTGTCATACAAGTATCTTTACTTTTATATTATAGGTAGCATATATATTCATAAATAAAAATTCATGTAGAATTTTATACATAATCACTTATCTATTTAGATCATACATAATCAATCCCATTTCATTATAAGCAATACATTTCTTCCTTCATTCTTCAAACATACCAATACCTTTTAGTTTTGCTCCTTCCCTCGAGTCTTAAACCTATCTAAGGTTGGGAAAACAAAACGTGAGTGATAAACTCAGTAAGCAAGCATCATTTTTTTCATTTAAATGCATCCCTTGCCTATTCGGTAGGAGACACTTATCAAGTGATCAACTACCAATAGGAAGAAACCTTTTATAGAAATCTTCTTTATAATACACTCATAAAACTTTGTGCATATCCCCATGTTGAGGATTTTCAAAAGTGATGTCTATGCTTCTAAACCATTTTTCATGGGGACAATTGTTTGTCCTAAAATATTTTTCATCTATCATGAGGACATGTCTATGTCCAAAAATATTTTTCATATGGCATGAGGACAATTATATGTCCTAAAACATTTTTCTTATAACCTTTTGCCCATGAAGACATTTACTTGTCCCAAAACATCATTTATTTAATTTTCTTTATAACCTAACTCGGGGTTATTCAAAAGCAATGCATGTGCATAGAAATCTTTTATCCAGGCGGACATTCTCATATCCAAAAACATTTTTCTATATAAGCCTCTTTTAACGAGCATTTAAGATACCAAACCCTTTTTAAACCAATATGGCGGACATATTCATGTCCTAAAATATTTTTTCGGTATCTTCTGAAAACTAAACATAAATTCATTTAAAGGCAACACAAATCCATTTAAAACCAATAAGAGTAGGTGCCCATTTTGGGACTTTTTAAAACATAAGGAACATATGTATGTTCCAAAAATATATGGATTTGTGTCTCTGACCCTCAGGTTGGTGACACTTAACAATTGATCATCCTTCCCTAGGAAAGAAACCTTTCATGAGACAGCACGCGAGCCAGGCGTCTGCTCATGACCTTACTCCCATTTCAGACAGGGCGCCGCCGGCCTCCAGCCTTCCCTAAGCGACTCGGCTACAGGTAGAGGTGAGTTCTGGTTTTTGACCATTTTGGTCCGTAACCGCCTCAACCATGAGCCTAGTACATCGTTTTGCGACACTCGTATGCTAGCAATGATTTTCACAAAACTTAGCACAGTCATTTGATTGTGCCCTTTTTCAAGCCTCAGCTTGATATGTATAAAGCCAATTTAGTCCGCAGGCTATGCCCTTCTCGAATTGAGAACTGGGCATGGTTTGTTTTGAAACTAAAACATTTTTGTAAACTATTTCCAAATCCTAATGTTAGGATGACCACCCTTAAAGAGTTTAGCAATGTTTTGATAAATCCATTTTACGAAACATTTGAAATATTTGAGAAGACAATATTTTGTAAAACTTTAATGATTTGTTAAACAACTTTTGAAATTCTCATTTTAAAAAGCTTTTGAACTAATTCAAAACTCGTGGGGACAAAACTTTTCTTAATAACATTTTTATGCGCAAAACTTATGCAACTCTCTTTCATCCACTGTAATAGCATTATCTGTCTTGTCCACGTCACTTCCTTGTCATTCTTATATATAGAGGAGTTTGCATAATCTTTTGATCATTATTTAAACATAAAAATCCACCAAATCATTTTGTAGGTCTGGATATCCTTAAATCTTTTTAGAACATCAGAGTAAAGCATCTTCAAAGTGTTACAACTCTAAGAGTTGTAAAGCACCTTGATAGATTTTTTCAAAACATCTACATAAATCTCAAAACATGTATATAAATTCAATTTTTGACATTTAATGGAAACCATTTGAAAACATCTATTTATTTCTAGAAACCATTTTGTAAAGAATTACATTTTTCAATAAAACTCCTTATAAACCACACTTGTACGAACTTTCTTATATTAAAATCATCTTAAAACCCACATCATATTTTCAAGACCTGAGCTTGCTTACTCTATAAGCAATTCTCCACATCATTAATATAAACATTATCAAGTATTTTTAATACTTGAATATAAACATTATGCTTGAAAATTCACTTACTTATCTCGTAGGAAATTATGAAACCAACTTATTAAAGCAAGTTCATAAATTTCATAAAATTCCTTCGAAACAATATCTTGGAAAGTTTGCTTGCTTACCTTGATCACGTGAGCTTCCCGGGTCAACCCTTTCTTTGCCTTTGCCTATACATGTAGAATGATATAACATTCATATAAATTCCATTTGCTTGCATTCACTTAGTTTTCCAACCCATTTTCATAAATATTCATAACCCGCCTAATCTCCAAGTCGGGTATACATATTTTACACATTTATGTATCTCAACCATTCATTATGCCACACATTAAATTCTCATATATTAATCTCAAAATTTGAGATTATCAATTCAGCAATGCATTTCACATTTTTCCATCATATTTTAACATATTTTTTCATTTTAATATTTTACATAATACATTTATCATCTTATCATATGCACTGTTTCACATATGTACATCTAACAACGTCTAATTCATATATTTCTTAAAATTTTTCAAATAAAAAACTTGTCATCTAAATCAGCAAGTTTATAAACTTCATTTAACACTTATTTAGTGTATTTTCACGGATTTTTAATCCACTAATCATAGGTTTCCAAAACAGCAACTTTGGAACCCATTTTCACCCGTTTAACGTGTCTTTTGTCATATAACCCTAAACAGTTTCATAAATACAAAATTTCAGTAATTAATCCCACTTTTCCTAATCAAAATATAGGTTATTAACATATATATAAATCTGTATAATTTCTGCATAGTTTTCATATTTCTTTTTGATTTTTTTCTCAAACTATTCACATATGCTGAAATCAGGTGTACTGAAATCTCTAAATCTTGATTTATAATCAAATCAAGGTATTTAATTCTGAAATTTCTATAATATATCAATAAATTAATTAATTAACTTTAATAAAAATTTCATCATGAAATATTAACATTATATATTTATTTTAGCATTTTCACTGTGCTGTACAGTGTTGTGAGTTTAGGGTCAGCCCTAATCACGTGAATTATGGGGCCTATTTATACCCATCAAAACCTAAATTTTATTTTTTTCGTGTGATAATAAATATTTCTTATACATACTTTAAACGTTTCACCCTGAAATTACTTTTATAAAAATTATTAAAAATAATTTTCTACAGCTGATCCTGTCACCCGTTTTACCCTATTTAGGTTAATATTCTTGGATTTTTAATGTGAAACTTGATTATTATTTTAAGCTGTAAATTTGGTCGTTCCTTAATCACTCCATCTTTATTCTTTTCAAAAATTTTCATGCTAAAATTAATCCATTTACTTTCCCATTCATATTTTACTTTACAATATCATAAAATTTCCAGAATTGAGGTATAAAATCAAAATAATCATATACTTACTTGATTAAATGGGTAATCCCTCCTTTTCCCCTTTCTTTTCTTCTCTTTTCTTCCTCCTTGGTGGCCTAGGGCTGGGACGTGAGCTGCTGTTGGAAAGGAGAGCTCCAAATTGCAGATTTTTTCTAAGTCCTCTTGATATGCATGGACGTCCCTTGCTTTTTATGCAATTAGCTGGAAATTTCCAGCTAATGGGCACCACATGCCACTTCATCAATGTTAATTCCAATGCAATTCTATCCCCTTAGCTGACATGGCAACTTGTGGGCCGTTAAAATTATTTTTTTTTAATTATAAATTTATTAATTATCCATTGCATTAAACCATCTCAAATCTGTCCACCAGATCACGTCCACAATCAGCTGCTGTTTTTCAATTTTTTTCAACGAATTTTGCAGCTAATAAATGCACATTTATATTCCCTAATACCTAGGCTATTTATCCATGAATTTAGAAATTTTTAAAAAATTAAAAAAAAATCACATTTTGGCCACTTGAACGGTCACACTTTTCTGCTCCATTTTCTGATGCCTATGCACGTCCCTGCTTTGCAGCAGCTTATCTTATCATTATTAATTTTTCTGCAGGCATGTTGCTGTCCATTTTTTCTTTTCCTATTCAACGGTCCAGATCTGCCCTTTTAGATCCGAATTTCACTTTAATTTAATGCAAAATTATCCTCATTAACTCATAGTTGACTTTAGGTATTTATTTTATTATAAAAAATTTCACAAAATGCAACTATAGGGCTGCTTGGACGTCCCTAGATGCCACCTATTCCATGCTCCTTTTGCACCATTTAATTATGCATTTAATTAAGAGATAATTACAGGAATTTTCTTATTTTTAGTAATTTACATAATACCCTACAAGTTACCCCCTCTTGACACCTTGAATTTGTCTTTATGCATTAGATTATTTTACTCATTTCCATCATAAATGCTATTTACTTTTTAGTTTGAAAAGTCAAAATCTCTAATCATGATTTCATGCAAGCTTAATCCCTTAATCATTTTCATGATCAAATCCTTCCAAAACCTTGATTTCATAATTTTAACCGTCCATTTCAAATTTCATCTTAATCCGACTTTTCTAGCTCAAGTTATGATCGTTTAAAATTTTGGACGGTGATGATCAATTATCATCAAAATTTTCATAATCTACCTTTCCCATGTGATTAAGCACGAAATTATGTGCTTCCATCTCAATTTTCATATTAATCCACCTTATGGGCAACAAGTTATGAATTTTCTAAGGTTTTCTTTACTAACTTGAGAATTATCCTTTTAAATTCTCATAATCCATATCAAATAATCTAAAATGATTATTCATGATGTATTGGTGTATTTTAATCACCAACAAATTATTCTAATCCCTTTGTCCCATATTGGCTTATAATGATCACTCGAATCATCATTGCTAATCCTTAGCCCTAATTATCATAGTTTAGCAAAATCACAAAAATTATTTAAAATTCAATAAATGTACTTATAAATTACACGTAAATTTTCAATGCATATATTGAATCCTGCTTAGGTTCGGGTTTCACAATTACCCCGGATTAATCTAGTCCCCTTTATGAAGAAACAAATAGAAAGCAATATCATGCTGAGAGCAGAAATAAAAATCAACAAGCAAGATTTTATAGTGGTTTGAGCAACCTTCCCTGCTCCACTCTTCCAAGCTCACACCTCTTGTGACTTGGGTTCCACTATGTATTTCACAAATACAACTAGAGTCACTGCTCTCTTATAGATTCCAGCTCTAGGGGGCATTAACAATTCACATCACAAGTATGTGACAAGTTCCACTCCAATCACACACTACTTTGCTTACACTTGATCTTAGTTAACCAAACTAAATCAAGTTCAATACAACAAGAAAAAGTAAAAAAAAATTTCTACACATTACTGATGTGTAGAGGCAGATTTGGCGCAGAGAAGAACTTGTACAGCAGTATTAATGATTCAGCAAGCAGCTCTTGGCTGTTTGAAAGCAGAGTTCTTCTATATGATGGTTTGATCACTTAATGCTCTTAGAGATGGGAGTTGTGCTCAATCAATGAATTCTTAGCTACCCTCCACGTTCATATTGAATGTCTTTTATAAATGTTGAGGAAATCCGAACGTTTGGAAGTAGGTGGCGTGCATTTAATGCGCCAACGTTCGAAAATTTCCGACCGTTGCGACCCAAGTCGCAGGTGGAGTTGACTTTTGGTGCGACTTCGCCCAAGTCGCAGATGGAGTCAACTTGGGATGCGACTTCGGCTGTCCGTAACTTCTTCAAGTTCCAGCCTTGGTCGACTTAGTCCTCGATTTGACCCAAGTCGCAGGTGAAGTCGACTTCGGGTGCGACTTCACTTCCTCAGCTTACTAGTTGAACTTGAAATTATTTAGTATAACTTGCTTGCTTGAATTTCTTCATGTTTGATTGTTTTTCCGCCATTTTATATTACTTAAGACTCTTTATGATTCTTCTATCTTTAAAGAAAAACATTTGATTCCCTGTCTTGAGTCTTGGAATGCATGGAAGATGTCCGAGTATGTGTTCATAATCCAACATGATGGATTCATGCAACCCTGCTTGCTTTGGTCTTCATTTGATCTTCATTTGATCCAAGTCGAGTGTTTAAGTCGATGTGGCCTTCATCTTCACTCGAGTCTAGCATTGAGTCGACTTGTTCTGCAAGTTCTGCACTGGAGTCGAAGATGAAGTCGACTTGGTCTGCGACTTCACCCAAGTCGCATGCGGAGTCGACATGGGATGCGACTTCGGTAGCTCTCGTTCTCGATTTCAACTCTGGACAGAAAATCATGGTTGAAGTCGATGCTGGAGTCGACTTAGTCTGTAACTTCACCCAAGTCGCATGCAAAGCTGACTCGGGATGCGACTTCGGCAGCTCTCGTTCTCGATTTCAACTTAGGACAGAAAAACAAGTTTGAAGTCGATGCCGGAGTCAACTTGGTCTGCGACTTCACCCAAGTCGCATGCAGAGTCGACTTGGGATGTGACTTCGGCAGCTCTCGTCCTCGATTTGAACGATGAATAGAAAAACAAGTTTGAAGTCAATGCCGGAGTCGACTTGGTCTGCGACTTCACCCAAGTCGCATGCGGAGTCGACTTCGTTTGCGACTTCGGCAGCTTGGCTCCCCGATTTGAACGCTGGACGAAAATAACGTTTTGAGGTCGCTGCTGGAGTCGACTTGGGGATCGACTTGGCCTAAGTCGATACCTGAGTCGACTTGAAAATCGACTTGACCAGTCATGCTTCAATTTCTTCATTTGTATATCCTTTAAACATCTTCACAAACATGTTAGTAACCAAAAGTTACTCAAATTGATTTGTTAATCATCAAAACACAAAGTTGGCTTATTTTCTACATGTTTCCAACACTTCTGAGTTTCCCAGTTCCTGTCTAAGGTTTGTGAAAACAAAACGTGAGTGACAACTCAGTAAGCAAGCATTTTATCTTTTAGGGCAAGAATTTCTTTAAAATATTTTCCTTAAACATCTTGAACACCTTTTTATCTGAGGACATATTTATATGTCCTAAAACATTGTCATATAGTTCTTTGTTCATGAAGACAATTCTATGTCCTAGAATATTTTCATAAACATTCATTCTTAAAATCATTTACAAGCCACGTCTGGGCTTGTTAAGGCAAAACATATGTATTTTACCCTCTTTAATTAATTTTCTTTGGTCTTATGTGAACATTTATAACGTTCCAAGACATTTACATAAAAGTTTCTTTTGCCAGTGGATGTTTTTACATCCAAAACATTTTTCATGATAAATTCCTTTAGCCAAGGGACATCTGATGTTCCAAAATATTTTTGACATAACTTTCTTTGGCAAAGGACATTTATATGTCCTAAAACACTTTTCATTTAAATACTTCGGCATTGGACATTCTGATGTCCAAAACACTTTTCATTTATGCCCTTTGGCAATGGACATTTTTATGTCCAAAAACAAGTTTGACATAAATCTTTTTTACAATCTCCATCTTGGGGCTTATTTGTAACAAATAAGGTATAAAAACACATAATCCATTTTCATAAAAATATTTGCATAAAAATATTTTCTTTCATCCTTGTTATTTACACTTTTGTGTAACACACCCTACTTTTAGGGTAACTTGTTTATAATGACTTATAAAATCCTTTTTAGGATATCTTTTTTATAAAAATACTTTTATGTCCCAATCTTTGGGCTTTTCAAAAGCAAAACATATGCAAATGCATTTCTTCTCATCCGGTAGTGACACTTAGCAAGTGATCATTCTACCTTTTGGAAGAGAATCCTTAACCGCACGCTAACTAGGCGGCTGTTCCTTCCTCTTCTCCCATCTCAGGGAGGGCGCCGATGGCCTCTTATCATCCCTTAGCAACTTGGCCATATGTAGAGTGGACCCCGGTCCATCTTCGACTGTGTTCTACAACTGACCTATTCCTTGTATTCGTGCACCATACATCATCATCACAGACCACAGCCTGTGTCCTTTTAAACCATCTTGAAAAAGTGGGATCACAGACCGCAGTCCGCATCCATTCTTGAAAAACATCACAGACCGAGGTCTGTATCTTTAAAACCATTTTGAAAAAGAACATCACAGACCGCAGTCTGTATCAACCTGTAAAGCGTGCTCACCCATTTTAAACAAGTTGTTATTTGAATTCTAGTTTTCGGATGACCTTCCTTAAATTCATCGAGAAACATTTTAAGTAAAATATTTTGATAAATATTTGAAATGTTTGAGAAACAATACATCTTAAAACTCTTATAATAAAAGAACTTCAAAACTTTTGAATTTTAAAGAATAAATCATATATTTTCCTAGCATTATCTTAGTTTCCATTTCGGGGTCTTTTGCTTACAATGGCTATGCAATTGTACCATCCCCTTCTTAACCACCCTAAAATCAAATTCTTGTCCACACTTCTATCTTGCCATTTTTACATAAAGAGGGGCTTTGCATAGTCTTTTGCATGTCATTTAAGCAACTTAAAATCAAACTATTTATAAAATCAAATTATTGGGTTGGTTATCCTTAAATCCCGTTTTAACAATATTTATATAAACATTTTTAAAGATATTTTCAACATATTTCCTTATCTAAAGGAAATCAAAAATTTTCGTATATCATTTTAAAACATATGGACTATGTCCAAATCATCAATTATATTTAAATATCATGACATAGAAAAATTAATATTTTTCCATAAATCAAATTTCTTTTTCTTTTTCTTTCATAAACAGAGTCATTTAACACAAAGTATCGTAAGAATAATTCAAAACTTATTTGCAAATATTGCTTTGTGAAAAAGGAAAAAATTTCCTTTTTCTTATAAAATCCTTTTAAAAACAACATCATAAAGAACTTGCTTTCTTAGAAGCAAATTCTTAAAGCCATCGCGTAAAACATAAAATCCTTTAAAAATATCATCATGGAGAACTTGCTTGCTTGTAAGCAAATTCCTAAATTCATTAGCATAAAGCATTCATAATCTTTGGCAACACTTGTGATAAAATATTTATCTTAAAAAGTGTTACTTGCTTCCCATGAAGCAAACTTTGAGGCTTTTCCTTAAAGCCATCTTTTTCTAAAACTTGCGACTTTTTATTAAAGCCGTCATTTTCAAAACTTGTGCTTGCCCATTCATCAAAACATAATCATAAACATTTTCAATCATGACAATACATAGAAAGAAAACAGTATTTCTGAAAGTTCGCTTGCTTACCTGAGATCACCTTAATCCCTTTCTTCTATTCTTTTCCTTGCCTTTGCCTAGATAAATGAAAATAACATTTCATTTATTCACATCATCTTTAAGTGTTTATATCCCTTAGGATTTTCCAACCTATATAAATCCATTTAGATTTACATTATACTAGCTTAACCCACTTGTCTTTCGAGTCAGGTGTTCATATATGTCAACATAGCCTATATATATCATATCATTCATTCATTCATTCATTCATTTTTAATACCCTTATGTAGGGTAAAATTTTATACATATAACAACCATTCATTAAATCATTAATTGGAGGTTTATTACCTCCATTTATCATTTTTAACATATTTTTCACTTTTCATACAACGGTGCTCATTTTAAGCACTTAATTGATAACTTAGACATCATATGTTAATCTCAAATTTTGTGATTATAATTAATTACCAAAACAGTAACTTAATCCATATTTTTCATCATGTTTTCATGAATTTTTGCATTTTAATAATTCACATAAACCCTTTATCATTATCTCATGCCTATCTCTCCATACATGTCCATTTCTCAACACATAATTCATGTGTTTCTTAAAATTTTTCAACACAGAAACTTGTTTCTTATTTCAGCATGATTAAATATTTTAATTAAAATTTAATTTAGGGTCTAATTTCGGAATTTTAATCCACTAATCATAGGGTTCCAAAACAGCAACTTTGGGACCCCTTTTTCACACTTTCAACGCCTCTTTTGATACTTAAATCAAAACAGTTTTCTAATCCATAAATTTCAGCAATTAATCATGCTTTTGTTAACCCAAATTTAGGATATTAATACATATTTAAAATCCAAAATTCTTTTAGTTTCATAACAGCAATATCTCTACACATATTGGGTATCCATTTCACCCGTTTTGACGTGTCCAAACATATGTCCATAAAATCAGATTTTGGTCTAATATTTTAAAAATATTTTGGACACTCAAAATACCTTAAACATGGGTTATTTTACCCTCCATAACATCCATAAATAATTTACACTAATTTATGTATCATTTTTAACATAGAAACATGGAAATCGGGTCATATGTATAACCCTAGTTCTCATCCTTTCTAAAATTCATAACTTATGCCAAATCAACATATATAATTCATCTAATCATGAATCATCATGTAATCATAATAACACATCAAAACAGCAACATCACGTGTGGTTTTAAGAAAATTTTAGCTAGGTTAATCAACCCATTTTCAACCCTAATCTCCATTTTTATTCTCTTGAACCCTTGATTTCATTCTTTTCATTCAAACCTTATTCAATACCCTAATCAAGGGAATCATGAATTATTCTTTAAGGGTTCATTATGAATCAAATTCATGACTCATAAGTTGAGGTGAAAAACTTAGGATTAAAGAACTCAAATCATGATGTATACTTACATGAATTGAATCCAACTTGAACTCAACTTTTCTAGCTTGAATACCTCTTCTTTCTTCCCCTTTTTCCTTCTCTTTTTCTCCTCTTTTTCTTGCCCTCATGCTGCTGGAATGGGGACGTGCACACTGCTATCTTGATTGGAGTTTTTCCCTCTTGACTTTTCTCTCTCTAACCCTTTACACATATGGACGTGCTCCCCTTGTAATGCCCTTGATTTTTCAGATTTTTTGGTCCACTTGCCACATCGAATTAAGACATAATTAAAGCAGGTTTATCCCCTTTGATGACGTAACACAATATGCTCCAAGTAAATTAGCAAATTAGTTTTGAAAAATCCATCAAAAATCCATGTCATTAATGGACACAATCTATCCACACAATGGAATGTCCATTTCAGCAGCCCTTGTGCAACTTTTTCACACCTAATTCAACTTTAATTTATGCGTATTTAATTACCCTAGCTAATAGCATACTTAGGGGTCCATTTATCATATTAAAAGTTTCATAAAAATCCAGATTTTAGCCTTGGACGTCCACCCTTTTCTTGCTCCATCTTGTTGTCCATGCGTGATCATGTCCGTATGCAGTTCCCTTTTGCAATTTTTTCCATAAAAATGTAGCTTTATTTGATGGTCATTTAATTACCCTAGTAATTAGCTTTCTTAGCTGTCCATTTAGCATTTAAAAAAATCACAAAAAATCCAAAAACTGCCTTGGACGTCCACCTCTCTCCTTAAACTAGTCATTAGCTAATTAATTTCCATATTAATGCAGGGGATATTTCATGGATTTTATCATTTTAGAAAATATACAAAATCCACTTGTAATCGCCTCCTTTTGCCACCTCATTTTTGCCATTAATCATTTAGTTATTTTATTTAACTTTAACATAAATGCTAATTACTTTAAGGTGCAAAAGTCAAAGGTGCTCCACCTTTTCTGTTCAAGCATAATCCCTAAATCACTTAGCTTAATCCAAGCCTCTCATTGTATTAATCTCATAATTTTAACCGTTCATTTCAAATTTCGTTTCAATCCGACTTTTCTAGAGCAAGTTAGGATCATTTGAAGTCATCCTTGGATTTTGGATGGTAATAATCAATTTTCACCCTAATCCCATCAAAATTTTATAATCCATCATTTCCATAAGATTAAGCACAAAATTATGTTCTTACCTTTCAATTTTCATCTTAATCTACCTTACCAACATTGAGTTATGAATCTTCTAGCACTTGCCGCCTTAAGTCCATAATTATAAAGATAATCTCCATTAGTTAAATCATAATATATGAGGTAATTATCCTCAATATATTCACATTCTCTAATCCTCATTAGGTCTTTTTAATCACATTGACCCATATCGGCTTATACTTATTATTCATAACCATTTGCCCTAATTGCAATTAATCATCTAAATTGCAAAGAAAATCATTCATAATTCATCTAAATCATACATGATTCATATGTATATGCCAAATGCATATATATAATCCTTACTTTACAACATGATCCATGTGATTGGGGTGATGCGGGCTCTACAGGTGCTGCTGGTGGTGGAGATGGGGCTGCCTCCTATTATGGGGATAGAGGGGGATGCTCTCCCTCAGAATGAGCACCCTCCGCTTCAGGTTGGGTTGGTTGTCCCATCCTTTCCTGAATTCTTACTGCTTGGAATTCCTCTAAATTGATCTTCATTCGAGTCAATAAAGTCTTGTTTATTGCATTTGTGGGCTTCAACACTTTAAATGGCTCCCTGTCTAGGTCGACACCAAGGTAGTGCATAATCCTGGTGATCCATGTCTCATACGGTAGCACGCCTCTGGGATTATCTTTCGTAGAGGCCAAGGCTTCCAAAAGTAGAGCAGGCAAACTGACTTTAACCCGATTATCTATTTTCCATAAAATTTTGGCCTCCTGTGGGTTCAATTGGTTTTGGCCTTCTCCTTTAGGGTAAATGCAGTGAGCAATCAATAACCTTAGGACCCTCAATTTGGGAGATAAATTCATGCACTGGAGATATTTAATTCCTGGATGATATTTGTTGCTCTTTGTTAACTGGTTGTACATCTGTGAAAGTGTCAACCCTTCAGGAATACTTTCATCAACCTCGGGGACCTCCAAAATTTGTGCAATTTGGTGGATTTCCTTTCCCTGTGATTTGTACTTCAATTCCCAAATTTATCTCATTTCCTTAGACAAATGTAATGTAATACTCCTGATCCCATAAATGGTAGAATATACGGGTCAGATCAGGGTATACCCTATCATCGGCTTTCAGAAGCCCAGTCCATCCTTGAAAATCAAGTAGCTCCTCTATTCCAAACTCATAATCATGCAGAAACTTAAAGTCAATGATGTTAGGAATAAATATCTTACGCTCATAAATACTCTTGTATAACCGGTTGTGATCCCGCTCAGTTCTAAAGTATGTTGTTGACATTTTAAGCACCTGTCCCTTCTGTGTTAGGGTGTCCTGCCTGTTTGCAGCCGATAACATCTCGTTGCTTGATCCGAATTCTGAGCTTGCTTGTCGTGGTGGCGACGATGATGAATTTGCCATGTGAAAATGCACACGGCGTCCCGCCAACACGGAGACCTCTTCTCGAACTCATTTGGATGGAGTTCATTTTCGGTGGGGTACCCCCTCGCCAGTATTGGAGCGAGAAGGTCTAGATATAACTAGTTTGGTGGGCTTTGCAACGGCTTTAGGTGCCATAGATTCAACTTGAAATGGGTGTCAAGTAGATTTAGAAATGGGACTTTGAAAGAGCAAGGGGACTGACGAAAATGTGAGAGGAAATGCGAGCAAGGACAGTGCTTGTTTAGAAGAAATAGAGAGATGAGAGAGGAGAACGTTAGCTTATGAGAGAGCCGACTGCCGGAAATAGCTGGCGGCCGTCAGATAGTGATGGAGAGAGAGGGAAAATGAGAGAGATAGAGCTGGAAGAAACCGAAGGTAACAAGGGTGAATTGGAAATCGGAGAGAGAGAGAGAGAACAGAGAGTGAGCAGATATGACTGGAAAATAAGAGATTTGAGATATTTGAGAGAAACTAGAGATATGGACGAAGCCGGAGAGGAGAAAATGGGAAACAGCACTAGGGGAGAAGGAAAGAAGAAGAGAGAAGGAAGAGAAGAAGAGGGAGTTCGCGCTGGAGTCGACTTGCCCTAACCGAAGTCGACTTCGGCCCATGCGGAGTCGACTTCGCCCTGTCCGAAGTGGGCTCGAGTTTTGTAGAGTCGACTTCGGCAAAGTCGACTTGGCTCTCCAGACTTGGTTTTTCTAATATGCTCCCCTATCATATTATGCTTCTAATCAAACTCAATCATACCCATATCATTCCTAATTTTATAAAATGATTCCTTTGCTAATGGTTTGGTGAAAATATCTACAATTTGGTCCTCTATTTTAACATATTCTAAGCAAATGTCATGATTTTCAATATGCTCACGAATAAAATGATGTCTTACATCTATATGCTTTGTTCTAGAATGTAACATAGGATTCTTAGTCAAACAAATTGCACTTGTGTTATCATATCTAATTAGAATATTATGATAATTAACACTATAGTCCTTAAGTTGTTGTTTCATCCAAAGTAATTGGGCACACCAGCTCCCGGTGGCTATATATTCGACTTCCGCGGTAGATAGAGCAACACTAGTCTGTTTTCTTGAAAACTATGAAATCAACATGTTTCCAAGCAACTGACATGTTCCACTAGTTCTTTTTCTATTTACTTTGTAACCGGTAAAATCCGCATTCGAGTAGCCGATTAGATCAAATGTTGACCCCTTTAGATACCATAGTCCTAGATTAGTGGTATTTATCAAATATCTGAAAATTCTTTTTGCAACTATTAAATGTGATTCTTTAGAACATGATTGGTATCTAGAACACATACAAACACTTAACCAAATATCAGGTCTAGAAGCAGTTAAATATAGTAAAGATCCTATCATGCTTCTATACAATTTTTGTTCAATTGGTTTACCCTTTTCATCCTTGTCGATCTTGATAGTTGAACTCATTGGTGTGTTTGCGCCTTTGCTATTTTGCATTCTGAACTTCTTTAACATTTCTTTGACGTACTTGGACTGATTTATGAAGATCCCTTCTGCTTGTTGCTTAATTTGCAGCCCAAGGAAGAAATTCAATTATCCCATCATGCTTATTTCGAATTCACTCTGCATAATCTCAGAAAATTCTTGGCACAGAGTTTTATTAGTAGCACCAAATATTATATCATCAGCATAAATTCGAACAATTAAAATATTTTTATCCTTATACTTGATGAATAATGTTGTATCAACCTTTCCTATTTGAAATTCATGATCAATCAAAAATTTGCTTAACCTTTCATACCAAACTCGTGGAGCTTGTTTTAGTCCATATAATTCTTTGGTTAATTTGAAAACATATTTTGATTGATTCTTTTCTTCAAATCCCGGAGGTTGCTCAACATAAAC
The DNA here is from genome assembly GCA_030490835.1 of Annona cherimola. Classification (NCBI taxonomy): domain Eukaryota; kingdom Viridiplantae; phylum Streptophyta; class Magnoliopsida; order Magnoliales; family Annonaceae; genus Annona; species Annona cherimola. The sequence goes on from JASFXW010000051.1 coordinate 390,380, forward strand.
TTCTCATTCAAGTATCTATTCAAAAATGCACTTTTTCACATCCATTTGAAACAATTTAAAATTCATGTGGGAAGCAAATGCTAATAGGATACGTATGGCTTCTAATCTAGCCACAAGAGCTTAAGATTCTTCAAAATTAATTCCTTCTTCTTGAGAATATCCTTTGGCTACCAATTTAGCTTTGTTTTTCACCACAAGTCCACTTTTATCTAATTTGTTCCTAAATACCCATTTGGTACCAATAACTGTGCAATCTTTTGGTCTAGGAACTAGGTGTCATACATTATTTCTTTCAAATTGATTTAGCTCTTCTTGCATTGTGGTGATCCAATTCTTATCATTAAGAGCTTGATCAATGGATGTTGGTTCAATTTTTTATACAAAAGTTAATTCTCCACAAATATTGTCTTGACCTTCTAGTTTTTACTCCTTCATAGATATTACTAATAACTTGCTCGATTGGATGGTCATTCTTGAATTTTAAATCAGTTGGAGGTTTGTAAGAATTGTTACCTTCACTTACCCTTTCCTCCATGAAATTTTCTTATTTTTCTTCGGATTTTTCTTGTTGCTCTTGTTGTTCTGCCTTTGGGTTCTTTGATACCTCATCTGCATCACTTAATTCATTCTCCTTTCTCGAAGTTTGGTTAAATTCATCAAAAATAACATGTATTGATTCTTCTATTATTTGATTCTTCTTGTTAAAGAGTCTATATGCTTTGCTATTTGATGAATAACCAAGAAAAATTATCTCATCACTTTTAGCATCTAATTTTCTTAAGTTGGTCTTTCCATTATTTATCACATAGCAAGTACATCCAAAGGCATGGAAATATGATATGTTTGGTTTTCTTCCTTTCCAAAGTTTATATGGGGTCTTTTTCAAGATTGCTCTAATGGTAACTCGGTTTAATACATGACAAGTTGTACTTACAACTTCACCCCAAAATCTTTTGAACAATTTACTCTAATTTAGCATAGTTCTAGCCATTTCTTATATTGTCCTATTTTTCCTTTCAACTACCTCATTTTGTTGGGAGGTTCTTGGTGCAAAAAATTTATGGCGAATTCCTTTATCGTTGCAAAATTCTATGAATCGTTTATTTTCAAATTCACCACCATGATCACTTCTAATAGAAATAATTGTATTTTATTTTTCATCTTGCACCAAATTTGAAAATGTGACAAATATAGAAAATGCTTCATCTTTGCTAGCTAAGAGTATTATCCATATGAATCTTGAAAAATCATCAACAATTACAAATACATACTTTTTCCCACCAAGGGTTAAAATGTCTAATGGCCCATAAAGATCTATATGCAATAATTCAAGTAGCCTAGTCGTTGAAGTTTCCTTTTTGGTGGAAAATGGCATCTTGGGTTGCTTGGATAATTGACAAGCCTTACAAATTTTGTCCTTGTCATATTTAAGCTTTGGTAACCCTTCCACTAGGCTCTTTTTCTATAAGATTTTAATATTTGACATATTAATATGCCCAAGACTTTTATGTCATATCCATGGATCATTTTCTATGGCTATTAGATATTTTTCATCAAGTTCACTAAACAAACCAAATATACATTTCCATGTCTTTTGCCACTAAAAACTATGTAATCATCATCAAATACATTGCATATAGAAGATTTAAATATAACTTTATAACCTTTATCACATAATTGACTAATACTCATTAAGTTGTGTTTGAGTCCTTCAACGAATAGTACATCCTCAATACATGCATTGGAATTTCCATAAATATTTCCTTTACCTTTGATTATATCTTTTTCTCCCGTCATGTGTCTTGATCAACCACTATCCATAAACCATATATTGTTGGCTGATAATTTGAAATTAACAGTATATTATGTGGGCATTTTATACCAATTTTATGGGGAATTATTTGAGTTCATTATGAAATTTGATTTAAAATGCGATTTGTGCATCAATTGGGTGTTGAACATGAATTTTAAAATATTTAATAACTTTATAATCTTTTAGTTTGAAATTTCATTCCATTCTTTTGTCTAAGGGAATTCGGACAAGAAGAAACAGGGAACACTTAAGAGCACGATGAATGGAAGAGAAGAGAAACCAAAGCAAGCAAGGGTGTCGGCGCCTAGGCGCCACCCTACAGGCTCATGCCAGAATCTCCAACACCACATTTTAGTCTGCTTCCAGAGAGTTGGCGCCTAGGTGCCACTTCACCAACGTGCTGAAAAGTCTGAAAGGGTTTTGGGGATCACAAGGTAGAATTGCTTCTAAGGAGTTGGCGCCTAGGCTCCATGACATGCTCATACAGGACTTTCAGGAGGATTTTCAAGTCGCAAATCATCCAGAGAGTTGGCGCCTAGGTGCCAGACAGGGGCGCCTCGGCGCCACTTTCCCACCTTCAAGCAAGTTACGAACACCCTCAATCAGCAACTTCCAGCAAGTTGGCGCTTAAGCGCCAATACGCAGACCTGCGTACAATTGCGAGCGGCTGGCTCGTTTTAAGGGATGTATAAAAACCCTTTGAGGGTTCCGGACTGAGGATAATTTTTCGAAGGTGAAGGGAGAAGGCCATTTTTTAGAGAGAGAAATAGAGATAGAGAGAGAGGTGGAGAGCACAGGTGAGAGGAGAACCGACGAGTTGCGTGGGGCGACCGACACATCATCGGAGCTCCAAACCAATAAGCTTTTTTTTCTTTATTTTTATTATCTTGTTTAAGATGGGATGTTATGTTAATTCTCTGTTGGACTTGAATATGCTGGGCTAAACCCTTAATCTAGGATTTAGGATATAGCATGCGTGCAATGTAGTGTGGTGTGGATGTTAATTTATGTATGATGAATATTATTGTTAATTTAGATTTAATGCTTGCTTGGTGTGAAGGCCTGCACTTTGGCAATGATTCTCATATATTAGGTGATGGAACCGAGAGGTGGAAATCTAATATACGATAATCAAGATATTAAACCTGGAAATCTAAGACCATGAGAATAGGCATGATGACCTTGAGGAATTCTATGAACAAGCCACATAACTTAATGGATTCTAATTAACTTAATCCCATGAGAATAGGTGGTTAAAAAAATTAGGATACGCCTTGTAAGTTTCGAGAGAAGGTGCAAGGATAAATTAGGGTTTGTTCTCCTTTAACAAACAATATCCAGAGTAAATAATCATACCACTACCCGTTGCAAAAGACGCATGTGAAATCCTAGACCCTAGATACTCACACTCTCATTTTCTCAAATCATTCTAATTTCTATTTTGTTTTCTCTTCCCAATTTCCTATGCCTTTTCTATTTAATTTACTACATGCTCTTTTAACTTTTCTAATCCATTAAATCCGACGAGAAAGTGTTTAAAAGCAGAATTTTTAGTCCCGAATTTCTTGTGGATCGATATTTTATATACTACAATCTACGACCCGTGCACTTGCAGTGAGATTGCGAACATTGGCCTTTTCTCTAAGACAAACATGCAAAAATAAGGTCAAGTGGAGCTTATCTTTTTGGTACCCATTTTATTGGTCCATTTGGGTTAGTTAACCATTAGAATCTACGTTGATCTACCCTTGACGGCATAAATCCAATGCTCTTAGTTTCCCAAACCAATTTTGCACCAAGGCCATGTAATTTTCTCATACTACATTAATACATCTTGTGCCCCCATCTTGTTGCAAAAATTACAAGCTCCCGGGAGTCTTAGAGTGGGAATCCATGTAGTAGTAGGTTCCCAAGTTGGTCTTTTGGTCTAAATAACATGGTTCATTTTTGGCTTAGCATGGATGAGTTTTGCTTGACTTTTACAAGTCCTTGGAGCATTTGACTTGTTACTTTCTCTCTTCTAAAATGTGGAATACCCAATTCCTCTTTTATTATTTTGGGCGGTCATATTCAAAAATATTTTGACTCTTCTCCTTGGATTAGAGAACTTGGCATGTGATTCATTTTCCTTTTTAAGTTTTTCCACCTCACTTGTCAAATGTTCTTTTCATTTGTTAAATGATCAACTTTTTCTGTAAGTTTTCCATTCAGAATAATCACTGCATCACATTGTTTTTTCTTCATTGTGAACTTGTTTCCTAACTTTTTTATTTCCTCATATAATGAATCATAAGCTTGTTGTAGTTCTTCCAATTCAGCACATTTGAGACATTCATTTGTGGAAGAGAAAATAGAAAAAGATTTTGGCTTAGAGGTTACCTCTTCACTACTGTGCAGTTTGTTGAAGTGGTTTGATCCTCCAAGATTTCTGTTGCTGCAAAGCATAGGTTGAAATCTTCCTCCATTATAGCTATGCAACAAATCCTTACGCAATTTGCAGCATCATTTTCTTCATTTGAGGAGCTGCATGTTGTGGATGTCTCCTCGTTGACATACATGCCTCTTCCTTTAGCTTTTTGAAATTTTCTATTTTCACCTTGATCCTTCTTTTCCCTTTGTTCCCTTGATTTGGTTTCTTCGGGTGTTGGGCATTGGGCTTGCATATGCCCCATACCACCACACCGGAAGCACTTGGTAGCCTCCTTCTTTTTCTCCTTTGAGTTTCTTTCTTTAAAGCTCTTGAAATTCTTTCCTTTCCTTACAATTTTTTTGAAACGTCTTGTGAGTAGCGCTATCTCCTCATCATCATTTTGAGAGGATGAGGTGGAGCCGTCTGAAACTTGTGCGGCTTTTAAGGCAATGACTCTTTTGCCTTTGTGTTGCTCCTCATTTCTCCTCTTAATCAACTCATGTGACATGAGTGAACTTATGAGATCTTCAAGCAGTAACGTGTTGAGGTCCTTTGCTTCCTTAATGGTAGTGATCTTGGGAGTACAAGATTCGGATAGCACTCTTAGAATTTTCATTACCTGCTCAGATTCAGAAATAGCTTTCTTAAGACCTTTCAAGGCATTAGTAACCTTAGAAAATCTAGCAAATATTTCAAAAATATTTTCAATTTCAAGCATTTTAAAACTTTCTAACTCTCCAATCAAAATATTTCTTCTCATCCCTTGGACTTGAGAAGTTCCCTCATAAATAGATATAAGTGTATCTCATATCTCTTTAGCGGTTTGGCATGAGGATACCCTATCATATTCGGATGCCATCAATGCACAAAAGAGGGAGTTCATGGCTTTTACGTTGCTTTTAACAGTTCTAACTTCCTCCTCGGACCATGTGGAGACTCTTTCATCAATGAGAAACACAACACCATCTTGGATAGTAATCCAAGAATCTATATCTATAGCCATGATTAATTGTTTCATTCTCAACTTCTAATAACCGAGGATACTCCTATCAAATAGAAGCGGCCTTGTAAATGATTGGCCCTTGACAAAAGCAGAGGTGGAAGTTTGTTGGGATGCCATATATAAGATCTCTTTGGTTTAAACTCAAAGACCTGCTCTGATACCACTTGTTGGTCCCCGAGTTTATGGCTATTACCCAAGAGGAGAGGGGTGAATTGGGTAATTTAAAATTTTCACTTAAACAGAAATTTTTTCCTATTTAGTTTAATCCCTTTAATGAAATAAATAAAGAATATGGACAGAAATAAAGCAGTAAAAGTAGATATGCAAACCACAGCAGTAGACACAGATTTTATAGTGGTTCGGGCAACCTTCCCTACTCCGCTCTTCCAAGCTCACACCCTTTGTGACTTGGGTTCCACTAATGTATTATCAAATACAACTAGAGCAGTAGCTCTCTTCTAGATTCCAGCTCTAGGGGGCTTGCATAAAACACAACACAAGTAGGTGACGAGTCACATTTAAGTCCCAACGCTACTTTGCTTTCACTTAGTTCAAATCACCAATATCAAACCAAGTATCAAATACAAATATTGAATCAAATAAATGAAACTACAATTTACAAGTTGTGTAGGCAAATTTCAGCTTGTGGAAGAACTTGTAGAGTGAATGCTTTGATCAGCGATGTAGCTTTCAGCAAGTTGGAGCAAAGTTCTTCACTTGAAACTTGTTTAGATCACTTAATGCTTGGAGAAGATTGTAGTTGATCATAGTAAATGCTTTCTCTAACCTCTAGCATGTTCATTTGAATGCTCTTTTATAATGGTGGAGTAAATTCGAACGTTTAGTGGTAGGTGGTGCGCATTTAATGTGCCAACATTCTAATTTTTCCGACCATTGCGACCCAAGTCACATGTGGAGTCGACTTCGGATGCGACTTTACTCAAGTCGCAGACTAGAGTCGAATTCGGTTGCAATTTCTTTCTCCAGCATCTTCAAGTTCCACTTCAGGTCGACTTGGTCTTAGACTCGACCCAAGTCACAGGTGTAGTCGACTTCGAGTGCGACTTCAATTTCTGTCTACACATGATGGAACTTGGATTCCTTTGAAAGTGATCTTGATTGCCTGTTATTCATCTCATAACTTGTTCTTCCATTGATACTCTGATCTTGAAAGTTTAATCTTGGAAATTAGCTTGTTCATCTTCTCTTGGAGACTTTGTCTTCATAGCCTTGAACTTAAAATGATTTGCTTTCTTGATTTTGCAATCCATAGATGTAGCCAAATGATTTTTCCTTGAATAATATACTATCTTGAATGATTAATACATGTACATTTGTTTGTCTGGATTGTATATATCTTCATCTTGACTCAAGTCGGATGCCTGGGTCGACTTAGGGTCCAACTTTACTCAAATCCCATGTCCTGGGAATGCGACTTCACCCAAGTCACATATGGAGTCGACTTCGATTGCGACTTCACCTATCTTAGTTCCCACTTTCAATGCTGGAAGATTTGAACATTTGAAGTTGATAGTGGAGTCGACTTGGACTGCGACTTCACCTGTCTAAGTTCCCAAATTCAGCGCTGGAAGGTTTAGCTCCATCTGAAGTAGATCTTGGATTCGACTTGAGTATCGACTTCACTCAAGTTGATGGCTAAGTCAATTTGGCTTTGCGACTTAGGGAGTGTTTGGGAATAAATAAATTTTTTGATAAAAAGTTTTGAAGAGTAAAAGTTATCAAATGATGTGATATAATAGGGGTAATGATGAGGAGTAAAGAGGATAAAATTAAAATAGATAGGTTAGTTTTATGGATAATTGTGTAGAAATGATTGAAAAGTAGGGTAGCTGTATAGGAAAATGTGAAAAATAAATAAAAAATATGGTATTTATGACAAGTGAAAGGTTTTAGATTGAAAAGTTTTAACTTGACAGTTTATACTTATTGCCAAACACACCCTTAGTCTGTCAGGTTCTGAAATCTAAGTTTTTAGCCTTTAATCAATTTTGACACACCACATTAGTACCCAAATCAATCTCAAATTGAGTTGTTAATCATCAAAACATGGATTGTGCTTAATTTGCTGTTGATTCCAACAGACAACAAGTTCTAACCAAAGCGAAGTTACAACCCAAGTCGACTTCACTCATTCCAAGTCTACTCCACTTGAACTTTAAATTATAACTGTCGAAAATTTGAATGTTGGAGCATTAATACGCACCAATCACCACTCCAATGACTAGATCTTCTTTTCCTCTATAAATATCATTGAAGTATGAACGATTAGGGAGCGAGAAACACAAGCTGAGCTTACAACTTCTAATATTCAAGATTGGTGACATCATTTGAACAAATATTGAAGCTTCAAGTGTCATTGCTTCAAGTGAGCTTACAAGATCATCTTCTTCATATAGTAAGAAGCTTCCGAAGTTGATTAATTACACGTTGTAAAATGCAAAATTCTCTTTTGTCTATTTTGTTTTGCGTTATTACCTTGAATTGGTATTGGAGACCAAATTCAAGAAGTAGCAAAATAGGGAACTGGTTTAGTTTCTCTCACTAAGGACTTTTGTTTGATTTGTTTGAGTTTATTTCATCGACGGATTAGACTTGGTTGGCTGGAGTTGGTCTCACCAACAAGCGATTATCGTATGTACCCCCTATAGCTAAAATCTAGAAAAAAGCAGTGTTTTAAATTGTATAGGAAATGTAATAGTAAAACCGAAGACACAAGGGGTGTGTTCTTAGAAGAGTGGAGTAGGAAAAGTTACTAGAACCACTATATATTATTATCTCTTGTGTGGTTTGTTGCTTGCATTTTATATTCTATTTACACCCTCTCATTCTATTTCTTAGCACGTTTCATCAAGCGGATTAAACTTACAAGGGGTTTAGTTTTCATTTGCCAAAGAATTTTCAAGAACCTAATTCACCCCACCTCTTTTGGGTTTTGTCATAAACTTGGGTATAATAAGTTGTATCAGAGTAGTGCTCTATCTTATTTGAGGTGATCTCTTTTCTATATCTGTGACAACCCACTTAACTTCTGCACCTACATTTGCTGAGGGTCAATCATTTTGTAGGTCACCTTTATTTGATGATAATAATATTGTCAATTAGAAGTTGAAAATGAAACAACTAATTATGACAATTAGTGTGAATTCTTGGATTACCAAAAGGGGACAAGGCGCCTTCTTAGATGGAAGAAGAAACAATGTCCGTCCAAAGTAATGTCAAAGTTATGAACTTTCAATTTTATGCATGGACCGCTATAGAATTTGATAGATTTTCTTCACGCAAAAAAGCCAAAGATATATGGGATGAACTGGTGTCTATTTATGAGGGTTCCTCCCAAGTAAAGGGAACTAAAAGTAATATCCTTGTTAGTGATTTTGGGAGCTTTCAAATGTTAGAGAGTGAATCTATTTCAGAAATATATGCTAAATTTTTTAAAATCATTAACGCTTTTTGTGAAACCCTAACCAATTTAGAACTCATATGTATTCATTAATCATGTATGTGATATTTATTTGGGAATTATTGAATTATGAAGGTTTTATGTGATTTTGATAATTATTGTAATTAGGGTTATGGAATAGCAATAATGATGTGATTAATCATTTTGAGCTAAAATGAGACAATGGGATTAGAATACATTGTTGTTGATTTAAATGTGCAAATACATTAAGGAAAATCATTTTTCATTATTTAAAATAAATTATGAGTATTTATGTGACAAATGTCAAGTTAAATAGAAAACACTAGAAAATTCATAACTCAACGCCTGTAAAGCGGATTCAAGTGAAATTTGAAATGAAAATTAATGATGTTGGGATTGATATTATGGAATTAATGGGTTATGAAAATTCTTGATGAAATAAGAGTTATGATTTATTGATCATATTTTAATTTCAACCGTTAACTTTAAACGGCTATAACGGGAGCTAGGAAAATCGGATTGAGATGAAATTTGAAACGGTTGAATGAAATCATGAGATGTTTATTTTGGATGGTTTAGATTAAGCTTGAAATTTTGGAAAAATACCTGCATTGAAAAAGGTGAGCTTGGTTGACTAATGCACCTCAAGAGTACCTTGCATTTAATGCTAGAGTACAACGCATAATTGCATGAATTTAATGGGATTTGAGGTGTCAAGTGCAGCCCATTTTTAAGGAATTTTATGCATTAATATGAAATAAAAAAGTACATGAATTATCCAGCTATTAAATGGTTATCATGATGGAGCTACAAAAGGCATAACATGAGCATAGGTAAGGTGGCGCAAGGGGATGTCCAAGGGGCTGCCATGCTAATTTTTTTTGAATTTTGAATTTTTAAAATATGTGTAAATGCAGCTGAGATGCAAGAAAATAAAAATATTCATATAATCATTTCAATATCCAGCAATAAAAAATTATAAAATATAGCCGAAAAGGAGAATGAAAAAGTGGACAGCTTATGGAGCATTGGGACATGCAGAATTATGGTTGGGTTGCTGCAATTTTGATAATTTTTTAACACCAAATTAATATATAAATTAAAGGAAAATTAAGTGTATGTTTTACCCTTAAATAGGAATTATTAAAAAATGAAAAAAATTGCTAGAAATTGAGCAGCAGCTGGACGTGATTTGGAGAGGCAGGT